>JACYXH010000160.1:430000-552500 GCA_026745465.1 Lota lota
CATACACGCACGCACACATGCATACATACAAACCCCAACACACAAATATACACTTGCTTGCGCCTTCATAGTTGCAGAGTTAAACACACATCCTGTGAAATGAAGGAGCCCATTCATACAGGCTGGCCGAATGTGCTCATTTAGAGTCCAACCACCTTGAAGTCCAAACATACAGAGAGGAATAGTGGTCTGAGGGAAATGAGTCGCTCATAGCAAACTAGAACTGTGTGTTTGGGAGAGGAGGGGAGGGGAGAGAGGGATGGGGGGAGGGAAGGTAGAAAGACCACGAAACACTACTCTAACAACAACAAAGGAGCACAGTGCTGGAAAATAACTACTAGTGTTTTTATTATTTTATTACAAATACACCCAAGTTAGAGACAGGGTGAGTATAAGAAGGAAAATAAGAAAGAAAGAAAGAAAGAAAGGCATGAAAGTGTACACACATTTGTGAATTTCTGGGATGCACTAGGTAGTGAGCTTGCATGCCAACCAGCATTTGTGCCAGAATGCGATACTTTGCCAGTATCCAGTATGTGAGCACTTTTCCCCAACATGTGTGTCCAATGAAAGGTGAATGCTCTCCTGTCTATACTTTCTTCAGAATCAGCCATGATGTCACAATGAACCCTCCCTGAACCCACCTCTGTCAGAAAGCATTACTCCAGTGCTCTCTCTCATTTTGGGTCCACCTCTCCTCGCTGGGCTCCTGCTTCTAGCTTTGCATGAATATATTCACCAAAACCACATTTCAAAGACCACCCCCCCCCCCCCCCCCCCCCCTTGCCTCTTTTTACTCAAATGGTTATTTCGTTTGTCCGTTTGTCATTTGTGTGCTCTCTCTTTCAAATACACACACACACACACACACACACACACACACACACACACAAATCACACTCATACACACACTTTCTATTTCTCTCTCTATCTGTCTGTCTGTTTCACTCTCTCTTTCTAAAGCAACGGCACACTATCTTTTCTGGCTAGCTTATAGTCTAATTGAATCACCAAAAGTACAACCAGCATGTTCTGATTACCAGATACTTTGTTTAAGCAGCGGTTTCACTAAAAGGACTCGAGGGCTACAGGGGAAGAGAAGAAACTGCCCAAAAACAGAGAGGGAAGGAAGGGGGGACAGAAAAGGAGGAGAGGGTAAGAGAGAATGTGAGAGAGGGGGGGGGTGAGAGAGCGAGAGAGAGAGAGAGCGAACTAGGAAAGAGAGGGTGGTGGGGCAGCAAGAAGGCAGCCAGAGAGCCACATATGGAAGTGATTCTGTAATTACTGCAAATCTGTGAGCTCAAAAGGAAAGGTCTTCTTTTCCATGACTTCTTCCATGCACATAAAACTGCCCTTGAGAGAAAGCTGGGCACTAAATAGCAGACGAGGAACGTTACAAAAGTTGTATTTTTTTTAAATCAATAACCCAAACATTCAGGCAAAAGTTCTTGTGTTGTTATTTTTGGGAAGAAATACCTTTCAAATAGCTAACCTTTCTGTTGGTTTTTTTCCTTAGCAGCTAGGCCTATTCTGAGTTGATATCTATCGAAATAAAAGAGAGCGGCACCGCCTAGTAAAAACTTGTTCAATCCAACGTTACTCACAGCTCGACTGGCATCCCTGTCTACAAAGAACTCTTTCAACAAGATGTGTTTTTCTGTGTGAGCCGCGGTGAGGAAGTGTGAGTGTGTGTGTGTGTGTGTGTGGGGGGGGGGGGGGGGGGGGGGGGGGGGGGGGTGATAGACAGCAAGGATGATGATGACGGTCTTCTGAGCCGCAGGCGAGCGGAGCTATGCAGGTGTGTGTGTTGGCAGTAACTTATGTTCACTTGAATCCCCAAACAGTACCAGCAGCCTATAATCATCTCATGCCCTGCCATAACGTGTTCTAATGATGTGTGCGTGAGTCCAACATAAGACATGCACGCAATGATTGACGTACGCAGTCTGCTGTATTCTTAATCAGTCATGACAGGAGATGATTTATGTTAAGTACACAACCCTACCTTCTCGTCCCAAATTGAATACGCCTCGGCTTATGTTTTCAGCAGGCGCAATCCAGATACGTTTAGAAAACAACAGAGTGTACTTAAATAAATCTATCCATGCACATTTTACGTAGGCCTCCTTGGTGGTAAACGTGTAATTGTTCAACTTCCCGTTTACGGTTTAAGCAACAATAAGGCCTTTTAAAATTGCTTTCGTCTGTCGCCAGTCACTTCGTCGGTGCTGCATCACCACAACTGCATCTGTAGGCTGCAAGAGAAAGAAACCCTCGCAAGAGATAAATGGTTCTCTCTAGCGATAGAACTGAGAATTACAACACAGACTAGATGTGCGGCCAAAGTGGGAACATGGCACAGCCTACGTAGCGTAGGTTTTTCCACATTTAGTTAGGCCTCTATTTCGTTTGCTTTCCGTCAAGCTTTTTGAAGTGCTCATATTTCAGAACTATATGTCAAAAGAACAGGGGTTGTTTATTACACTCGCGAGGCTCGGCCTCAAGAGGGCAGCACAGCGCTGGCAAACAGACAACGGCCCCATCAGAAAGCATTGAAAGCAGCTACCATTCAATACCAGGAGGCAGCAAACACAATCTTATGAAGTTAGTATAGCAGACATTCGATTTTGACGTATCAAAATCTAAAATGAGGGCGTGTTAGATTTATAGGCGACACGTGCGCAGGACTGGTGTTTCTTTTTTTTTTTGGTTGTTGTTTAGGGTACAACTAATGCATTCTACCACAGGGGGGCGCTTTCCCCAAAGTAGACGAGAACTTTTCTGCACCGTCCCAGACTGACTTGCGAGCAGGATTTTGTAGAAATTGTCATATTTGACAACACATCTTTATATAGGAACAGTATTCAAACATCTGAACCATCAGTCTAATTAAATACGTTTAGATGCATTAACATGGATTTGTTATCTAGTGGCGCGTTCGCAGTATAATGTAGTGGTATCTTGCCATTCCTCGGATAGGTATTGGTCAGTGTTTACGCTGAACCATGGCTCTGCCATGAACTATTCAGACAGCAAGTGGTCACGGTGAGCCACGCCTATTGTGCATGTGCTCCATCCATCCCCTCATCGCACGCGCTGTGCTTTGCATAAAATGTGTGTCAGTAGGCCAACCCTTTTTCTCGGCACATGCAGAGTGCACATGTATGGAAGGCATACCGCGCTTGAACAAGCGCATCAAACTCCTCGGCTGTAGAATCCACAGGGGGGGGGGGGGGGGGGGGGGAGAGAAGAGAGAGAGAGAGAGAGAGAGAGAGAGAGAGAGAGAGAGAGAGAGAGAGAGAGAGAGAGAGAGAGAGAGAGAGAGAGAGAGAGAGAGAGGGAGAGAGGGAGAAGGAGAGAGAAGGAGAGAGAGAAGGAGAGAGAGAGAGAGAGGGGGAGAGAGGGAGAGAAGGAGAGAGTTGCTAAGAGATACATAGAGGGAGCCTAAAACCCAACAAACGGACACAACTGAAACTGAGCGGGAGATAGGCGGTCACATTACTTTACTCCCTTGCGTACCTGATTGACGTGTGTTTCAGTGTAACAGAGTGACTGTCACTCTTCCCACGTGTATTAATTATTTAGACATTGTAACACTTGTTTCTTGGGATTTATGAGCTCTATTCTCTGGCTCGTTCAACGTCAGACGCAGAAGTCAAGCGGTGTCTTTAAGGAGAACTCAGCACATCTCCTTCGTGCGGACCTGAAACAGCAACACAACACTTTGCAAACAGCTCTGGAACCGTGCTGGGCTTTTTTTTCGGCTCAACTATCGTTGAACGTTTTGCGTTCTATGGAGCAGGTGTTACTCGAACAGGTGTGCCTTCATCTGATCACCTGTGTTAACGCGATTTTTGCTGAACTCTGTCAACATTGATCAACATTCATCTTCACTTGAATCTGAAGTCCTCAACAGAAGAGATGGACCACAGCCCTGGTAGTGGTGCGTATTGTTTGCATTATTATTATTATCAAGACATTTTCACAATGTCTTGGAAAGATGATTGTCATGTAACCCAATAGTATTGCAAATAGGTAGATATAAATAATAGATATCAAGAAGGCGCAATTCAAGAACATATTCTGTCTTGTTGCTTTTAAATGTTCCCAGTGTGTTTCTAACGTTTATTTTCAATATCAATCCATGCGAAATGCGCGTAAACCATTAGCCACTGTTCTGTGTTCATCATGCATGTGTTGTGAGCATCATTAAGGACATATATCCATACTTAGCGTTTTCCTTCATGCTATATATTGTCAAATAATTGAAGGCTGAGTTAAGTTAGACATAGTATTGAGTGCAACTTTCTTATGTTATGGCGGTAAATGTTTCCCAGGAACGATTTGTCAGTTTCAATGAATGCGTTTGATGACAAACGGAACACATTGGGAAGGAATGACTATTCTCTGTTGAGTTGTGTCAGTCAATAACAACTTTCATGACAGCGGTCAAACATGTCGACCGGATCGATCCGTGGTTACCAAGCGTGCGTATTGAAAGCGGAACGTGTCGGTGGTCAGTCGCACTTCCTGATCTTCCCCATTGAAAACAAACTCACGTGGAGTCACTTGTTATTCTAAGCCCACTATCTTTAGGGGGGGAAATGACACTTGGATGATTACCAAGGCAATTCGACAAGTGGATATGGTATACGTGTTAGGTATACGTATTAGGTGTGAGGTTAAACGGGGTGATCAGTATTTCCCATGGATCAGCTGTCAAAACGATCAACTGATCTCTTGGATCAGTTAGCCTATGTTGTTGGTCTCGTTTTTGCATAATGAAATCAAACACTAGCTCTGGGCACATTCATATGTGGGCCAGATTTGGGTCAAGTGTCTTTGATGTGTACTGGGAGTTATTTGAAGCAACCACATATTAATATAACTCTGTATAATCGGTGACAATCTATGCGCATGTCCTATTTATTTTCGACCCTGGGCATTTACCCGACGCGCGGTCTCGTGAGTCTTCGAGGGCTCTTCATTGAAAGCCGCTAGTGACGTCGAGTCGGACGTTTTTTCTACAGCAGAAGCCATGCGCCGCGTCTCCCCAGAGCGAAACGATACAGTCCAAAGCCTCGTCACGTGGAATCACTCAGAGCCACGTGCTGCGCGTGATTCCAAGACCCGCCTTCCCTCCCGCTTCTCTGCCCGCTGTGCCGGAAGGGGAGCTTGGTCAGTGGGTCAGCAGTTTCATGGATTAACTCTCGTCACGTTTTCCCGGTTTATGCGCCTATGTGCTAGGGCCACTGAAAGCAAATGCGTGTTTTGAATAACAGCCGCATTGGTGTGGTTTTATAAATCCCACAAATCACATATGATCAGTTAAGGGCAGCACATGAAGATGACATGGAGGGCAATGCATTATGATCTGGACACTTTGTTCAGAGAGAGAACAGTTGAGAAAGAGGGGAGCTGCTCTTGTAGGCCTAAAGTAGGCTGAGGCTACGAGGCCACACGCTGTGCTCAGCATATTCAGAAATTATATCCACTTCAATGCATTTGGCTTATCTCAAATGATTTTAATTGTGTGTGGCGGTTGCAGCATCCCTTTGAGGACACGAGAATGCTGTTATATCACGTTCCTTTGTGTTTGACCTACTTTCACAATCTGGGAGTTAATGATCTCTATATAATGTCCCATATTATGTGATATAAAATAGTTATAAAAGCAGAACCTGCCAGTGATGGTGAGGACGTAGTTGCCACTTCCCGAAGTCCCCTTTGAAAACCAAATCACGTGGTGTTAGTTGGTATTCTAAGTGCGCTTTCTTTGGGAAAACAACTGAATTTGGACCAAGGCAATTAGACAAGTGGTTAAGGGTATACAAATGAGCAACAAGGGCACGTACCATTGAATTAATTTCAAACTCTTTAACAGTGATTCATTTACTACAATTAGATGTAATAATGATAATAAAATAGTCGACCCATTATTTTGTCAATCACGCTGTGGTGCAGGATTCCCATATTTAGCATGGCATGGCAGGCCAAAGAAAACAAGTGTGTGCACCATCTACCCTGTAGACTTCACGACGCAAGGATTAACACACACTAAAAGCTAAAGCTCTGCTTGGCTTCCTCTAGTAGACTAGGGCAGAAGACCAAGAGGCAGGTGGGTGGGGAGTAGAGGCTGGCTGGGCTGGTGGGTAGGGAGGTAGGTGGGTTTTATTAATGCCTGTGAAGTGCTCCCTGCTCACGTTTCTCTGAATGCCTAGTCTGTAGCGGATTAGCGCCCGCACGAGTGGCTAGGATCGCCACAGGCTTTCATAATGCTGTCTGTGTTGACCTGGATTCCAACAGGCCCGAAGAGAGCGTGCAGCACAGGCTTCGACACGCACAACGCTCGCTGCGTAGCGTGCCACGGACAAAAGCACTAAATCACCCCTGGCATTAATATTAATGTCAATAATAGTAGGCCTACCAGGCAGCAACGTGACCACAAGTGGAACTATTCATCCGTTTTATCACCTGCTGTTTGATGAAAGACAATCTATTCCCTCACGTTGCTTGTTTGTGGTCCTTGACATACATTGCGCAAACTGCACAACAATGAACTGTAAAATTGAATAAATCACTACTATGTGATTGTTCAGATAAACAATGTGTTCTTGTAAATGACTGGGACAGGCATGTCTGCTGCTTGTAAACAGGCCAAGCTAAGGGTTGCCTCGGTTGGCCCTGTCTGTGGCATGGGTGAGTCAACAAACCCAGTAACACGTGCCACTGCTGGCTGCAGTATTATCAAAACAAGCCAAATACCTTGGGCAGCAAAGGACAACAGCGACAGATGGAATGGAGCTGTAGGCTACTCAATGCATACTTATTATGAACACAGTTGTTACCTTGTGGAAGAACTATGCAGTGGCAAGACATGGCTAAGGTCCTATAGGTATATCGCAGAGCCTTATTTCATGTTTATACGTTATCCAAATAACGAATTACATAGGCCAATATAGTCTAGTCTCAGCCCTTACTTAACACCGTGACTCTTCGTATTCGAGTGTTGGCGGATGACACAGCGGGGGAGTGCGGCCGGTGCCACAGCATCCTCGGGGCGCGTCCCCAAGGATGCTGTGGCACCGGCCGCGAGACTGTGGGTTGGATCGGGGGCCGTATCAGAGGTTCCATGTGAGTCAGGTGTGGAGCAGTGGAGCGTGATGCCAGGGGAGCTATTGTTGGAGCGGAGGAGGCAGGGATGTGAGGGGAGGCCCGTGTCTTGAACCACAAGTCAACGCATGACTGGAAGCGTGGAGCGCAACACGGGCATGAACCTGCGATCTGCCAAAACAATGACAGTCATACAATAAGAAAAGCATGTGTGTATATATATATACATATATATATATATATAAATGGCTGTAGTGCTAAATTGGCGTCAGCATAAATACTGCATTAGCATGACGCAAGTCTCTTGCTCATGCCAAATGAGCCCTGCTCTGTTGCTGAGCTACCAACGGTATTTTTAGCGCCCTGAACTACGTCGGCTCGAGCGCCCAATGATGTCTAGGCAGCGCTGCATAATCCTATAGCTTAGCATTACTTTGGTGCTTTACTAGGGGGCCCAGAGGTGGTGTCACATTACATCATATCATGTCCAATGTAAAAGAATAAGTGTGAAATATCTGCCAAATGTCAAATGGACATTGAAAGGTATAAATAATGAAACACAATAAGGTCAATCATCTTTAAAGTAAAGTCAAATTAAACCTTGCACTAAACCTGTTCCTCTGAACACAACCTGTATGATAAATGCTATCCATATCTGCATCATTATGTGACTGGGGGATTAAATGCTGTGGTTCCTTGACTTCAGGAGGCGGAGGGGTGATCCTGTACGCGGGCTCCTCCGGCAGTTCAAGCCCCAGCCCTGGCAGCCCGTCCAGCGGGTACCAGACCCAGTCCCCCTCGTGCCAGTCCCAGCCCTCGTCTCCGGAGGTCACCTTCACAGAGATCGGGGCGTTGAAGCCGAGGCCGTCGGGATGCACCGCCTCCTCATCATCGTCCAAGCTGGTGTTCCAGTTCCCCGAGGTGTACGGGGGTGCAGCCACCCCTCAGCACACCTACACGCACCCCATCGCCGGGAAGAGGCCCGGCAGCTTCTCCGGAACGTTCACCAGTGAGTACTCTTCGCTGTCCCTGAGGATTGTATTGTTTCTGCCAACAATTGCCACGTTTGATGTTTTTTTTTCTTGTAAATATCTGACGACTGACCTGCCTGTCCGTTGAAACGTTTCTCAGAGACCGGGGGGATGGTCTTGCTGTGTAAAGTGTGTGGGGACATCGCGTCTGGTTTCCACTATGGCGTGCACGCCTGTGAAGGCTGCAAGGTAATCCCACGATCACTAAACATTAGCATTTTTGTAATTCAAAACGTCTGATCCCCGATGTCCACAGTCTACCATAGATGTCCTGAGCAAGATGCCAAACCCCCACCTTCAATTCACTGTAACAGTCTATTTTGTTAAAAGTGACATGGCATGACAAGAAAGTGATAGCAAAAGCCATAGGACATGTTTATCCCAAGTGTTCTTACAATACCCTATAGTATATGCGTAAGCATGGGTGGCCTCGTTGGGAATCAAACCCCTAACACTGGCAGTGTTATCGCCCTGCTGTACCAATTGAGCTGCACAGGACCAGTGTGAGCTGTACATAGCTTTGGCCGTGTCACTTCGTTTAACGCAGTCCTTCATGTCATTTCCCAGGGCTTCTTCCGTCGCAGCATCCAGCAGAACATCAACTACAAGATGTGCGTGAAGAACGAAAACTGTCTCATCATGCGCATGAACCGCAACCGCTGCCAGCACTGCCGCTTTAAGAAGTGCCTCTCCGTCGGCATGTCTAGAGACGGTGAGACACGACTTGACACATTTCTTTATAAGCAAGAGGGACACGCAGGCCACTCTGTCACCATGCCACAGTGATCTGATTAGCAAAAGCAATGGGGAAATGGTGAACTCATTTCTGGCACCTCTCGTAATGTAGGTCTCCATACAGAATGTAACGTGGGAGGCTTTTTGAGGTCATCGTGCCAGTGGCGCAGTCACCTGCTGCTGTGCTGCGACCGCCCTGTCCTCCTCCCTTGACGAACACCTGGGGGTTTATTTCCATGGACAGGCCATTGACTCACTATCAAACCCTTCGCCTTGCTTTGGGAAGTTTCAAAACGTCTTTCCTTCGTCCTTTGCGGATAGCTTTCCTTCACGTTGTCTCCTCAGGCTCGATACATTCCCTGCACCACCGTCTGCAGTACCATGTTCTCATAACCTCCCCCCGCCTCCTCACACCTCCTTCCCAGACAGTGATTTATTAGAGTAGGAGGCGCACAGTCCCCGAAGCTATCCGTCATCCGGAAAACTGCAGCAAACACAGAAAGTATTTTAGGAAATTGGAACAGGGTCAACTTGATTACCTTGCTTATGCCCTTACAGCATCTTACTGCAATTAACGGTGGATACAGTAACAATTAAGATGAGAAGAAAAACACACACATGCACAAACACAGCAAAGGAGTTAACAAGCACACTCACATCGCCTAGTTTCTAGCCCTGACTCCAGAACATTGATTGATCACCTATCATCATAGATTAAGAAAGGCATCCAGCCGGGTTGGCCCAGAAAAACAGTGCCGAATTGGGCCTATAGTGTCCACATACTACACCATGACCTACTTGTTGTGGTCGTTTTCATCTCGTTGTGTGTCTACTTATCTGTACCCTAAAATGTTCTACAAAGTCTAATCTATCGAGGAGGATTTTATTTCTGCATTTCCTCCACACCTATGGTGCACAAAGAACGTGAGGCAGCACGCAAAATGAGGTCGCAGAGCACGGCTCAATATGAGATAAAACATAAACCTGGAGCACCTGAGGATTCTTAAAAGAATCATGAACCACAAACTAGAAACCCCTTTCACAGTGTTGTAGTCATTGCGAAAACAGGAAAACCGCATATAACGGCGTGGAGCCCACATTAAATAGAACACCCTGATTTCACACAAGTTGTTATATATATTTGCTTCACACTACATACAAGTATTGAAACTGCTCTGGTAACAGGAAGCTAAGTGTGCCACTATGCCAACTGGCACACTGGCACAGATTGCCAATTGGGAACACATTTTGTGTAAACGCTACAGCTTTGATGCTTTTTAATCTAAACTCATGAGGAAAATTGCCTGTCATGGAATCATGTCCTGTGGACAATGAACAAAGCATTGTTAAGGCATTTGTTAGTCAATACATTAGATGATCCATTGTGTCGTGTGATGATGAATAGATTTAAAATTTTAACCTACTACTTCACTACTGTTTCCTTTCCATTCTTTCAGTTTTACTTCCTCATTCAACACTACAATCACAACATTGATTTATAACTTGTACTTGTTCTTATCTTTGCCAAGTCTAAGATAAGATAAGGTACAACTTTTTTAATCCCAGGAGGAAGAATTCACATTACAGCAGCACTCTGCACCCCTCTCCCGAGCTCGCCTAACTAGCAACATTTTCAGCAATATAAGCCATCCTCCTCAGTGCTCTTCTCTCTATCACCTCTACTTATTCTACCACACTCTGTCTCATCTTGTGCTTTTGCAGAGACCAAACTCTCTTGCTCCCTTTTCGTGATCTTGGTGCATGCAATATCAAACTCGCGGTGCCCCACTGCCCTACTTACAAACTGAGGGAGGCAGTGGGAGACGGAGAAGGAGATTGATAGAGAAAAGGCTGAGGCAGATGCTGGCATAAGGACCTATAAATAACTGCTCCAGCTGATGGCTGCTCACGGAGGGTGGGGAGGGGCGATGGAGGTACAGTTATGGAGAAGCAAGTGTACAGCTTAACACTTGCTGACACTCCTCTCTGAAATCCATCGATGTTTGAAGAAAATCCTAAATGCTTCATGCCTTCTAGGTGAATGTGTGTGTAGTAGTAAAATGCATAATGCAGTGATGTTAGCATCCATGTTTTCTTTTGGTCAGCAGTACTTATTCTGTGTTCCTTGGTTCTTTCTGTCCCTAGCTGTCCGTTTCGGCCGTATCCCCAAGAGAGAGAAGCAGCGTCTCCTAGATGAGATGCAGAGCTACATGAACAGCCTGAATGAGTCCGCCACCATGGACATGGACTCCTCCCCAGTGGGGGACAAGACCCCCAGCCCCAGAGACTGCAACTCTAAAGAGGCCATCGGGGCCATCTCTAGAGCATACCGGGACATCTTCACCACCACGAGCCAGGGGAGACCCGCTAAGAGGGCCAACATGTCCACCAACAGCAACCAATCCCCCGTTTCTCAGGAAGCTAAATACCCCCGGGTGTCCTCCTCCCATCCAAGCTGCACACTGGGTTACCAGTCTTTCCCCATTGCTTGCCCCCCCACTAACGACAACAGCCAATCAACGTTCTCCAGCTTAGACAATGGTCGGAATAACTTAACAGTGTCACCCAACCTGCATCAGCGTGAGTCCACAGCCCAAAGGGACAACCCTGTCAATCACAACCACTTCCCAGCAGCAGCCCCAACTCAACCCCCCAGCCCATGGAAGTTTGCTCAAGGATCTAAAGTTCTTGTAAGTGTATTGGACCATTTATTACTAATTAATACTTGTATCCTATGACCATGTACAGTATCTTTCTGATGTAAAGGCTACACATAAGGGATCAATAAAATCTCAACAAATGTAGGGTCGTTATGAAGGTTGTAAACGTCTTTTGTTTTTCCACAAAGGCCTGTCCTCTGAATGCGTACCCTGTATCAGGGCCGGAGTGCACCAGCCAGCGGGTATGGGAGTCCTTCTCCCACGGTTTCACTCCTGCTGTCAAAGAAGTGGTAGAGTTTGCCAAGGGTATCCCAGGGTTTCAAGAGCTCAGCCAACAAGACCAAGTCATGCTGCTAAAATCAGGCACCTTCCAGGTAATTTACATTACCTGATGTTATTCATGATGGCTGCTATAGAGGATCTTGGACCATTTTTCGTTTTGTTTACCTGGTGTTCTTGTAATGTGTGTGTATATGTTCTACGCTGTACTACTGATTGCATCTCGGAGGACATTAAAGTCGAAGTCATATCAAATGATTGACTACAGTTATTGGTTACTCTTTATTACAACTGCTGGGGAACCATTTCTAAACTATCGATGAACATGCTCTTGTGTGTTCTGACACGTTAGGTTCTCATGGTGAGGTTCTGTACATTATTCAACGCTGAGGAGCGCACCGTGACCTTCCTGAACGGCCAGACGTACCCGCTTGCCACTCTCCGCGCCCTGGGGATGGGCACCCTGCTCGACGCCATGTTTGAATTCAGCGAGAAGCTGGGCTCTCTGGGGCTGGAGCCCGACGAGATGGCTCTGTTCATGGCCGTGGTCCTGGTATCTGCAGGTAAGAGCCACATCACAACTCAACCCACATGACAGCAACACAGTTGACTGTGTTGTTTAGCAACAAAACAGGGAGGCCAAGATGTTGTGCTGTTGGGCTTACCGTTCCCGGTCCCGTTCTCAAAGTCGCGTGTGTTGCTGCTTTCCTTCAGACCGCTCGGGCATCTCCGACACGGGCGCTGTGGAGCAGCTCCAGGAGGGTCTGATCCGCGCCCTGCGTTCCCTCATCGCCCGCCGACACCCAGGGGACGGAGGCCTCTTCCCCAAGCTGCTGCTGCGCCTGCCGGACCTGCGCACCCTCAACACCCTGCACTCAGACAAACTGCTGGCCTTCCACATCGACCCCTGAGCGGCCCGCTCACGCTCACGCACACACACACACACACACACACACACACACACACACACGCACACGCACACGCACACGCACACACACACACACACACACACACACACACACACACGGATACAGGACCTTCACACTCACACACGGATACAGGACCTTCACTCACACACACAAACACACACACACACACACACACACGGATACAGGACCTTCACTCACACACGGATACAGGACCTTCACTCACACACGGATACAGGACCTTCACTCACACACACGGATACAGGACCTTCACTCACACACGGATACAGGACCTTCACACTCACACACACGGATACAGGACCTTCCCTCACACGGTGGGATATGTACACATGACTCCCAACCTGTGGAGTTCCTTGGGAGAAGAAGAAGTCACAGAAGGGAAGGAGAACGATGAATATATGGATGTTTCTCAAATGAACGCGCACACACACACACACACACACACACACACACACCGCAAGGTCTCGTGAAGAACATTGTACATGCTTAGGGGGGAAAAAAATCATTTTAGACAGATTTATAACCCACTTTCCAGTTAAAAATAGACACTTCACTTAAGTAATTAAGTGACTCCTTATTCCTATGCATCAACAGACAATCTTTAAGCCGCCTGTTTAGGTCATGATTTAGCGGGACCATTAAAATACATATTTTCATTTTTTGTGATCAAGAAAGGGACCCTTGTAAAGACTTTATAGATTTAGTTGATGTATTAAGGTAATTGCCATTATTTCACTAAACATACCATATGTATTAGTATTTGACAGAATCACATCACTTTGTCACCAATTTACAATGATTCCTTTTATATTTGACAAAAAAAAGCTTCCATTTCAGCTATGCCCTGTTAAGAACTTCCCATTTGAATCATATTTAACTCTTATTTCACAAAGGGTTGTATAAACATTATTGTATTGCAACTGAAATCACAAGCTGCATAAAATATTCCATGCATGATGGATTTTTATGTATTTTGTTAGATTTGTTCCTGTAAATATGTTACTCTAACATCTATATATTAATTGAAATGAACTGCAGGATCAAACGGATGAGTTCAGAGTAAAGGGCGATACTTGACAAGGCTTTGCTGTACATAAAGGATTTAGCACTGGATAATGTTCAGAAGGGGGCCTCAGTGAGCTCAGAGCTTCTTCCTGCTGGTAGGTTATCAGCCAGCATAATATAGAAAACCACCAGCACTCGCTCTACATGCAACCTTCCCTCTATCCCCAATGTTTGTCATACAAACACAAATATATTTTTTGAGGTTAAGAGATGATGCATAGTCTCTCACTGCTTGCGTGTTATGATTACAATTGTTTGGGCACATGTTGTGCATTTGTAAATTGTCCTGCATAGAAATTATATAAAGATGTTATTATGTATATTTTGTCTTCCTTTTGTCTATTCAGCCAAATTAAAGAAAGTTAAAAAGATTTGTTTTTGTTAACTGATTCTGAATTTATTACATTCTATCTAGATCAATTTGTAGGAGATATGACTGATGACCATATTAAAATATTAAGTGACATGTTTTATGGCACAGATTTACTGATAAATATCCAAGGTCAATCGATACATTATAAGACACAAGGATACTTTGAGTGTGCCATTCCGTTGGCAAAATGTTAACTTGAGAAAAGTTTTGCTTCACCAAGAATGGATCAGATCTGTTTGATAATGTAAGCACATCTAAGTGACAAAACGTAAGACTGTTGTGTATTTATAGGAAAGTGTGGCAGGAAGGAAAGCTTCCTGAATCATGGAAAGAAAGCAGTGGTGGTGCCAATAAGGAAGCCGGGAAAAGATCCAACAGTAGACTACCGATTAATTACAGACCAATAACCATAACATCTCATATGGGAAAGATAATGGAAAGCATACTGGCAGATTGATATACTTATTATTTAGAAGGTAACAATCTCATGTCACAGCTTCAAAGTGTTTTCGGAAAGGACTGGGAACAATGGATCCGGTGATATGCCTTGAGCCTGAAACAAGGAAGGCCCAGGTGAATAAAGAGTCTGTGCTGGCTGTTTACTTTGATATTGAGAAGGACTACGATAAGATGTAGAGAGAAGGGTTGTTAATATAACTTGTTTGGTGTTGAAGGAAGAATGTTCAATTGCAAACACTTTCTTGTTTGATTCAAATGAGGGTCGGCATGTCAGCAATATACCATGTTAGGAATGGCACACCCCAGGAAGATAATGCCGTGGTTGACTCGTATATCAAATCGAGATATTTTGGATTCCTTCATGTGTTTACAGATGGGTTGAAAGAGGAAGAAGTGGAACGGTAAGATCAGCATTTGTTGACTCATTTTGAAATGAATAAGCAGTCATCTATCAGTAGATAGGCATAGAGGGGAAATAGTGGTAAAGTAAGTTAGACCACTTCGTACTTTGATTTGTTCAGATTCATGTACAATATTGAAGAGTCTACAGTCTCATAAATCAATCAGGCAAGATATTTTGTATGAAACTTTACAATCACTGTTCAGAATCCAGAGGATGGGGATAGTATGTAGGTTTCTATGAGTTCCAGTGCATTTAGGAGTTAGTGAAAATGAAAGAGATGATAAAGATGCAAAGCATGCAACCAAAGGAGACCAGATTGATGTAAACCGACTTCAGTTAGCAGAAACCAAATGTTTAATGAAGAGAAAGAATAAAAGCAAATGGCAGAGCGAATGGGATGACAAAGTTTAGGGACAACATTTTCATAACATCCAAAAGGAGGTTGGAAAGACAGGGAATGTGGTGCAGGAAGGAGGAAGGAAGGATGAGAATTGGGCATACAAAATTAAATAGTACATTATTTATTTTAAAGAAGCATCCAAACAGGATACCAAAATGGACAAGAACAGTGGAAGGGGTCAGAGAGCAACATTGAAAGAAGCACTGAGAAGTGAAGGGGTCCAAGTGGGTTTAAAATAAATGATTGGTAAACCATCAGGGGATGAGGGCTTTAATTTAGTTTTTCAGTTTCTAAAGATAACAAAATTGATTTATCGAATTGAAGTTATAGTCAGTTAGTTTGGTTTATTGACTTTGGTTTGTGGGTTTTGTTTTAAATAAATAGCCAGGATTAATACTCCTGTTCAGACGGTGGCGGTAATGAACCTAAAAGTAGTTTGTGCTCCGCCTAAAAACACTGAACGAAGAAGAGGTGGAGGCGCGGGAGGAGAAGTAGATGCGCCCCCTTTTGGTCACTCAACGACAAACCCGGAAATAAAGCGTCGTTTTGAAAAGCAACGTAGAAAACAGAAATGCCTGTAATTTGGGATGTTTGCAAGGATCGGTCATAGTGCTTCTGCAGAAATATTGGAAGAGTGCTAATCGAAATGGTAAGTTGAATGGTATTCAAAAGTAGCGTACACAGCAACACCGTTTTGTGGCTGGCATTCCTAGTAGAAATTAAAAGAGTTGTGAGTTGGAGACAGCTAATCATACACTTTCAACGGTATGTCATCATACGGTTTGATTTAGGCTAAAAGCAATTGGTTATCATGTAGACCATTCCCTCGGAGTTGTTGGTTACTTGTTTGTTTATAACTAAATATTTCTTTTTTGATTCTGTCCGTAAGATTTCCGTGTCGTTGTCATTGACACCGTGCATTGTTTAATCAACCGATCTTGATCATGTTTTTATTTCGGCTCTAATATCGATCTACCTTTAACCATTATCTCCTCACAGGATCTGGGACATCGCTAGACGCGCTGAAGATACAGCAATAGAACAACATAGTTAACGGCGAGTTTGTACACAACGTCACATACACTATGTGGCTGACGGTGTATCTCGCAGTTATTCTCTTGCTTGCGTTGTGTGTATTCCTTGAGGTCACTGCACGGCGCGTGATCCCTCCGCAGCCTGCGTCCACGGCAGTAGCAAACCCAGCTTTCCGCCAGTTCCAGACTCTCTTCCTGCGTGCCTACCTGTTAGCCCTATGGGCAGACTGGCTCCAGGGTCCATACCTCTATAAACTGTACCGCCACTACAGCTTCCTTGAGTCTCAAATAGCCATTCTGTATGTGTGTGGCTTGGGGGCCTGCATTTTATTTGCTCCGTTTGCAACTTGGTTGCCGCAAGCACTGGGCCGCAGACGGACGTGCCTGCTCTTCTGCCTCACATACTCAGCCTGTTGTCTCACAAAACTCTCAAGGGATTACTTTGTTTTAATCATTGGCCGTGTCCTCGGGGGGCTGTCCACGTCGTTGCTTTCCACCACGTTCGAGGCCTGGTATGTACATCGGCATACAGAGGTCCATGATTTCCCCAAGGAGTGGATTCCCAGCACCTTCACCAAGGCTGCGACGTGGAACCACGCATTGGCTGTGGGCGCAGGGCTGGTCGCTAACCTGCTGGCCGAGTGGCTCCACCTGGGGCCCGTGGCGCCCTTCGTCCTGGCTGTTCCCTGCCTGGGGGCTTGTGGATGGGTGGTGCTCACCGACTGGGGCAAAGAGGAATTGAAAGGATCTCCTGAGGGAGACAAACACAGACCTCTCGTTGGCCCTTCGGCACCTCCTGTCCACACGTCTGCCGGGGCCAGGCTCTGGCGAAGCTGCCAGGAGGGCCTGCACTGCCTGCTGTCAGACAGGAGAGTAATGTTGCTGGGTGCGGTGCAGGCTCTGTTTGAAAGTGTGCTATACATCTTTGTCTTCCTGTGGACCCCAGTACTGGACCCCCATGACCCCCCTCTGGGAATAGTGTTTTCCTGCTTAATGGCCTCCAGCATGGCTGGCTCCCTGCTGTACCGCCTGGCAACCTCCTCGCGCTACCATCTTCAGCCCAGCCACCTGTTGTGCCTGGCCGTGCTCATGGCGTTCTTCTCCTTCTTCATGCTAACCTTCTCCACGGCCCCGGGACAAGCCAGACCCTTCGAGTCTCTCATCGCCTTCGTGTTGCTGGAGCTGGCGTGCGGACTCTACTTCCCCGCGGTCAGCTTCCTCCAGGCCAGGGTGATCCCGGAGGAGAAGCGTGCCGGGGTGTTGGCGTGGTTCAGGCTCCCGCTGCACCTGCTGGCCTGCCTGGGGCTGCTGGCCCTCCACGGGGAGGTCTCTGGGACCGGAGGAGGGGAGGGAGGCAGTGGGACCAGACACATGTTTGGGGGCTGTGCGGTGATGATGATGGCAGCTCTGCTGGCCATGGTCAGTCTCTTCACCCTGGGCAAGAATGACACTGAGCTGAGACTGGAAGGAGCCAGAGATGACGGGGAGTAACAACAACAACAACAACATAAAATTGCTGCACCTACATGGACATTCGAGCTTTTTGTATTGCCAAAGACAAATTCAGATTAACACTTTGTTGTCCTGAAGTTCATAATGTCCTTGTGTAATATTTGATAGGCAACTTTCTTAACCATAAGGATTCTTTTAGTTACTATAACATGTTTTTTCGGGTCCGAACGAGTATGCAATGATAATAATGAAGAACATTCCCTTCCATAAGTTACATTGTGCTTGAAATGATGTGAATCAATTCCTGTATTATATATATAAATATGTGTGTGTGTTTCTTTAAAAAAACTAGATTGTCAAAAGCCTATCATTTTCATGGACATATTTAATATGAATCATTTTGTCACCAATCTTTATGTTGTCTGTTTCATAAAGTGCATACAGAATGTTTTCATATTTTTGCATCATTTTTCTAGATGTATTACGAAGATAATGTAGGCTAGCATTCTCTAGCAGCTATTAAACTATTAAATCTTCAGGGGAAATAGTTTTGAAGTAAATTGTAGATCAAAAGCAGCAATTGGTCAAGAAAGGGTTAGTATAATTATATATATTTTTTAGAATTGTGTAGCCTCACGTAGAATTGATCAATTTGTTCTTGGCTGGAAGCGGTGTAAAGAGGGTGTGGTGGTGGCTGCCCACTCCGCAAGAAGGGAGCGTGTTTTCAGACAACGCACCAACTTATTTTTTTCAGATCTGCCATTTGATGCGCGCACCTAGCAGTGATAATTGTATACAATTCAAGACGTGACTTAAATAAGTAACACGCAGCATAGTCAAATTAATTCGACAAATCGGCCATTATCAATCAAAAGCATTTATTGGTCATGTTTGCCATTTCTATCGGGTAATTTTCCCATTAAATTAGCGCTTGCTGTGCGCACGCATCGTCGGAGCCTGTGCGTACATTTACGCATTGATTTATTCGCACGCAACGTTGATCAATTGTGGCCCAAGGAACCAGACGAATATGGGAGCTCATGTTGTATTGGCTCTGGCAGATACGCACATGCGAATTGGTCTGGCAATGCCAGGCTAATGATTTAGTGCAAAATAAACAAAGTATGATATTTCATTCATCAATTGAATGTATAAGTACAGTTATAATGTACAATAAGAGAACAGTTCTATCACATTTGTAAACTGATGGCTGGGAAACAATCCCCATCCTTTTGTGTTTGATGCAGACGATGATGGTTCTATATTTCTAGTCTATTCCAGTCTTATCCTGCTCTGCTCCACTTGACGCGGTGTGTAGCCTGCAACGGTCACCCCCCTTTTCGCCTATTCAGTGGTACAGTCCAGGCTTCAGCCTATACGCAGCATCACCTAGATGATGCTAGAATATGCCTAAGCGTGTAAGGGAGGGGGTTTTCTGCAAGAGTATTAAGTACGTAGCTCTTGGATTGCAGTGCTCTATCAGAAGAGCTCCAGGCCAGTCAAAGTGACATTATTGTATCACTTCAAAACCCTTACTGCTAAGTAAAGAGATATTAGAGACTGATCTTGTATTAATTGAGCAGCTGCAGAAAGACGCAGGGCAATCATGACGCATGGCAAGGTAAGGAAAATATTAGAGATATTAGTGATGATCTTTCATTTGACTTTCAACACTGATGTGTGAGAAATTTAAAATGATGCATTCGTGTTAGAGTAATATAAAAATTATTGGTTGTGAGTGTTCCATCATATTAGATTTACTGTGTTAAGGGGAAAGGTCATATTTAACTATTATGGTCTGTCATGATCATCAATGAACTGAGTAGCATGTTTGTTTATTTCTATATTCCTATGTCATGTAAACAATTGTTATATAATGTAGAGTGTATCATCTTTTTTATTAAAAGGCTGCTCAGAAAAGCCTGTTCAGTGTTTTTTTAGGCAATAGTAAGTTTGGTGTTTGATATCAAGCCAGTATTGTGATCCTTTATGAAGTGCGTCACAGGGGAAAAATTGTCAATGCTTTATTGCCATGACAACCCACGTCTTTCTTTTGTCGTGTAGAAATCAATAGGGTGTCATTCATCCATCCCAGTCTTCATCAATTTCATGGCATTCTCTTCTCAACTAAAAGTGTCGTAACACTTTACAATAAGGGTACATTAATCAACCATCGATTAAACATTTATAAACATAAGTTTATGCAGTTATAAGCATTAACTATCAGTTAATTAACAGTTAACTAATGGTCTAGTATTTATTTACTAATTCTGTTTAATTATTAAGTAGATATTGATGCGATACAGCGAGGCTGTTTTAGTTTAAAACAATCATGCACCTCCAGACAGTATTGTCCGAATGAATAACCCTTTTCAAAACGAATTACCGATTTTTTAAAAGTCATGTTTTACACAGGTAAAGGTAACTGTTTATTTTTTGCTAATAGCTTTTACTTGCTAACAAGACCACCAATGGTTCTTCTAATGGAGAGGGCCCAGTAAAAGCTCCTCCCAGCTATGAAGAAGCCACTGCTGGTATGATTAATCATTTTTTTAACATTGATATTATAATTTACCACCTTATATCGATCAATCCAACTTAGATATGGAATGTAATACAGTTCCCATTAATTCCTTGCTTTTTACAATGTGACACATTTGGCACCTGACCTGATCCACAATCTCTAACAAAACCAACGTGCGTCTCAACCCTAAGGCAGCAGCAGCCCTTGCTACAGTGATGGAGAGAGGCTCACAGAGTTCACCTGGGAAGATAAGAACATCAGGAGGGTCTTTATCCGCAAGGTATGCAGGAGCAGAGGTTGCTTCACCCGCGCTACCTCATGGACAAATTACGTTGACCATAATTAAATGTTCATGAAAAATATATTCAGTACATTTGTGAAATATTATTTAAAAATGTGTATTCATAGTTGCTTTCCTTTCAATGTTTAGGTGTATGCCATGTTGATGATTCAACTGTTTGTCACTATGGCTATAGTTGCGGTCTTCACCTTCTGGTGAGCATTCTTGAACATCAAATTCAATAATTGTTTCACTGAAATAATGACAAGTGTTTATTTGCGCATATTATACAAGTTTGTTTTTGTTCTTTCAGTGAACCAATAAGAATCTACATCCAGTCAAATCCAGGGTGGTATTGGGCTTCTTAGTAAGTAACATGCAGGAAACAGCTTGTTGTAGCCTACTCTAGAAATGATGCCTCATGTCTCAATTTGTTTGCTGTTTTATTGATTTTTTTGAACAGTGCTGTCTTCTTTGTCACATACCTGACACTCTCCTGCTGTTCTGCACCCCGGTAAGTTCCAACGTTTTCCTGGTTAACTTGATAAATGTCAAACAAATGTAAATTGCCTAGAATAATATAATATACAATCTCTCCTATACATTCTACAGGAGAATGTTTCCATGGAACCTGATTCTGCTAGCACTCTTTGTAAGTAAAACATGGTGTACATGTGTTGTCAATTCCTTTTCACAAACTGGCTAGGAGGTTATAAGGTGTGTGTGAATATATCACTTTATTTTGGTTATTGATATGCATTTGACTTGGAATCAAGTGTGTCTGCAGTAAAACAACTAATAATTTGTTGATAACTTTTCATGTCAATCTTTTTCCTGTTGCAGACCCTTTCACTCACTTACATGACAGCAATGTTGTCAAGGTATTTTTAACATTAACTGTTTCAAATGATCGACTGTTTTGAATGCTTTCTTTTGAAACTATTTTCTACTTTCACTATCTCTACTATATTATCCTCTTCATTGTTCACATTCACAGTTTCTACAACACCAAGTCTGTGGTGTTGTGTCTGGGCATCACAGGCGTAGTCTGCCTCTTTGTGACAGTCTTTAGCTTCCAAACCAAGGTAAGCGACATTTTTAAATACACTATTATCATACTTTTTTCCCCCCTGTTCATCATGGATCATGGATACCAATCGAAGTAGTAGAAAGTAATGGATTGGATGGCCTTACCATGGACTTGTTTTCTTGTCCTCTCCCCTCCAGTACGACGTGACTTCTTGCGGAGGGGCCCTCTTCATCTTCAGCATGGTCATGTTCACCTCTGGGCTGGTCATGGCACTCGTCCTCCCCTATCACTATGTGAGTGAAACAACTTCCTTAATACACATCAATCAGTTAGGATTTACATCAATTGAATCCCATAGGTGGATTAAGTGTATAATCTGTTCCAACTAATACACTTTTTTAGGTTCCATGGTTGGATTGTCTTTATGCTGTTCTGGGAGCTATACTGTTTACCATGGTAGGTGTGAGCACGCAAACACACACACACACACACACACACACACACACACACACACACACACACACACACACACACACACACACACACACACACACACACACACACATCCTGTTGAGACTTGAACAAAGATATGTGTTTTATTCTGCCTTATTTTCTCTTTCAGTTCTTGGCGTTTGACACCCAGCTGCTGATGGGGAACAAACGCTACGCCATGAGTCCTGAGGAGTATATCTTTGCCACTCTCTGTATCTACCTAGATATAATTTACATCTTCTCCTTCTTCCTCCAGATCTTTGGGACAAAAAGAGAGTAGTCATATCTACCTTTCTGATGTACATCGATGTATTACAGACGTACATCTGCCTTTCTGATGTATAACAGATGTATGTCTGTACAGCTTCTTGTTATACATCAATATACTTGTGAAAGTGTACAAAGTAAACAGTGTTAAAATCTCACAAATAGAAAAATAATTTAAACTTGATGGTGATAATGTTGCAACCTAAACTAATGGTTGTTGTTGTTTTTTGCGTTGTGTATTACGAGTCCCTTGTACATGTGATCAGCATCAACCATCGGAACTTGAGTCCTTCTCTAGCATGATATGAAACCAGGTCATTTTTTGTGGTTCACTTGCTAGCTCTCTTAACACAATGCATTCTATGCTCTTCTCCCATAAGGAATGAATTTGAAAGTAGATACAACACATGTTCATGTCAATACTATGTCAGTGGTTGTCAAAGCTATGCAAGATGTTTATCTGTGATGCACAAAGCAATATGCATGACTAGTGCCCCCAATGCATTCATCCTGTCACATGAACATCTATGTTTTGCTGAACAAAAGCACACATACTGATTGCAAATAGTAGATTGAGAGACATTTAGTGTCCTCCCAGGTTCATTTTATTATTGTGTTAGTGGAAATTTTGAATATAAGCCTGAGTTTTGTTTAGCAAACCTGACTGTCTTCAAGCCCTCTGGACCACAGTTTGACCCTCTTATTTCAAATAAAATAAACGTATGTGTTCAATGTGGAATAACACAAAAGGGTCACTCTCCAGATCATGATGTGGGAGTTGTTTGCTTGTTTTGCACTGTATCTTGCACTTTGAGTGATGCTAAGTAAGCTTAAATATATCCTTATTCCTATGTTACAATTATCTTATGAAACATTTTAGGATTTCTTTGAACTTTAATTGAAATCTATACTAAGAGGTTAGTGCTTAATTATTTTGTTTCTTGAGCATTTTTTTTGTTTTTTGTTGCATTTCTGAAAGGGGATTAAGAGTGCCAAACAGATCAGTATATTTTTTGATGCCTTGCATTTAAGAATGAGAACGAAGCTATATTTGATGAGATCCATATTTTATTTTTTATATTAAAGCATCGATGTAAAAAAAAGAAGGAAGTAATTCTGAATATGATTTTGGAATGAATTTGTCTAATATGACTGACGTGGCCTTGTCTTTATTTGGTGTGTGTGTGTGTGTGTGTGTGTGTGTGTGTGTGTGTGTGTGTGTGTGTGTGTGTGTGTGTGTGTGTGTGTGTGTGTGTGTGTGTGTGTGTGTGTGTGTGTGTGTGTGTGCCTGCATTTCCCTACATCTAGAATGAATGAATGCACGGCTACTTGATGATACAATAGATTTTTTATACAATGGGGCAAATAAAATACTCTAAAGATAGGAATCGAATGTTAATTACAAGGGCATTTATCGTATACATTTTTTTTTAAAGTACAATAAAAAACAGTAACTTTAGGCCTATTGTGTTATTAGGATGCGTGTCTCTTACAGTATATTTGTATAAAGTATATTTTAAAACCAAAACTGATATAAAATGCAAGACTACTATAACCTCGTACCTGCCAATTTAAATTATATATACATACCATTTGCAGTATTCACAATTGCATGTTGGTAGGTGTGACATTGTCAAGATGATCAATCGCTCTGTCCCATTCAAAAGATTGAGTTCATTCTATCGAGCCCTCTCGGTTACAGCGTCCACTTATCCAATCAAAATGTGCGTTGGTGAAACGTCGAATTCAGCCATGTTGTGGTTTTGAATGAGGAAGAAGCGGGAGAGGTTATTCTTTTGCGAGTTTAAATACCATTTAAAGTGAAATTTACGTCACGTTTTATAGTTCGTAAGCGTTTCAAAATGATACTTTCTTCGCAAAAGTGGTAGTTTCAACCACTTTTAATTCAAACAGTTGCCCAGTTTAGCCCGCTGGGTACCATTAGCTAGCGAGATAGTTAGCTTAGCGCGCTAGCGAGGGAAATAGCTAACTTTAAGACAACTAGCTCACGGTTAGTCCATTTAACAGATAACCAATGACTTTTGCTACGATTGTTAGCCAGCCAATATCAACTAGCAACAGCTAACCAATGTCAGTCGAATGACGCGCACTTGCATCATTTGTGTTGTCCGTATTGACAGTTGGTCTGAAAGTGACAATAGCGGCTTATTTTTCAACTCGTCTTTTTTCAATAAGTCTGACGATCATGATGAATAAGCTATACGAGTGGATGGTAACAAGCTACGCCAATTTCCGAGACGGAGCACCACCAGCCAACCACTCGGATGCACAGGGGGACGCTCGTGCCAGGAGGAAAAGACCAATTGATAGGTAAGAGCTAAAGAGTAAAGTATCCGACACAGCACGCGCGTTGGCCAGACGTCTGTTGACTGCACGAATAGAGGCAGCTTACTGAGCACGAGCCCAACCTCCAATGTTGATAAAAGTCAAGACATTGTTGCACCTAGCTGTTGCTATTTGGCACAACCCTAATCGATAGCGTTACTATTTTTAAGTTTGGAAGACTGCGATGACGCCCACGAAGATGGCAGGACAGTCAAGAAGTCGCGGAGAGGTAAGGTGTAAACCGATCCATAGACTCATGCAACCAAAACCATTCCGTCTATTAAAATGCATACGTTACGTACATTCATCTGTTTTCCAGGTGACCTCATTGACACCGTCAAGGGCGCAGCGGAACGGGTAAAAGACCACGGCTCGACTGTAGCGACATGGGTGAAGAATAACGTGAGTCCTACTTTGAGGAACATACTACCAGGTCCTCCGCCTGCGGTCCCACAGCCTCAAGCTTCCACATCTGCTGCAACTTGGACAGGCAGACATGTATGTTTTGAAATGACGCACGGTGTATCCACATTTGTGTATGTATGTGTGAACATTGTCTTTTTGTTTATTTTTTAGGTTGCAACAACGAACTCTGGCCATTTGGATAATGTATTTGCAGCTCCATCGACACCATTGGAGTGGAAATCGAAATCTGGTAAGATTGTGATTTGTACGGTGCTACAATGTTTGGGTCATGTAAACACATTGTTAAAACAGATCAGTTTCAACCAACACATTCTAAGACTATTATAAACACTTGGCATGTGAAATTGTCATCTATTTGCATGTATATGATTGACCTCAACCAATGAAAAAATAGTTTATAAGAAGGGCAAATTGTATTTGTTTATTCAAAATCTTTCATTGAGTGACAAATTCCCTGCTTAATGTTTGATTGCAGAATCGTACCGAATTGAAAAGTTTGTGATGGGATCAAAAGTGTGCAGACGTCAAGTGTGCATGAATCTAGCCCACCGAGAAGTAGCTAAAACAAATGGACACTCGACCGTCCAGCCATCCTCTACCACCACCACGGTACACCCTCCCCCGCGGTTAGGGAGACCCCTCAGCTTACACACACATGGAACTTCAAGGTATGTTCACAGTTCTGTCGTTTTATTTACAGAAGAACACTTTTACATTTTTGAGTTGATTAGAATGTTAAACTTAATTCCTGACATTTGTCTCTGAATTCTGCTGGATTGACAATTCTTAATTTTACCACTGCAGCCTGTTGAGTTCTTCTGTGGTCGGCCCAACAAGCAGGTCTTACACCAGCATGTATGAGAAGACGTTCCCCATCAGAATGGTGCAGAGCCCTACACACAGCTCCTGTGGCCGTCTGCCAGGGGCCAGACGGCGCTGCACGGCACAGGAGGTCAGACATTGGGAACCATTGCGTACCATTCACAAACTGTGTTCTTATTTAGTGGACTCCCTCTCATGCCCGCTTGCTTTATATCTCTCTATCGGAGCAGTCCGTATGTGAGAAGGAGAAAGAGGTCTACAGACAGCTTCTGAACGTGGTTTCCAGTGGCCATTCATCCTGCCTCAACGTGCGTTCACACAGAGATTTGTAAGTATCTCTTTTAAATTCCATCTCTTCTAAGCATCATCTTGTGAAATGTGGTCATGGAGCAATGTAATCACCTCCACCCTCCCCCCTCCCTCTTCTAAGCACCAGCCTTCTGAGCACCAGTAGTCAACTTCTGCAGTTCTCTACCCCTGCGGGGGCAGAGGGTACTTCAGATGGACCCAGCATGAGCCCCCGGGGCCTCTCCAGCCAGACCTCCAGCAACCTCCCCAGTCCAGTGGAGGCCTCCAGCAAGCCGGGTGCCCTGCAGTGGTCCCCAGAGCTCAGCCCCACTGGGGCGGCCAGCATTCAGTCAGTCCCCTCCCCTGGTGCCATCCTGGACACCTCTTCTCAGGACAGTCAATCATCGGGTAGGTGAAGCTGGCAGTGATCGATGTTTCCACATAACTTATGTCCCCCAAACCTTTGCAGCATGTAAGTGATTTCTGTTTTTTTGTGCAGCTCACGATGGGGACTCAGTAATAATTGTGAAAGAACAAAGGGGTGAAAAGCCAAACGCTCCAAGGTTTGTACATATTGTTTCAGCTATTTTGAATTTTAGATAGATATGAACCATTTACATTTCCTGTCATATTCATTCTACCACCTTGCTAATTGGATTTGTGGTTAGGTTCAAGACGATAATGCTGCCTCAAAATAAATGTATTTTACATAGCAGAACAGGAAATTTTACATTTGCTGATAAAGTTATTGTGTAAATAGTACAACTGTTGGTGCAGTGTGACCTGGACAAATGGTCACTTAAAAACGTTCACAAAAAAATTCAATCACAGAAATGTTGCCTATTCCTGTGTCTTTACTCTCTAGCGTCCCATGTTTCAAAGCTGAGTTATGGATCAAAGAATTGTAAGTTAATCTAAAATAAACCATTGTTGTGCACTTTTTTCCCCAGTCCCCATTGATACATATGTGGTTATAGCGCTGGGTAACCTAAACAAGATGTCTTCTCTTCTGGCAGGACTAGTATGTATGACTCTCGAGCGCGAGAGAGGCGAAGACAGATCGAAGAGCAGGAGGCCTTAGCGGCCAGGCTCCTGCGCCAGGTGAGTTTACAGTACATGGTTTCTTCACACATGGGGCCTCCGTTGTGTACTTTTTTCACTCCGTGGTTCTGGCTCTGGGTGTTTATCAGCGGCTGTCTGGAGATGGCCATTGGGTCCCAAAGGTGGAGGTCCACATTAGGGTTCCCCTGGAGAAGGAGGTCCCGCTGACTCCCATCATAGAAGAGCTAAAGAAGCTGGATGAGAAACCAGAGTTCCCTGAGCTTGTCGAGGTATATTTTCCTTCCTCCTTTCTCTTTCGGAAAGCTCTGTTGATCTTCTAGCTGTGTGAGACTACCGTCGGCTTGTGCTTGTAGGAGATGGAGGACGAGGTGAACAGGGTGCTGAGAGGAGGTAGTCCACACGAGGTCCTAAGTGAAGGATTTGGCCTCAGCCTCACACGCAAAGACCTGCAGACACTCGGCAACCTTAATTGGCTCAACGATGAGGTAAACGCAGATGCACCTCTAGTTCACTTGGTGTTGGTTGTCTTCGGCCATGTGTGAACTCCAACAGACATTCCTAATCCAAAAAAACGTAAGCCGGATTCTCATGTTTGTGTGCCTCCCAGGTCATCAACTTTTACATGAACCTGCTGGTGCAGCGCAGCAAAAGTCCCGGCATGCCCTCTGTCGACACATTCAACACGTTTTTCTACCCCAAGCTGCGCACCAGTGGCTACTCTGCTGTCCGCCGCTGGACCAAAAAGATGGACATCTTTGCCGCAGACATCCTTCTGGTCCCCGTCCACCTGGGGGTGCACTGGTGCCTCTTGGTAAGTCAACCAACGGTCTCTGCAGAAGCTCCAGGAGCCGCCAGGGTTTTAAGTAAATGTTTCTCTTTTGTCCAGGTGGTGGATTTTCGCAAGAAAGCCATTATGTACTACGATTCCATGGGGGGGAACAACGATGAAGCTTGTCAGACATTGTTGTAAGTTTGAGGTGTATGTCAGATTTTGGTGTTGGACTTGTACGTCTTGGTACTCCTATTAGAAGGCTTGCAATGTCTTGTGTATTGAATAATTGCACGTAATTGTGTAGTCTAAAATGATTTTGTATGACTTATCATTTAAAAGAAATGATTTTAATGAGTTTTGTTTTCTATCTCTGTTTGTATTTATTGTTAACTTTACCTAAAAGGATTCATGCTATTTAAATACTTTAAAATGCCAATGGCAATTATTGTTGTGATGAATCACCAATATCTAATGAAATGTAATGACTCCTCCACAGACATTATCTGAAGCTGGAAAGTAAGGACAAGAAGGGCAAAGAACTAGATACCTCAGGCTGGACTCTGCACAGTAGAAGACGAAATGTAAGTCACCCCTGGGTGCGTTACACTTATTACAGATTGAATCTCCTGAGTCTCTGAATTAGGATGACCTTTTTTTGTCTCATTGCTTTGCTTTTCCAGGAAATCCCACAGCAGATGAACGGCAGCGACTGTGGCATGTTCACATGTAAATATGCAGAGTATATCACCAAAGACAAGGCAATAACATTTACGCAGGTAAGCAAACTAGTCTTACATTGATTAAAGAGGCACCGCAATTTCTGACCAATAACAATAACCCATAATTATCTGCTTCTCACAGCCAATACCGATACAATAACAAAACAAAACAAAGTCATATTATAACTACAATTTATGTACAACTGAAAGTAACAATGCTTGATTGTTTATTCCATAGTTCTGACCTCACCAAATCTAAATTTAAATCAAGACACAACAAAAAAAAACATCTGTTAATTTATTTAAAAAGATCTGAAAGTGCATTAGACAACATGTTTTGGTTCATATTAGCCTATGGCCCCTGAATAAAAACACAACGGTAAATAATAGCCAATATCAAATGTTTTGCCTAGTAAGAGCTCAAGAAAGAACAAGGGGATGTGATTATATAACAAAAACTCTGATTAGAGTACCATTGCAGTGTTGGAGAAAGTTGCTTTGCTAAAGTCACTCCTTGAGTTACAAAGCAACTGTTAAAGTGCAAAATATCCTCTTCTGATTATGGTTATGTATGTGGTAATTTATTAGGATTTATGGGTCTTATAAAGGTTCTATAGGTAGAATGTAATAATAATGAATGAAAAATACAATGTGTGGCGCTTTGAGCATTGCTGGATGTTGTAGCTTGGAGCTGGAGTCAATGGTTTCAGACTTTTGACACCTAGTGTCGGTGACTCATTCTCTGGAGGCTTTTTTCCTCCTTGTGGAATTTCTGCGGAACATTTATTGCAAAGTTCAACGCAGTGGCCCTCTGCTGAAACAGTCTACACTGAATTTGACATTTCACAATAGTCCTGAGGCGCAGGAGAAGATAAGACCATAAATGCGCTGTGAGAGCAAGACAATTTATCAGCTCTACTTATTGGCTATCATTTGTTCATTATCTGAAAAATAAATACTATTTTCCCATTATCGGTGGATCATATATTGGCCTCTGACATATCCTGCATCCCTAATAGAGCTTAGATCAAGCCCAAAAAAACAACCTGACCCGAGCCCGTGCTGTCTCAGGCCCGCTCAGGTCCGCTCCATTTGCTGCATTTATGGGCCCAGTTTAAACCCAGCGGGCTGTTTATATTAATACATATTTAAAGTAAACTAATACCAAGTTGTTTCAATGACAAAAATCTTTGCAGAATTACGTGCGGGTTCTTACTTAATCGCTTGCTTCCTCTCGGGAAGGGCTTCCAAAGCATCCAAAACACATTTACATTTTAAATCGTAACCTTTGATTGACTGGTGATAAAATAATTGACAAAATGTATTGACAATCAGACTTTTTGGATTACAGAGAATTCTTGAAATCTGTGTAAAATCGTTACCTTTTTATTATGTATCGTCACAGTGACTGATACATAAGGTTTAAGGGGACAGTGTTATAATACATATAACATTCTGACTATCACCCCAAATAGCTTACTCCCAAGCCCAGTTATAACAAATTATAATAATACATTATACCTCGGACCACGAAACCAGTCCAGCCGGTGCCCGCTGAATGGAGGGTAAATCACGGCCCGGCCTCTGGTTTGGGCAAAGAATCAAGCCTCTAATCCCTAATGTGGAGCAAAACTATTCCTAACCCGCCACTATCCTTGTTGTGTTTGCAGAAACACATGCCCTACTTCAGGAGAAGAATGGTCTGGGAGCTCCTCAACCGCAAACTCTTGTGAGAGTCAACGAGCGCTCGCTGGGCTCAACATGTCTTAACGTTTTTGAAGACGGCTACGCCCTTCAATACAACACTCTATTGAGGTTCTCTCCGACATACTCTTGGACTTAATCTCATCCGGATCAGGACCTTGCTCTGCCATACAGCCATGTGTAAAGCCTGGCCTCTGGGCTGGACTGGACACGTTTGGAGGTGAAAGCACTGCCGCCCATGACTGAACAAGTTTGCCATTTGGGATGCTCCAGCATTGACATTGCAGGTCAAGCGATACATATATTTTTGTATTACCCAACAAGAACTGTTGAACCGGGGTTTCTCTATTTTGATAAAAGTCACACTCTAACCATGCTGAAGTGTAGTGTTCAGGAGCACAATATGATGCAGACACCCATGGAATTCATCTTGTTTTTAGTATACAATTCAAAGCACACCATACTGGACCAATACTTCTGATATGCTTTAACGAACCATCATTTGAATTTGTTTTCTTGCCTACCAGATAAGTTCAAATGTCGAATTGTAAATGTTCAAAAACATTATTCTTACATTTATTGGATTAGGGTTTCTGTGGTCTGAAGACGCAACATTGTAAAAGTAAAACAAAAAAGAGCATCAAAACTTTATGGGGAAGTTCTGTGTAATGTGCCACTTTCAATGTGCCACTTTCATAGAGTATGTTTTAAAATGTTAAGTGTTCAAATGGATCGCACTATGGGTTTTGGACGTCTCATGCAAAGTCTGTCAAGTCTTAATTACAGCTGGGAACACACGCAGGATGAGCTCCAGTCTCTTGTGTGCTCGTGAGAGGGGCTCTAGTCTCCAATGGCAGCTTTTGGGTATTCAGGATATTTTCACCTTTGAACATAGTCCTAAGCAATCGGCCTCATGGACAGTGTATTTAATATACATTTTTATACCTTTTTTACATTTTGTTAATTTCCCTTTAGAAATAAATCTTGTGTATTGTATGCTTTCAATGTATGCTACTGTGCTACCTCGTTATTACAACTTAAATGTTTGCATTGGGATGTGTTGTCTATACGCACTACATATAAACTCATATTGACAATCTTCACTTATATATAATGAAAAAGTATCCCACTTATGGGGACACTTAAGTGAAACGTAAGTAAGAAATGAAAACCATATTGGTAAAACATATTTTTATTAAATTGCCCAAGTTCAAAACCAAACCAAATTAGGTTATACAGCTGTGGGATTTGTTGATCTTTTATTAAGGGAACTAATGACCTGCTGTTGTGGTGCAGAACGACAGATTTATGGTTGAGGCAATGACATAACCTAATTATGTTGAGATAAATACAAATATCAACTGGAACAAAATAGGACGTAGCAATCGATATATTGTTAAACATGAAATCCAGAATGTCTCTTCATTTATTGAACTGCATGACCTTTGCATGAGCTAATTAAACAAAATAATCCAAAATTAGCAGCAATTTAGTTAGCCAGACTATGCCTTCCATTACACCCTTCTATGAAGTGTGCAACTGTTTTACCCCCCCCCCCCCCTCCCAATATTTAAAATAATGTGGAATGAAAAAGGAACACAAAAAATGTTCTAGAAAGCAACTTTGTTTTGAAGATCTTTGCTCGCAGTAATTTTCTAAAACAAATGAGAAAACCAACCAATGGATTCTGAAAAGCAGTCGCTGCACAATCGACGATGTCTAAAGGCATTCCTGTGAAAACTTCTCATTTCATATGACACAAAATTATTAGTAAAAAAAAACAGCTTACAAACAGGTGAAAAGAAACAACATATTTTACACCTCTCCACATCATTTAAAAATGAAACGACAGCAAAAAAATAACAAAGCTATATCCGATTTATTTCGGACCTGGGGCCAATGACGGCTGCATGAAATATCTTCATGAAATCTTTGGTGAGACAGAAAACAACTGCATTCCTTTTGTGAACTCATTAAAACACAATTCCCTTTTAATGGAACCAATCAATAAATTGATTATTCTGGATGAATGGAAATTGGAAAGATGTTGAATGTGATTTATTGATGTGATCCATTGGACTGATGTGGAGAGTTTCGTATTTACTTGTATTATTGCATTATTAAGGATAATAAATTAATTGCATAGACCATCAGACCGTGGGCAGGTTCTCAGTGGACGGATGGTTAAAATATGGACACAGTACCAGCTGTGAGCAGCAATAATAACTACTGTGGTTAGTTATTGCCTTCTAACCTGTATTTTAACTGAATCTATATTGTGCATAATGAGGTATGTTAAGGTTTTGACCATATATTTCTTTAAGGTGTTCCCAACTGCCACGGGAATTTTCTCTAAAACAATGCATGGATGTTCATCCATGATTGGGCGTTATGCAAATAAAAGCGTGTCAACATTAGCAATACAGACGGAATTCAAAACATGTCATCAACTAATTAAAGCCTTTTGACATAGACACTAAAAGGCAGAGCAAGAGAAGATTTCAAACGTACAAACTCACTATTCCACAAGGGAAATGCATTGGTGAAAAAAGGCTCTCCTACTTTTCACTAATTGAAGCACACAACACACTACAAACAAATAAAATGAAGCCTTAAATGAAATTTAAATTCAATAAAAAAAACGTTTAAATAAAATTCAAAAGCTTAAAACAGACATGAGAAAAAAGAATCCACATGTAAAATCAAAGATACAGTAACAGCCTGTTCCAAGGAACCTCTAAACGGGTCATGAACCAACAGCAAAAAAGTATTTTTGGAAAAAAAAAAGTTTCAGGATCATAATAAAACCTACACATACACATTTCCTTCAGATGTAATAACACTATTGTACTTTGACAACATTATTTCGTTTTTAATCAAATAAGGTTTTGGCAAGACCAATGACCAAGAAAATGACATAGCAACAAACCTCATGCCATGTACATAGAATGAACTAAACTGGTTTGAATGTTGTCATCATAGTTGATAATAGTATTATTGCATTGATAAAAGAAACACTGATCTGAAAAAGGAGCCTGTCTAAAAGTGTTGTGTATAGGCAGTTCTGTGTGAGATGGGATCCAGAAACATTGGCTCAAGCGTAGTCCAATGCTGAATATTCACTGGAAGGTCCTTGGAACGCAATGTCCTTTGAAATTAGTCTTCTCTTCGTCATGTTAACATTTTTTAGAAGATAATCTCTCAATAGTAACTTCGTTGTAAATCTTTGATTGTCTGAAGCTTTGTCAAGATTTTAAAACTATAAATTACTTGAGACTCAAGTGCCAAAAGAAGTGAGATCACGTACACAGGGATGAGGTTTCATGCTTGAGACATTTGCTGCCACTTTATATCCAGCTAATCCATGCTGCCACTGCATGTGTCCAGACGAACACAGGGACCTAGGCTTCTCCTTGTATGTGTTTTCCGTTTTTTTAAGCCTTCTTTTATCAAATACTTGCAAAAGCCAATGAAACAAGACATATAATAAAAAGAAACGCAACAAAATCAACATATATGTACAAAACGGCAGGTTCAAAGATTGAAAATATCCAAAACAAAAGTAGGACAGAAACTGTCTATCTTAAAGAAAAGTGAAACCGGACGTGACTGTAAAATGACACACAGTGCTGTGATTAAACCCGGCTGGTCCTAGTTTCCCCAGAGTAGCAAAAAACATTGACATGACGAGCACAAACCATGTGTGTGTGTGTGTGTGTGTGTGTGTGTGTGTGTGTGTGTGTGTGTGTGTAGTTGACAGGTTTCTGTTTTCACGGTTATCAAAATAGACACTCCATTGCGTTCTTCTTGTGTTTCGCAGTGCTCACGTCTCGCCTTGCGTATGTGGAGTGAAATAGTTTGTCATAAAGTGAAAGATTTTATCATAAAGTCGGAGTTTGTAGAAAAAAATCCTGTGTGTAAAAGTCCGTGTTTCTCCCGAATCGTTTGGTGCGTTTAGGTCTGGGGTCAGTGTGCACTGCTCTTGGTTATCAACAAGCAGTGCCCCGAGAAAACAACTCAGTTCCTCCCCAAGAAAAGACCTGCCAGATATGGATTAAGAGCAGACTATTAGCCTCAATAACCGAATTAACAATCCAATTTAAATACAATTGAACATACTTAATAGGAAAAAGAAAACGTGTTTTAAAGTAAACACATACAGTCTATTGAGATACAAGTAAGGAGCGAGCTACACACACACGCATGCGTTCACACACGCACAGACACACGCGCACAGACACACACGCACAGACACACACGCACAGACACACACGCACAGACACACACGCACAGACACACACGCACAGACACACACGCACAGACACACACGCACAGACACACACGCACAGACACACACGCACAGACACACACGCACAGACACACACGCACAGACACACGCCTACCTCGGTCACCTCTTCACTTGTTATGCTGGTAAGAGTAGGCTGTGTGCTCTGTGGGTGTCTCTATGGCAACAGGTTGTTGAACGGCACTTTCCTGAACCAAAAACCCGCCACAATTAATGCCATAAAGAATCATTTTCAAATGAAAATGTTTCCATTATAACCTAGAACCTTTCCTACCTCAACTGAGACGTTGGCAGGAGGCACTTGAGTGTACTGGGGAATGTATGTCCCATGCATAGAAGTATTAGCAGGCATATACTGGAGGAAGACAATGAAACATGTGTGAGACATAACTTATGCTGGTTTACAATGTTTCTTTACAATACATTTCAATCCATCCATCCTCATTTGTATAGTAGACTTTCTTTACAATACATTTCAATCCATCCATCCTCATTTGTATAGTAGACTTTCTTTACAATACATTTCAATCCATCCATCCTCATTTGTATAGTAGACTTTCCCATCGACCAGTAATTCCTTTTTATTTACATTTATATTTTATTTAGTCATTTTGCAGACGCTTTTATCCAAAACGACTTACAGTAAATGTAATTGAAATAAAAGCCATTAAGGAGCAGAGTCAGGCATCTTGCTCAAGGAGGCTTACAGGCAGACTGCGGACATGAACCCAGCACTTTTCGGCTGGAAGTTGAACACCCTCACCACTACACCATCCTGCCCTCAATTTCGAGTCCTAGTCTAGTTGTGAGATGTGAGATGAGCTAACGATGTGATGAAGTCTGTGACGAGGGCTGAGTGGTTGCTCACTGTTCCACTGCTTCCGATGGACATGTGGCTGAGCTGCTGCGCGAGCGGCCCCATCATAGATGTTGGCTGGATGGACATGGTGTGGTCCATCCCTGGCGTCAAAACCGCTCCCTGCGGAGAAAAGATGACCACTGCAAGTCAGACACGCTCTCTCTGTCGCGCTCTTAAAATAACCATACACTATTGCTTTCATTCAATTATATAATAAGGTCATGGACAAGGACAGCCTATTGGTCTTTTTTATTTTATAGTCAAGGTCCCCAGTGAGATGACCAGACAGTGTTTTTCTACAGCCCACAGGAATTAACTGAAGACTCCATCCGAGTGCTGAGGAGGTAGGAGATACATACGTTGGGAGGCATGAGGTATGACTGGTGATGAATCCAGGAGGGATTGTGGACCTTAAACAGAGAGAAAGACAACAATTAAAACAATTATGTTTTCCCCCTTGTGTGGTTTTCCATCGCACAACATACAACCTCCTTTCTTTCTTTTTATGATTTGTATAATCCTTCTCTAAGTGCCTTCCTTTTGAATTTAACAGATTTAACACCACATTAATAAATGCAAAGTTGAATTTGATAACCAAGTCCCACACCGTATGACAACAATGGGTGAGAGGTCTTCTACCCGGGCGCAGTACCTGGTAGGCGGACACTGGAGAGTGCATGTACGGAGAGAGGGAAGGCTGGGGGATCATGCGGTTCGGGGCGATGCTGTAATGAGAAGAGTAGAACCTGCCGTACGAAAACACAAGGAGTTAGTGAATAAGCACCGCCTTCTCACCGGGTCTTCCGGTTTGGTTTCAATCTGTTTGATAGGGAGATCTTTCTACCCGTTCTGTAAGGCTGCTGCTGGGTCGAACGTAAGTGTCATTCCACCCTGCAGAACGAAAAACATACACAGCTATTTCAATGATGCTTGCACGAAAGAGAGGCAGACGTGTTATATTGAGGAACTACTAAACATCAACCCGTGTTGGGTCTGAAACACTGTCAGACCGCCGGTGTGTCACACATCCATCGTTTCAAGGAAGGCAATAAGAACTTACCGTCTCCCCGTCTCGGGTCCAGGGACGACCGCTGTGCAGATATTTCCCTTGGCTCTGGCGCTTCTTCTGGCCGCCATCAGCAAATTTACACAATAAGGGTTCTGCAGGTACTGAGTGGGAAGAATTATAATCAACAGGTTATTATTAGATAGGAATAATAGAGTGTAGTGGAGATTGACTATTATTCAAGATTATGCCAGTGAAGTTTTTTTTTATATTTGATGGCATGTGAATTAATTCACTGTCAGTTGCTATTGATACAAGTGCTAAATTACTATATAATGAAAACAGAAGTTATCTGACAAGTGATTTTGGACTTGATCCCTGAACCTGGACAAGAGATCCTCACCTGGAACCCCAGGTGGAGTCTTGATATATTTTCCATTAAAATGTTGAATAATGGCCTCGCATTTCTCTGTTGACTCCATCCTGCAAATGAAGCATGACTCATTACGTTCAAGGGAGTAATACGTTTCATCGTGTCTTGTGAAAAGCATCACACGTTATTGATCTTGTCCATTTCATGAAGACTACAGCCGAGTTTAATTTATGGTGACAACCATGGATTTAGAGAATATAACATAATTTAATAGGCCAAAAGGATTGACAATGTCAACAATTCAATACTTTGTAACATAGCATCCATTTTGTATACTGTGGTTGGTGTAATACTTATAGGACAGAAAATGAGCAGTAAGTGTAAGCATGTCAGCTTAGATAATAAATAAGCTCCTAAATTTTGAAATCAGTTGTTTGCCAGAAAAGCATGGCAGCCCGACTTTGACGTTAAAGGAAAAAAGGAAGTGGCCACCAGGGGGCTCAGTTCCTATTCTATCAGAGGGAATCTCCAGCAGTCCCTTAATCAGCTACTGTCATCAAGCCTATTCAACTGTATTTTATCTATTATACACAGCACAGAATTATAGCTCAGTGGGCCTAACCTTCAAGTTCATTTAGATACGTATGGATGTTGATTTTTCCTTTTTAAACACTCAAAATGGCATTGTATTAGAAGGGTGCAGTATAAATAACCATTTCCTTCCTTTTTTTTTATATGAGTAAGCCTTTCCCTTGAAATGATTCATTTTGCTGACCACCAAACACCTGAACCCCTGACTGCCCTGAGGTCGTACCTGGCAAAGCCCACTCCTCGGCTGGTGCCGCTGGCGTCTCGCAGGATGCGTGTGGATATGGCCTGGCTGAAGGGCTTCAGCATGCTCTCCAGCTCCTGCTCCTCCATGGACACGGGCAGGTTAGAGATGTACAGGTTGGTGGGGTCCTGCTCCTGTTGCTGAAACCACAGAAGAAGAGATTTAGCACCAGAAGCAGTGCAATGCTACGGACACAAAATAATGGGCCATTGGAATAATCATGAACTTTAAGGTTCTAGTTGCATGAAATAAACATTAGTATTATACATAATTAGTCAAATCCAAGTATGCAAGACTTGCGATGCATTTACATTTAAGATGAATCCAAATTTTAAATATGATCAACTATATTAATCCCAGATGGGGAATTTGGGAATGTATTATTTGTACAGTAATTATCTACATTGACTCAATTAATGATCCATGTGTCACCAATAGATATGCTACAACAAATAATTATATGTACTTGTATAGATTACTCATGTCTACTATGTTATGCATTAATCATTTGATTTCAGACTAACGTCAACAATGTAAACATAAGAAATAAATATATATAAGATAAATAAATATAAGAAATGTCTATAAGGTTGGATGTTGGGTGTTCAGAGGCCCAAGATTTTCAGATGGTTAGAACAAATGATTGCAAAAAAGACAAGACAGGTTAAGAGTGAAGGTGGACTTCATTTGTGTTTTCCTAAGAAGTTAAGACAGGACTTGAAAGAAGCTGGAGAGAGAGCAAAGCCAGCAGAGATGGTGGAGATAACGTTCTGGCCAGACTTGATTCAAAATCCTCTGTCTTCATTCCAGCCCTGTCCCACTGCAATCGGTACCTCCCTCAACTCTTCCTCTCTCACATACCCCTCTCTCTCTGTCCATCTTTATACTACTTTCCTTCTCTTTCTTTCATCTTTGCACTCTATGCGTCGTACACCGATTGTAGCATAAGACTGGCCTATTGTTAGTGGCTGGCTACTTACCAGAGGTAAAGGAGGCATGCCCCAGGTAATGTGATGCCACAGCATAATTAGATTTCAAATGGCTGGCCATCCATGGAAGAGCCAGATGATTATGTGCTCTCGTTCTGGACAAAGACCTTTTGGAATGATTTCGAAAATGGCGAGGGCTATCTTATTCACGCGGGTCCCTTATTATCAGCCCTTTTCCCAGGGCATAGTGATAATATATCACTTGAATGCATGTAGATGCATCTATGTGGTAATTTTGACCTTGGATTCACACGGAGGCTGGCTCTATCAGCTTGCATAAATCAGACATCATTATGTAAGGATTACAGATCTGAACAACGTGGATTTAAACCAACAACCACCTCAAGGACACTGCGTGCCACAGTGGCCACATGCTTTTGATTGATTTCAAGTGTTTTTGTTTGTCTCTCTCTCTCTCTCTCTCTCTCTCTCTCTCTCTCTCTCTCTCTCCCTCTCTCTCTCTCTCGCGTGCGGCCTGCACACGCAAACCAAACCAGTCAAAGAAGTCAACGATAGCTTGCGAAGATATCCACTGTTCATCTCCCTCTAACCATTTTGCATATTCATTACTTGCAGTGTGCAGATGTGATTAAAAACCTGTAAATGCATTTTGAATTAATTTCCATCCCATGAATGCTTAATAAGCGCGACCTGTGGTGAAGGTGATCCTTCCTCCTCCTCCTCCTCCTCGCACCCATCGACCAATGAGCAGCTGGCCTCCAGAATCAAGCAGAACACAACCGCTGTGGATCTCTACAAAGAGTGACTCAGAGGGAGTCAGAAAGAAATCTGCACATACCTAATCCCCACTATGAAGCCCAGGGCCACTGGGTTGGATGATACCTAATCCCCACTATGAAGCCCAGGGCCACTGGGTTGGATGATACCTAATCCCCACTATGAAGCCCAGGGCCACTGGGTTGGATGATCCCTAATCCCCACTATGAAGCCCAGGGCCACTGGGTTGGATGATACCTAATCCCCACTATGAAGCCCAGGGCCACTGGGTTGGATGAAATCCCGTTACTTTGCTAGTGAGAAGCTGCATGAACGTCAGCGAGCCAGTTTATCTACAGATCAGTTTTCCGGCTTTGTTGGTGAGTGTGTGCTGGTGCTGGTGTGTGTGGGTTTGTGTGCTTGGGTGTGTGTGTGTGTGTGTGTGTATGTTATGTGGGCACTTGCATGTGCAGGGAGGAGAAGCCATTTGATTGGGATAAATTGGTGCTTGCTTCCTAAATGTAATGTGTGTGTGTGTGTGTGTGTGTGTGTGTGTGTGTGTGTGTGTGTGTGTGTGTGTGTATATATGTGTGTCTATATGTGTGTATGTGTCAAGAGGGTGGCTGGGTTTGTGTTTTTGTAGTTTGTGTGTGTGTGAGTGTGTGTACATGTCTCTAAATATGTGTCTATATGCGTGTGTGTGTCAAGAGGGTGGCTGGGTTTGTGTTTGTGTGTGTGTGTGGTTTGTGTGTGTGAATTTGCGTGTGTGTGTAAATGTGTGTCTATATGTGTGTGTGTGCATGTGTCTAAATATGTGTGTGTGTGTGTGTGTGTGTGTTGACAGGGTGGCTGGGTGTGTGTGTGTGTTGACAGGGTGGCTGGCTGTGTGTGTGTGTCTATATGTGTGTGTGTGTGTGTGTGTGTGTGTGTTGATAGGGTGGCTGGCTGTGTGTGTGTCTATATGTGTGTGTGTTCACAGGGTGGCTGCAGGCCTGCTGACTAGGAGCTCCGCAGACAGTGAGTCAACAACAGAGACCTGCTTTGTTCCTGGAGCTCAGAGAGCCATCCTGGGACACGCTCCCCCAGCAACGTCACCGCGCTCCCCCAGCAACGTCACCCCGCTCCCCCAGCAACGTCACCCCGCTCCCCCAGCAACGTCACCCCGCTCCCCCAGCAACGCCACCGCGCTCCCCCAGCAACGTCACCGCGCTCCCCCAGCAACGTCACCGCGCTCCCCCAGCAACGTCACCGCGCTCCCCCAGCAACGCCACCGCGCTCCCCCAGCAACGCCACCGCGCTCCCCCAGCAACGTCACCGCGCTCCCCCAGCAACGTCACCGCGCTCCCCCAGCAACGCCACCGCGCTCCCCCAGCAACACCACCACGCACTCTGCTACCACAACGCACACACACTCCTACATGCTTGTGTGTGTTATAGTATAGTTGTATGTGCTTACACAGATATAGTGGAATATATTTATAAACTTAAATCTGGTCTGTGCACCTGCATTGAAATGCACAGACACATACACACACAACACACACACACACACACACACACACACACACACACACACACACATACACACACATACACAGGCATAATTGTAAGATACTCATTAGCCACACAACAGCCTAACAACAATCCTAACAGGAGCTGCGTGTCCTGAAAGCCGCTGGGAGCTGGGGAGGAAACCTGCGTGCTAAGAAAGATGTTTCACAGGTTCAACAATCACCCCCGATTGTTTGCTTTTTCTAGTGTTCTGAATAACAAAAGAGTTCATCGTTTTTCTTTCTGCCACTTTTTGTGGATTAAGTTCTAACCAGGACTCTGAATAATTCAGTCCTAGCCAGGACTCTGAATAATTCCCATTCCTGAGTGGTGAAACACAAGACCACTGCTAGAGAACATTCCTGTTCTTACCTTGGCCATCTGAGCCTGCACTCCCCCCGCCTTCAGCGCTGTGACTGCCTTCTGAGCCGAGGCTGGGCTGTCAAAGTCAACAAAGCCATAGCCTGCAGGAGCCAAGACAGAAAAGACAGAAGACGTACATGTCTGACACTGAGAAAGGCACACTTACGCCATACAGGACCGCAGACATGTCAGGCGAATTCGGCATGAACACATTGCAATTTTTTTTAGCAATTCAAACAAATACAGCATGCCAGTCTTTCATGCATTGCGACAGTGCCTTTGCAATGCATGCAACAATTGTCAATCTATTCAACGCTAGCCATGGGTTACACACCTATTTGGATGCTACCCACATAGACACTAGTAGGCCTAAGATGACTGTGTCACATTAACGTCTAACACACCTTTACACTAGTAGGCCTTAGATAAGGGTGTCACAATAAAGTATAATTCACATTTACACTAGTAGGCCTTGGATAAGGGTGTCACAATAAAGTATAATTCACCTTTACACTAGTAGGCCTTAGATAAGGGTGTCACAATAAAGTATAATTCACCTTTACACTAGTAGGCCTTAGATAAGGGTGTCACATCAAAGTGTAACTCACCTTTACACTAGTAGGCCTTAGATAAGGGTGTCACATCAAAGTGTAACTCACCTTTACACTAGTAGGCCTTAGATAAGGGTGTCACATCAAAGTATAATTCACCTTTACACTAGTAGGCCTTAGATAAGGGTGTCACAATAAAGTATAATTCACCTTTAGACTAAGTATAATTCACCTTTACACTAGTAGGCCTTAGGTAAGGGTGTCACATCAAAGTGTAACTCACCTTTACACTTATTGGTGGTCTTGTCCAGTATGGCCTTGGTGGACACAATCTTCCCATATCTGGAAAACATCAAGAGGTCAGACCCAAGTACAACCTTTGACCTGTGAATGTACGATTCATCAAGTGCTGAATTACCAAATGATCTATATTACAACGTATATAGACCGATAGATTAATGAACAATCTCTAAGGTTAAGTAAATACAATGAAATACACTCAAATCAGTTATATTCCAAAACATCAGGGGATTCTGAAGTTTCATGACAATTAATGAGCGCTTGTAGACACACACACACAGTGCACTGTCAATGCGAGAGATCCTGCATTGAACCGACTGGTTATAGATATTGCAGATGTATACGATAGTCTCTGGCCTGGGATGATGCTCCAGTGCTGTGTGTGAGTGTCTATCAGTGGCCCATCTCTCCAGGCATGTGCATGCAGTGTAACCTGATACTCCTCTCCTTGGCTGCCCTGTGCAACGCTGGCCCACATCTACACACTCCTATCCTACTGGCTTCTCCGTAGGCAGCGCTGCGCTGCAGCAGGTCCTAGTGCCCCACCCTTCTCTCTCGCCTACATCAGACTACCAACTATCAAATCAAAATCAAATCAAAGTACACCAGCTGAGATTCACGTCCAAATGCTTTATTGAAGAGTATCCCTATTTCATGGGATAAATATGTTTTAATATGTAAACTGGATGATACTGTCATTATTTTAAACCAATGATTCATTATACAGACAAATAAATCATTAAAATATTTGTTAATTTACCAGTTGAAAGACATCCGGAAATATCATCATGACAACTTTGGTGGCTATAGATTACTGATGGCTAAGCTAAGTTACACATGCCTAGCTCATTGCATGGTAAGAACAGGCTTTTCATGTCACACTGCACAGTGTGACTCCCTATCATAAGTGTGTTCACAGTTCCCAGGATAACTCGCAGGCGATAGCATCTAATGAGACGCTCATTAATCCTTTCGCATGCTAGCGCTACCGCTACTGAACATTTAAGTCCAGAAAAATAAGTTAAATCCATACAGTGATGGCTTCCTGAAGTCCTGAATTATTCATTTGACCCCTTAAAGGCGTTCACTATTTGATGTCATATTCTTCCATCGCTGCTCCAAATGGATGTTCCATTAATACATTATATATAACATATATAACCTCTATAGTTTCTCCATACAATTGTTTTCTGAAATCACTCTCTGTATTATCGATTTCGTAGCAATGCACATACTGTAGCTATATGCAGGTATATCGCGGAAAATAGGTCAAATAAACTACGTGAGTGGTGCGTAGACCTGTCTCGCCCTACACAGATGAGAGAGTAGAGTAGAGTAGAGTAGAGTAGAGTAGAGAGAATAGAGTGGAGTAGAGAGAATAGATTAGAGAATAGAGTTGAGTACAGAGAATAAATGAGAGAGTAGAGTGGAGTAGAGAGAATAGAGTGGAGTAGAGAGAATAGATTAGAGAATAGAGTTGAGTACAGAGAATAAATTAGAGAGTAGAGTGGAGTTGAGAGAATAGAGTGGAGTAGAGAGAATAGATTAGAGATTAGAGTTGAGTGTAGAGAATAAATGAGCGAGTGGAGAGGGGAGTAGAGAGTGGAGTAGAGTAGAGAGAATAGAGTGGAGATAATACAGTAGAGTATAGAGGAGAGGAGAGAGGATAGAGTAGAGAGAATATAGTGAATAGAGTAGAGAGAATAGAGAAGAGTAGAGTAGAGTAGAGAATAGGTGCGTAGAGTTCTGAGGTGACAGTGCAGAGTGAACAGAGCAGTTTAGACTCAGCTGACTATGAGAACAGAAGACAAAAAGGCTCTTGAAAGAGAAAGAGGCACACACAGAGACAGACAGGGAGAGAGAGAGAGAGAGAGAGAGAGAGAGAGAGAGAGAGAGAGAGAGAGAGAGAGAGAGAGAGAGAGAGAGAGAGAGAAAAAGAGAGAGAGAGAGAGAGAGAGAGAGAGAGAGAGAGAGAGAGAGAGAGAGAGAGAGCAAGAGATACGCTGCAGGGACCAGGGAGGCTGAACCGCGGCTCCCTTCTCTCGACCATTCCCACCCTCCACCCTCCTCATCCACCCTCCTCATCCACCCTCCACCCTCTTCATCCACCCTCCTCATCCTCCATACATGTCCACCTTCACCCTGCTCACCTACTCTCCACCCTCCTCATCCTCCCTACACCTCCACCCTCCCTGGTTCGTATCTCAGAGCTTCCATTGAACGTCTCACAGTCCTGGGAGCTCTCTGAGCGGGGGGAGGGGAGCCTGGGGAATGCTATTTCCTGATAGTATGTGTGTGTGTGTGTGTGTGTGTGTGTGTGTGTGTGTGTGTGTGTGTGTGTGCACATGTCTGTATGTGCGTGCCTGTGTGTGTGTGTGTGACTGCCTTTCCTGTTGTTCTAGCTAGACTCAAGTCAATCTAATTTACTCCTCGACTTTTCCTCTTGACTCATTTGGACGTGCCCATCTCCTCTGCGATCGTTTTTGCGTCAATGGTGACAGAGTTGCGTCGACTAGAAAGGCTCGGTGCTGTCCCCCCCCCCCCCCCCCCCCCCCCCTCCCCCCCCCCCCCACCCCCCCACCCCCGACTACACTGGGCTTTATGTGCGCCACTAAAAAGCAAATTTTAAGCTGTGATTTTATCTGCTCTGTAAAAGCCGAAATATGAGAACCACCCCCACAGCAGCACACCACCTGACACACAAACCCTACAAACTACACACACACACACACACACACTCCTCCCCCTCCTGACTCCCTCCATTTCTCCCTCCTGCCCCCCTCTTCATGCCATTGCCCTTGTTTGTCTTTCCCGTTCCCTCGGGGCTCACCGCTTCCTGTAGCGTTGAGCCGCCTCATGTGAGCCATATCTTCCAGACAGCTGAAAAAAAATGAAAAACACTCCTTTCTCTCTTTCACTCACTCAAACTCTCTCGCACTCCCTTTTTCTCTCTCACTCCTCACTCTTTCTCTCTCTCTCTCTCTCTCTGTTTTATTCGGCCATACTCTCTTCCTTTTCTCGCTCTCTCGCCCCCCCCCCCCCCCCCCCCCCCCCCCCCCCCACCCCTCCCCCTCTCTCTCAGTTTCTGGTTCTCATCAGCAGGCTCCAGTATTTAATTAGGCAAGCCCAGATCATTCATTCTGACCTGGCTTTGTTTTGATGTTTCATTGAAGATTTTACAAATGCAGTTCACATGACTTCCCGGTACTTGACTTAACGCATTGCCCCCAAGGCCGATGTGACGACCATTTTTCAAAACCATTCACGTTGACTATCACAGTGGTGTTTTATTTATAGTGTAAAGTGTTATAATATTTGTAAAGAGGCAATGGTCATCTTAGCATCATGTTTTCTGGTTTTGAAAGGCTTAAGGCATGAAAAAACGAATACATTGAGGACAGAGAGAGAAAGAGGGAGAAAGAGAGAGAGAGAAAGAGAGAGAAGGCAGCGTTAGAGAGTGAGACTAAACATATTTAGCGGCAAGTTGTTGGAAAGTCTGTGCCAGCTGAAAGCTCTCAGTTTTTAAGCCTGACTGTTTGTTGGTGTTTCCATAATGCCACTAAATGATGGCACTTACAGCCCACTTTGTGGCCCTCCTTCATAAAAATCTGCTGTCCTGTTCTTTAATTTATCCGCAATGTGGAAAAAGTCCAAAATATACAGTAAATGAGAACACTGAGACATAAGTCTCATATTACTTTCGATTAATTCTTCAAATGTATTCCTTCATCAATTAATTTGGTTGTAACTCTGTTTTCCGTCTCTCTCGTTGTACCACTAGGACTTAGGAGTTCCTCCTGTCCCATTGTGGACAAGCAGGGAGATCTTCATTGAGCTGGAATCCCTGCAGCAGGAAGCTGCCGCACTGATTTGCTGGGAGACTACTTACGGTTGACAGAGCTTGACCAGATCCTGGTCTGTGGTTCCTGGATGGAGGCCACGGATGTACAGGTTTGTTTTACTCAGTTGCTCTCCCATGCTGCCGCTGCTTCCGCCATTGCTGCTGCTGGTTATGGTGGTGGTGGTGGTGGTGGTGGCGGGGGCGGTGTTGGGGCTGGGCGGAGCCATCTGATGGCTGGAAGGAGACGCATAGGCCTGCTGTACCTCAGCCAAAAGGAAAGTGGGAAAAAGAGGGAGACGGGGAGGGGAGGGGAAAGTGACACTTTAAAATGGTGTACGGTCACGAACGAATGATCGTCTAATGGAGCCATGAAACATGTATGAGTGCACTGACTGTGCAGGATAGATAAACCGGTTTGTAATCGGAGGAGTGATGTGAGCCAACCGGCAGAGTCTAAACTAGAGGCCTCATCCACAGAAAATCAATTAGGAGGGCAATTAGCCAGATCAACAGATAGTAGCCACTAGCTAGCTAAGCTAATGGCCTGGTGTAAGTAGTGAGCAGAAGGGCCACAAAGTCAAGCAATGCTACCTTACCTAGCTGTGGTGTGTTTCATAGGGAAATACCGTGCCTTGAAGGTCTACACTAATGTGGGTGGAATATCATGAAAAACCTCCAAGACCCATTTAGAAGCTCACACATACTTTGGTGTAAATAATACATTTCAACAGCTGCTACAAGCCTCGGGCAACGATTCAGTTGCATTAATATGGGCTCAAGAAGGAGAATCAGTTTGATTTAAAAGTTGGTCTGAAAGTTCACCCTCATTTTATGCAAAACAACAACCACAGAAAATGTTGGCACGCTGCTATTCCGCGAAAAACTTGTAATTGCTCATTTTGGCATTTTCCAAATGAACAGACCTTGATAAGCATCATATCAAAGCCTTTCCGTTATAAATGCTGTTTTGTGTTGTTAGTCAGTGGTGTTGTCAGGAGGGGTGCTAGCGAACTGATTAGTCAGGGTCTCCATTCCTGGCGTCCACAGAACAGGGTGGCTGCTGAACCACACAAGGTCACCAGAGGACCACCCACCTATTAGACCCAGCTGAAACCAAGTTATATCCTCTCTCTTGTTCTGTCTCGGGATCAGCCCAGTCAGGTTTCATCCTAGCTTCATCCACCCATAAGCTGAAAGCATTTACGATTTGTGTCTGTGCTGAAATGTGAAAACAGGCACAGCTGCTCGATTTGAAGAATAATTAATTCTGTTTTGCATCCCTGCTAACAGTTGCCCGATGTTCTTCAAACAACGTGATCAAGCAGACCTCATAAAATGCGTCCTCTGCTTCGTCAATTTGAGGGAGTCACCATGACTCTAACAGAAGCTTTTCATCTTCGGCTCCTCCTTCAAGCTCTCTTTCTTCTCCTCTGTACTTTGTTTGTTGTTTCATAATCACAGACTAACCCTTCTCTGAGCCTTTGCCTTTCTCTCCAGGCCGCCTGTGCAGCCCTGTCAGCAGGGAAGCACCTGCGGAGGCCCAGGAGATAGCATCGAGGAGAGAATCACAGCGCTCTTGCCTGGACCTGGTCTATTGAGGTCTGTCTAATTGGGGTCTGAGGTTGTTATCCCTCTCATGGGCTCCCAGTCAGAACAGCACTGTCTCATTAATGCTGCTCTGGTAGGCTCCTTCTGAGGAGAGCATGGCAGTGAGTCAGATCCAACCCTCCATCCCGCACCCTCCCACCTCTGTCTACCCCACCCCCTCCTCCCTCAGTACACACCCCTCCACCCCCCTCCATCTCCCCCCTCAGTGAAGCAACCCCCAGCTCCAGGTGTTGTGCCACCCATGCAGATTGAAACCAGGCATGCCGGTGAAGTGAAACTGTAATGCACCGGGCACGCCAAATGTAAACAAACACAAACTGCATTCTAAATGGTAAATAACCTTTTCCATTTGACTTTAAAGCTTAAGTTTAACTTTCCTATTCAGTCATCTCAGAAACACTTTTGTCCAAAGCGACGTAGTGATTTTTTTGTCATTAAGATGAATGTAAGGGGTAGAACTCTTCCTCAGTCTGGGATAGGGTTCGATCCCAGAACCTTTCAATTGGGAGTCAAACCCCCTAGCTACGAGGCCATCCTGGCCCCCGGGGTCCGAGGGCTGGCTGACTAGCTGGAATGCGCACCAGGTACTATCTGTTTTGTTTCAGCTGCCGGTCAGAAATCAAACACACAGCGTGAGGTTCCTGTCTGTAGCGTAGCATCCACAGCGCTATCTCTCCTAATCGGTCAGCCGGTGCCCTGAGAATGAACTGCTCGAATTTCATCGACGTCCTTTCTGCTTGGTATCCGGGGGCGGAAGCTGCTTAAAGGATGGCCCGCCGCTAACGTACACAACACAGTCACATCCCAGCCTTCTTTACTTTCCCACACGTTAAGCAAATATTTATGCTTGTCACCTCAGGACGCCGGTGGACCCGGAGAGTTCCAAGGACAATGAGAGAGCTGTTTATGTGCGTGGGCAGCATTTCTCAAACCACCACCGTAATGTTGATTTGTGTCCCTCAATAAATAGATATGATAAAAAAAACCTCAAGCTAAAACAAGAAGGAAGCATCTTGCTCTGCAACACAGAGCACCTTCATGCATTATGGAGGAGTCTTCCACACTGAATGAATGTCAGCAAAGACATGCCGTACTATGACTTACTATGACTAACCATTCCGGGTTGCTGGGAAATATGCACAACTTCTCGATGGCTTCCAGTCATCCCTTTGCTGCTAGCCCAGACTTCAGTCTTTACATTTATAAGTCTTTACATTTATTACACAATTATACACATTTACCAACACATGTAGTGCACTTTCTTTAGGTTGAGTGTTGTATTATTAGGATTCTGCCAGCCGTGTGTAAGTACAGTATGGAGGGGTGGGTGGGGCAGATTGTTTAGAGGTAAGAAACGCTGGAGGCAGCAGGACTGATGAGGTGATTACAGATGGAGGAGGGGAGGTGAACTCAGCAGGGAACTCAGGTGACTCAAGGACTTGACACGAGCATGGTGCAGGATGTTTGGCACTCCACATATGCTAGCTCTGTTAGCTTCTGCTGCAGTCTGGGCAGGAAGGGACAGAGTTGCTGCCTTTTTTTTCTAGATTCTCAAGATTTGTTTTGGTTTTGAAACTGAACTAAAAAGTAGTGTTACAGTCCTGCTGGCATAACTTACCATTGAGTAGTGTTTAATGCATAACATTTTCTTAGTACATTTTGTGTACATTTGTTTGGTTTTGTACCCCATCAAAGTGATTTTGTTCACAATCATTTCCAGAGCAAATGCAGCATACTTATAGCACATATAATGGTGCATGAATTTGAGATTCCCCAAAAATGTATGTGACTGAATGTATAATGGGTTTTAAACATTTAAAAAAATGATAATAATAACACGATAGACTAGTCTATCTAACACAACTCCAGTTACTATATAATAACATTCGTACAACACTATCTCAGACATGAACACATAATTACAATCTTACACATGTCTTTTAAAGGAAGCCCAACAGAAGGTCTTTCCCTGCTCTATATCTCTTCGATGTTCCATCCTACCTGCTTGGTAAAAGTAGCGTTTAAGGGCATCATGGTAAAGATCATATTCGTTCTTCACAGCACTGTATTTCTGACCCGTATTCAGTTTGATTGAAAAAAAAATGTGCCTTTAAAACAAGACATTCCTCAAAGGAGCTGTTCACAAGTTGTATCCAGTTGTAATCAAGCCCCACAAACGGAAGGAAAAAAGGAAAAGGAAGCCACAGTTTCATAAAGCAACAGGGATTCACCATCTCAAGTGTAGCAACCACCAGATCCCTTGTCCATGTGAAATGAACCAGTGACAACCAAGAAATCATGTGAAACATACTGGGGGGGAAATAGGGGGGGGGGGGGGGGGGGGGGGGGGGGGGGGGGGGGGGGTGGGGGGGGGGGGGGGGGGGGGGGGGGGGGGGGGGCAGGGAGGGGTTAATAGAAAGCAGAAGAAAGGGGGAAAGATCTCTTAATCCTTTTCTTTACTCCACCCTTCACTTTTCTTTACTCAGCCTTTCACTAATAAAAAGGAGAAAACAGACCAGGGGTTAGCACTTGACATTGGAGTAACATGGAGAAATAAAGTTTCATTATGAGGAAAAGGTTTTGATTTTGGCAAGGAAGACAAGCATCTTGGAAATTAGCACATTGTAAGAATTGGGAATTCCAGGAATTTCAGGCCATTAATCTCAGCAATCTGAATTCCTTCCAGCCTCGACGCTGGGAAGATAATACCGCAGGAAAGGAAGAAGGTGTTAGATTTCAACACATATTCCAGGAATTCTCTACTCATTGTGAGTCAGTCTCACTGGCTACAACATATTCAATACACAGGGAACACACATTATCCATAGTTATTCTAAACGCAATGTTAACAGTCACATTGATCGTAATGCATGACCATTTTAGACTTTAGATGATTTTTAAGAACATTTGCATATTTTGATGTTTCTTCCACAACCTCAGAGCAGATCACTTTAGGTCACTTTCTCAACACAGTGAGTGCAATACTTAGTCTACGGTGTTTGTAGCGCATTATCTAACACTAACATTTTATATTTCTCTTGAACTGTTTCCTCTTTATTCATTATTCCATCCAAAGGCTCTCGGTCATCGTAAGGACTTTAGGGGTGGGGCATATCTGAACGCGTAAAAGAGGGAAAAAAAACTTAACTAAGTTGAGGTTTATCCAATGCAACGTTATACGCAAATACGTTATCGATTGTGCTACACACACAATTTTACACCGCAGATTGAAATAAAATCATAGTTGAGCAGTTGTACCAAAACATTTACATACAATTTGCGTGCGTATTCAGTCACACAGGACAGACAGAGCGGCGACTGTATCGCTTCAAACAGAAAGATCAACCCATGAGTCAATTGTAGCGGTCCTCTTGTTCGGAGCTAGTGTCTCATTACAATAACTAGATAACTGCATTACATATTCACCAGCTAGAGTTTATACATTGCCAGTGATCCACTTTCAAGGACACTGCAGCTTCTACTCGAGCAAACCAAACTGCAAAGACAGGAATCGAACAAACACTGTGTGGAAAACGTTGTTTTAAGAGAATAATATATCAGCGCTTTACCTTCTTGTTGTTTCTGTTAATATAACCGTTGTATGGGTTGATTCCCGTCCTTGGCGGCACCGAGAGCAGCATTTTCACAGCACTATGTCCGGAGCGGAGACCACAGCCAAGGCAGCTGACGTCAGCTAGGGAAATTCAGCCTGGAATGGTGGAAGTGATTGGAGTCGTTCCGATCGTTCCCTACAACTATGCGTTAAAGAGCGCGCTCAGGGAACTGTAGTTGGTTGGACACCGACGAACTACCAATGTTCATAACTACGATCCTTTATCACCTGAAATATATGTGTTCTAATTACTTTCATAATGTAGCCCTACATCTTTCCAAGTATTTTCTATCCATTTCTGTTATGAACATTTTGTCGGCCAAAACGTGGTAAACTATGGTATTTGCATCTTTGCCTAACATCTAAACGTCTCAAATGAAGTACAAATACTGGGATGAGCAATAGGACAACAATATATTTGTTGTCAGATGTTGATTCTGATGTCTCGTAAAACAAAAAACACGCGCACACACCCATCCCAGGCACAGACATACAAACATACACACACACATACACACACACACATCAGACATACACACATACATACATACATACATACATACATACATACATACATACATACATACATACACACACATACATACATACATACACACATGCACACATTACACTTTTGCATTATACAAGCCTGTACCACTGTCATTTATGTTTTGTTCCACTATTGGGCGATTACTATAGCACAGTTAGATCACACACAAATGTTAATTCCTCCATAAATCTGTGTAAGTGTTTTCTGTTGTGTTTTCCCTGCCAGGTCTGTGAGTCCTGCTTTGCCCAAGGACAGTTTGGAAAGTAACTCAGTCAGCAAAATGTATAAACCAGCCAACCCCCAAACACACACACACACACACACACACACACACACACACACACACACACACACACACACACACACACACACACACACACACACACACACACACACACACACAGAGACTGTAGTTCACCATAGCTAAAGTGAGTGTGTGTGACGAGCACAAATCTGTGACTAGATCCACAGATCCATCAATTCATTCACCATATCCCACTAATAACACATTTCGCAATGCAGGTCAGCACTAGTCTGTAACAATTGCCCGTACAGTAGGAGTGTAGTAGGGTATCTGAGATGGAGATCTATAAGGACAACATGTGTTTCCATAAGGTGTGGTGACTCTCGCACCCCTCTCTCTCTCTCTCTCTTTCTGTCTCGCTCTTCCTCTCTTTCTATCTCTCTCTTCCTCTCTTTCTGTCTCTCTCACTCTCTCTTCCTCTGGCAATCTGTATTAATCTGTAAGAGGGGGAGGGGGGTGGGGGGAGTCACAAATGTGAACTTTGTGTGTTCTACTGGGGGCGCCCGGTCTAAATGGGTGTGTGGGGGAGGGGCCAGGGCGGGGATGCTAGGCTAGGGAGGGAGAGAGAGAGAGAGAGAGAGAGAGAGAGAGAGAGAGAGAGAGAGAGAGAGAGAGAGAGAGAGAGAGACGGATGGCTTGGTGGGAGCATACTCCACATTCCTCAGGTGTTGTCTAGCTGGCTCAGTAATTACCTCTCTGTGGAAACAACTATAAAAACACACTTCTTGGAGTACACAGAGGAGCAGCCAGGCTACACACACACACACACACACACACACACACACACACCCACACACTCACTCACACATATAAAGACACACAAGAGGTAATTGAGGAGGTACATGACCAGTGATATTATGGAGTTGCATCCGTTCAGCACCATTTGTAATAAAAGCACAGTGAGAGAACTGCTCTTCTGCATGGAGGCCTGAGCAGCGTGGCCCTGGGTGGGAGTAGGGAGTCCATCGTCTCTCCAGGCTAATGACAGGCTAAAGGTAACCAAGCCCATCACCCCATGGTAATTCTCTCATCTGCTTGGGGATGTCCCGTTTCTCACAGAGGGGTCAACCTTGATACCAACACACACACACACACACACACACACACACACACACACAGACCCACAAACATAACTCAATCCGTAAAACCTATGGCCTTCTCGTATAATCCCTTGTAATTAGTAATTTACTTTACTGGAATTGCAGTCACTTTTTTATTTTTACTACCACGACGTAATTACAATCAGGTGAATCAGGTGAAATATGTCCCCTCCTTTGTCAGGGAAGTAGCAGGTTGCCTGTGTCTGGGAAAGCCCATCTCTCTCTCTCTCTCTCTCTCTCTCTCTCTCTCTCTCTCTCTCTCTCTCTCTCTCTCTCTCTCTCTCTCTCTCTCTCTCTCTCTCTCTCTCTCTCTCTCTCTCTCTCTCTCTCTCTCTCTCTCTCTCTCTCTCTCTCTCTCTCTCTGAGGCTTGTGTGCAGATGTGTCTGGAGAGCGGCCAGGCCCTGTTGCCTTGGGAGAACATGTGGTCGGGGAGTGTTTACGCTGGCACTCCTTCAAGCTATCTCCCACACAGCATGTTGGCGTCTGTCTCTGCCTGATGACAATACCCTCCCCCCCCCCCCCCCCTTCTCCCCCTCCTCCCCCATGAACCCGGGCATTGTCAGGTCTAGGTGAGACTCAATTATAATGTTTATTTTCAGAGGAAAGGCAGACGGAGGAGAGGGGAAAGTTAACGATGTTTAAAAGTCAGACGTGATGTAGCCGTTTAACATTTTAATTGCCACATTTTTTTTTTCTCATGCAAGTCGACTACATTTAGGGACAAAAACGGGAGCTTGACTTTTATAGGTTCCATAGGTTCCATGCAACAAGTTGAGGATTTAAACGTAGGCTTTAAACCCTACCACTCGAGTTGGGTTTTACACAAACTCTTCGCACACCAGATTCTCCCCTGTGATTGTGTTTGGAGATAAACATCAGTAGGTCAAAACCCTGATCCCCGAATGTCCTCCTGTAGGGCCGCATTATACTATTCAGGTTTAGGCCTTATATGCCTACTACTTTGCATGGAAATATAAAGATATTAGGCCCATGCCTAACTGTAATTGACCATGAATTCAAAATACCCACGCTTAGGCCTATATTCCCAGCCATCTAGTACATTTCTATCTTAAAAAGCAATGTCGGATCACATATTACATACTGTCGTGGGAAGTTAACTTATTGTTGCACTCCAATGTTTTCACTTTGAAGCACAAGGAAAATGTATTTCCTACCGTTTCAGTAACACACGTTATCAGCGCCCCCTGCAGGTATAAATGGGTTAAAATAACATTTTGCAAACTCATTCGAGTGTTCATTTTGTGATCCGCTATTTGTCAAATGTGAATGACTTAACGAGTCATTCACATTGGACGAATCCCTTAACGAGTAAAAGATGGACCACGGAGAATAGACATTTAGGCAGACAATTTCACTCAAGTTGAATCATTCGAGGGATAATATCCAATTGGTGTGGCCTCTTTAGGCAACAGTTAATTTAAATGCTCTGCTGCTTATTGGTTTGGAATAGCCTTTACATTTAAGAAACGTGAAATAATTGACAAACATAAAATGGTGTATGTTCAAAATTCGACCAGAAAACCTCTCAGATAATATTCCAAAACAAACCATGTATGGTGAAAAGACATGCGGTCAGGCGCATTTCCACCTCTTACCACAAGAGGACGCTTGGAAGCATAGGATGGACAGCGGCCGCAAACTGTGGCCTACTGCCGCCGGAACCTCTGTAGTTTTGAATTTCGGATTTACAAAGGTTCACATTTAAGTGACAAAATTGTGAATATCAGATAAAAAAATATATAAAATATAATGTAACATTTCATTTAGATTAGATACATAATTTTGTTAAATTAAGTGCATTTTGTCAAAATACAAGAATAAACCCCAATTAATAAATCCCATAAAGTAAATTCCAACAATCAAAAAATCGGTGAGATTATATCACATTGAAATCAGTAAAACGAAAAGTTTGAATACCTGTTTGAAGGCCTATTTTCTGTTATATATTAGGTCTTACGGTTTTCCCCTAACCCCATTGTTTTAGGTATCTTTACCAAAGAAGGCCTACACAAATTCACTTATACAATCAAATACCTAGCTTATATATCAGAACAAGTCAGGTTATCGGTTGAAATACACCTTAAAACGACAAATAACCGTTTCAACATCTTTTAAGATGGTAAACCCCGTTGCTAGTGTTTAAAACGTATCACGGCGATGCGTGCCTAAAGAACACGTTTCATTATCCTTCAGAAATGTTCGGCCAACATGGCTGATGCGCGAGCACCAGTTGCAACGCTATTTTCCCTAACGGAGAAAATTCAGCTCAGCTGCAGTTGAAACATGAGAGGGAGGAGGTGTGTTGACGCGTGCGCACACTTGATTTGCGTAGCGTTGCCATTTTCAAGCAGTCGGATTGGTTACGTCACGAGCCAGTCCATAGCACTGGGGCGCCTGAGATTCACCATCCACTCACTGAACCACTAGCAGCGATGCTGTTGATGCTCTGAGGGCAACGCTTTGACTTTTATTCCTTTTACTTTTGCATGGAGTAATTGCATCGCAGCCAACAGGGAAAGGGTGCTTCTCTGGGACTGTGCGTGTTTTGCGGGTGTGGTGTGGAGACCTCAGGATCGATTGGAGTTATTGTGTGCATCATGTTTGAATGCACATGATCAATTGGACACACACATGACTGTGCAGCCGCACTCCCCAACGCCAACCCAGGCTGTTGCTAACATTTGAGTACAGAAGCCATCCCGAAGCGTCTGACTGGCAGGACTGTGGGTGCACTTCAATAGGCAATCGCACCAGACCGATATAAAGGGGGTTCGGATGATTTGCTGGTTCGGATTGCTTGGTTTTAGAATTGTATCCAACTTTTCATTTATTCGTTCATAACAGCAGTGCCGTTGGGCATTGCTCGGGAGATGGCCATGAGATTGTTCTTCGTGGGACTTGTTTTCTCCGTGGAGATCCTATCTCCTGTTGGAGCGGTCGAAGGTAAGCCCATGTCTTGCATTGTGATAGTCTTGCCAGAGAGAAAGCATGCATACTTCCAACAGTGATATGTGTGTGCAATGGGCCTTCATTCACCAGATTCAGACCAAGCGAGGCAAATAGGTTACCTATAACCCAACGTGTCAAACAATGTTGATTGGCTTTTAATGGATCGATTACGAGATTAGTTAATGATCAGGAAAGGTGACACACGAACCAACGGTGCTCTGCTTCGTTTAGCCTAGATTTTGAGTTCATCGTTATAATCCTGAAATAAGCAGGTACAATAGGCCTGTAGGAATGAAAGGCAGTAGCCTTCCACCATTGCAATAACAATTAAGAGAGAATCGCGGTAGCTTCTGAATTAACGGCGGACTCGCGTAAAGGCGAGACGCTTTGTCACTGCCTGGGACGAAATGGCAAGATCCCCGTTCAATTATTCAAGAAAATCCGGGCTTTTAGTGTGAACGCTCCGTAGCACAAATTATATCCATGTTAGGCAAGATATTGCATCGAAATCACGTCGAGAGTATAGAAATATTGCTAGTGTGCAGCCTGTGTTTTATTATGAACAGGTTCGAGATCTGTAGCCTATTGTCTGTGTTTATGCCTACATGATCAATATGAAGGCACCCCTTTATTTATTCACAAATGCGGTGATGTTGCGATCGTCTGTAAAGACAGGCCCCATATCTTTCAGTGACAGTCAAATACGGTGGAATGCCAACATAGGTTTGGAATAGTCGTGCAATAAGCTGAACCCCACTATGAGCTCTGTGGGGTTGGTTGGAGGGGCCGAAAGTTATTGGCTTTCTTTGTCACTGATCAAATGTATTCAATAGCGCACCATTTGCATGTAACCATGCATAAGACCTAGGCTACTTATAGAAATAAATTCCCGTGCAAATTTGCATCAATGTGCCAGTTCAACCAACCACTTACTGGAACACCGTTTTATATGGTTGTAGTTTATTTGGAGTGTTTTGTTGCTGCTGTGACTACAGCACAGTTTTGAAGGAAACCTGTACTTCTGTAGGCCTACTGCCAGACCATGACTACTGTCCAAGAAATGTTCTCCTAAGGACCTCTACTGCAAATGACTGGATCATATATTGTAAAAAGAGATGGCTAACAACAGAGCTTTAATTTTCATAGTTCGGCCTACATGTGTCAACAAAGAAATGTATCTACCAATAATGTCTCGGAAGTTTGCTGACGTGTTTTTTCTTTGTTCGTTTTTTTTGGAACTGTAATTCCTTGTTCTAGTCCCCATTGTTCCAGTCGGAGGCTAAAAGAGCTTGTGGTATCTAAAGAGCACTATGGGTTTAATGTAGGCTTAGGAAGAACAGCATAGCTTAGAAAACTAACTTGAAGTCCCTCCCTCCCGTCCTACCTCCTCCATGAACATGCAACATCTGGAGAGAGAGAGAGAGAGAGAGAGAGAGAGAGAGAGAGAGAGAGAGAGAGAGAGAGAGAGAGAGAGAGAGAGAGAGAGAGAGAGAGAGAGAGAGAGAGAGAGAGAGAGAGAGAGAGAGAGAGAGAGAGAGAGAGAGAGAGAGAGAGAGAGAGAGAGAGAGAGAGAGAGAGAGAGATTTTTTTTCAGGGTATTGGCGAGCAGCAACGCAAAACTTGAATCAAAACTCACGAGTTTGGTTTGGTGATGTGAATATGTGGAACTCAGCCTGCAGAGGCTGAGTTCCAGAGACGTCAGTTGGATTACCCTTTAATGGAAGCCTGGTTTAACGCTTCCTCCAGAACTACCAGAGATGCCCTGCATTCCCCCATAGAACAATTCAAGATTCTCAGATAATCCTACTCCAAGTAGTTGCTTCATGGACGTTTGTTATTGTTTTTTCAAATGGACGTCATTTTGAAAGCTGTTAGGGAGAAATGACACACCGATTGAAGGTGTGTGCTGTCAGCTACCCTCCATGTGGAGACTCAGACATTCCAAAAAATCTGATTGAAAATAAGTATGGCCGTTATGGGGGAGTACTGAAACGTGTGGGACAAATGGAAGTAATGCTAGAATGTGAAATAAATATTTTTGCTTTCTGCTTTAGAAATAGGTCTCACAAAAAATATGTTTAAAAAAAAACCATTTGGCTATTTTGAAACAATTGAACCATTGTTCGGTCTAGTGCCATCGTCTTACCAGAAGTGTACTGTGAAATGGTCACCATTGTGAATCTCAATCCTGAAGTATCTGTTTTCCTCCTCCTGCTACTTAAGATAAAATTGCGTCTCGCTGGAAAAACCCAGATGGAACATTAATGTCTTCGTTGCGCATCTCCACATTGGGTGGCGTGACATGAAAGGACTTTTCCTGATGGTGAATAGCCATTGTGTACAGTAATTGGCGTTTTCTGGTCGCCATATCACTGTTTACTCTATTTAGCTGCTAAGACCCACAAGGCAGCAGTTTGGATGACTGAATGGAATAGTGTGCGGGGGTGTGTGCTAACGCGGCTCTGGGAGTGATTGCGTTGCTTTAGGTTATAAATGGTGTGTAGTTTCCTCTGTGGTATCAAGACGTTTCTAAGCCATGCATTCAGCCCAGATCTCTTCCTGTCAACCAATTTATGCTGCCACCTTTTTTAGAGCATTCGAAAAAAAAAAGTTGAACAAATCGTCTTGGGGCCGAAATGAAAAGAGCAAGCAAAGTATATACCATTGAAGACGTCATCTTGTGTGACACCTTCTGGCTGAATGTATAAACCTTTCACATCTCTGATGGTGAACTCCTCTGCTGATGCCTCAGGCTTACCCACCGTGTGTGTGTGTGTGTGTGTGTGTGTGTGTGTGTGTGTGTGTGTGTGTGTGTGTGTGTGTGTGTGTGTGTGTGTGTGTGTGTGTGTGTGTGTGTGTGTGTGTGTGTGTGTGTGTGTGTGTGTGTGTGTGTGTGTGTGTGTGTGTGTGTGTGTGTGTGTGTGTGTGTCCCTCCGATGTTCCAAGACTGATCTTGTGCTTGACTGGAGAATCGATTAAAGACGGTTTGAGATAAAGGCTAAGGTAGAAGGATTTCACAGCCATTGCACTCAGTGATGGGGGTCTTCCCTGTGTGCATGTTAAAAACCAATGTAGGAGGTGCATTGTTTAAGTTGACTCATTTTTGATAGTTGTTCCCTCACAAGTCCTCAGGTTAAGAATGCATACTTTGGATTGTACCTTTTACAATATAAACATTTAGGCTGTGTCACATTAATCCATACAAATGTATAAAGCCAATATTGGGCATTGTATGTATTGTAGGCGAAAAAAGGAGGGCTATAAGTAGAAGAGGAGATAAGTACATCCTTTGTAGCTTAGCTAAATAATACAGTTTGGTAACATTTGGAATGTTATTCTCCCATTATTTGTTGTCTCCTTGTTATAACAGAATCAAGCCAGAGTCGCTTTTAGAGCCATTTAATTTCCAACCACGGCTGAGGCTAAGGCTCGTTTGCTTTCTGTTTCCATAACAGCTCGATCTGGCTTGACTTTCCCTAGATGGGAACGCGGAGAACTGCTGTTATGCCTCTCACACTGAGTGCTGATACGTTCTCTCCCCTGGCTCCCTTTCACTCTCTTTCTTCCTTTGTCTTAACTTTTATTTATGGCCTGCTCCTTTCACATGCTGAGGGGGAGTCATCAGGTTAGGTCAGAGGTCAACCCCATGCCCTGTGTTGTACTGGGACACACAGTTGGTTGGTTTACGAACTCAAACGTTTGACTGCTATGTTGTGGTTGCATTCAACCATATTGACTTTCTCGTCTATATAGTGTCGTTATTTTTAGTAACGTTTTCGATGTCACACTTATGACACTATTTTCTGTCCCTCTCTTTGTCTAAATACTTGACTTATCTCAGCCTATTATACTCAGGTATCCCCTATTGTGCATTCCAACTCTTGGTGGTTGAAGAAGTCATTCCTTCTGAATAATGAGAGCTCTAGAAAAACCTCCAGAATTAATGAGTTCCTCTGACCTCCATTTTTGTTGTTTTGGTTTGGTAACAATTGTTCCTTAAAAATGTGTGACACAATTGTACAAAGTCTTTTGGAAAACAGCAGAGATTCATTATTTGACCTCGGGTCTGAGCACCTACTGTGGTCGGGTGAGCTTGTTTCAGAGATGATAAAAAACATTTTGCTTTGTTCATTTTATTGTGCTATGTATCCACAGCTGACATCACCTCAACCACCTAGATCTTCTAGAGGGTTGAGAACCACGCTGTGTTGACCCATTCTGCATTAGTAAAGGCACTTAATCTAGTCTCTCCTCTATTGATGAGCTTCCAGATGATCCCCAGGAGTCTGGGTTTGGTCCAGGCTCATTCCATTCTGGTGAGAGCAGGGTTCTAGGCATGTGAGGCACATGTGGTTCCTTCATTTCATTTAGCTTTATGCACAACTCTGCCCTATTGTTAGTTCATTTGGAAAACCAGCTTTGTTTCTATCTCCAAGGGCAATAATGTTGGATATATGTTGACACTTGGTATGTGAAATCCTTATCCCGGGACATTTGGAAAGGTATCTGTATAGAGGTGTGTCTAAATGAGACACACCATCATTTAGTTATTGTTATCACACGTGTCTAAGACAGAGAACCTAGATATACCCTACAAGTGTAGTGCAGTCAAACCTCATACATAGTCGTCCCCCCCCCCCCCCCCCCCCCCCCATTCTTAAACATTTAAGTCAGAATATGTGCAAGCTCTGCTCTCCATTAAAACATGTCCATACTGAAGTTGTGCAGTAACACATGAGCTCAATTAGAAAGTTCTGGAATGGGCTGCATGGAGCTGGATTTGATTTGGCAGAAGGGATGGCCATAGTCAGTAGACTTGGAGGGGTAAGAAGAAGTTGATCAGTGCTGTGTCTTCACTTTGCATGTTCTTGCAAGGGGGCTTCAGCGCTCTGCTGCTGGTGGAGAGTCTGTGACACAGCCATCAATCAAACACAAACATCCTCTACGGCCTCTTCTTCCCTTTCATATCATCTCTTTTTTTCTCTCTTCTCGTCTATTATATTCTGTCTATCAAATTCCCACATGTAGCCTATCTCAAAAGGCAGACCATAAACTGCATGGCTGTTGAATGAGTTTTCTCAGTTTTTTTGCCGGATGGTGCTGTTGAGTCAGACTGCTGTAAAGCGGTCGGGCAGATGTGTGAAAAACCCTCTGCTTCTCAGGTATTTGTTGGACAAACATTATGACCATTTTTACAAAGAGCGTTGGCCTGCAAGCATTCCTGGGCTTCCAGTTGCCTCTGCATCCACATTTGATGCTTTTATACTAAGACTCTCCCCTAGAGGTATTCTAAGTGAAAACGGCTGGCAGAAGTACAAGCAGCCACTTCATCAAGATCCAAAGGAATGGACACTTTTTGTTGCTGGAAATGCCAATTGACACTCGTTACTTTAAACATCATAATTTCTTCATTTTATTTCCGTTTTTCTTTTATATCATTTTGTTTGTTTGCAAAGGAGAGGGTTTTGCAAAGGGGACACAAAATGTCTCATTTATTATTTTTCACATTTTAGTAGCATCAGTTACTGGAATTCAAAACTCTGGAGATATGTAACTTAACTTGCAGCAGAAAAGATAATATTGTTTTTCAGATCTGTGTTTTTGTATTAAATGGACCACCAACAGACAATTGTTTCTCTTTCACAAAATTGAGCAATGCTAATGTGACATGGCGCCAGATTTTAAAACAAAATCAAACGTATTTTTAATTCGTGAACGTGGCAATCTTTTTCTATTTATTTTCTCTTGTAAAAAAAGACAGCTTTCAAGTTGCTATTCAGCTTTTATTTGAAGAGCTTTGTTCAAAGGGAACTCCATTCCAGAAAAAGACTTAAAGTTTCTAGAGGCAACTTCAGAGTGTTTGGACAAATGGCATTAGTAGTCACTACTTGAACACATACCTGTATACCAACTAAAGATCTAATTTATATGCCTTAAATACATACTACGCACTCAAATAGTTAACATCCCAGGGCCGTTCCAAAAATTGTCAAAGTTTTGGCTGCATGTCTTTTTTTAAAGGAAACCAGGCAGGGGGCGGCAAGTTAGCAGACTGAATTAACAATTCACATCTCTGTTTGAGATGTTTCAGCCGGCTGTGAAAGAGGACTGCTATGGCGGAAAGTCGCCGGTCCTTCCCCTCAACCTCCGACCTCTCCTTAGCCACAACCTCCAATTAGACTTGGAGGTTCTCCCCTTTGTGGTCTCTTTAAGTTGGCACGTAAAATAGCCATGATAAAATTAGGAAGCCACGATGTTTCATTTCCAGTTCCATGCCAACTTGTAGGGAACATCTGGCTCAGTCCAAGTCGCTTTACACCCAGCCCAGCAGAGACGGACGACAGCCAACACACAGAGGCCTGTTGCGCAGTTCAATGGCTTCACTCATTGCAGAACCATGAGTCCGCCAATGTGGCAGTTAGGGTGGCTGTGTTTGTTGTTTAGGCAGATTAAGAGGCAACATATAAGCACAAGCACATCCAATGTGTTTACAGGCCTACGCACAAAATGTACAGGGGGAACATTGGTGAGCGGGAAGCTAAACTTAAAAAAACCCTGGCCTCAGGGCAAAGCCTCAGGAATGAGAGGGATAGCCTTCCTCCCCTTCAGCTGTGCTGAACCTCTAGTTCCAGGGAATGGACTCTGTGGATGTCTGAATCCAATCATTTGCTGGACTCTATCCATTTTAAAGGTCATCCTTTATCATCCCCTTGGCTCAACCTGTAAACCTGAGTCCGACCAGGTGGTATAACGTTTACCATGGCCTCCATTTGCTGGCTTTTACTCACTGAATAGTGTCCACATTTATGTCTAAAGAATTGCTTGCTTTTATTTATGGAATGTTGTTTAATATTGCAAGGGGAAATATGGCTCTTCATTTCAATCTCCCACTATTCCTATGAAGATATTCCACATCATTGCATTATATGCATAATAGGAAACCTGACTCGGTAACCCTTCCCCTTCGCCCTGGGTGTGTTTTATGAAAGACTCCCACAAAAGTTTTGAGTGTTTGACTCGCCTGTACACATTCATCCGTCTAACTTCCTCAGCGTGACACTTAAAAGGTTACAGGACGACAATGATACACCACCCCCGGCCTCACGCTCTCTCTTGGGATTTCAGTCACATCTCAGCCCCCTTGCGGTGCACACCCTCCCCTCCCCCCAAACACCTCTCCGCCTGCCAAACACCGAGAGAGGCAAGTCATCCAGGACAAGAGAGGCCTTGGTCCCTGCAGAGAATTACAATGAGTCTGCCAGCACTGTCCTTTCCAGCACATTACCGCCCTCCAGTACAGTAACAAGAACCGGATCCTGGCTCATTGGGGCTTAAAAACTACATTAACCGTGTTTTCCAACCATATTATCTCAATACACATACTTGGCGAGAAACCTATTACCTGCATTTACATTTGAACTAATTTACATTTGAGTTCAGCTTTCTTTCTTTTTTTCATTGAATGGTAGATTAAGCTAGTTCACTCCTGGGCACAAAAGTGACTTTGAACACATTATGGGGACATTGACGGATGTATTACTGTCAGACCAACGTGGTGACGGGAGGCTGGGAGGTGTCCTGCCCTCTCAATGGTGCGGCTGCTACATTTGTGGCACACCTCGACAAGCCACCACTGGGGTATTGGCCAGAGCCACCACTAATACTAAGCACGGCAGTCACTTGTGGTTCAGACCGTGATTGAGGGTCATGTTATGTCTGCTCTGCTCAACATAAAAGCCCCTCTGTGGTAAAAGTACAAAAAGAAGAAGAAAAATTTAACCAAAAAATGTACACTAATCTGAAGCAGATTGGTTTTAGTACTGAGAGACAGTGATCCTAAACTCTGAAGGCACCACTATATCTATTTATGTAGTATAGCTTTATAGTATTATTATTGTATATGTAGTATATATCGTAGGAAACGTTTAGCATTTATTGAATAGATTTTCTAGAATTGTCCCTGTGGTTTCATAATGAACTATGGTTGACCCGTGAATGTTCCTCAGCCCCTCTAGGATCTGGCTTCCTTTGCTTAGATCTGGTCAATTCTATGTTATGAATGGATCAGACAGGCTTTTTTTTTTAATGCTCTTAAGTGTTGCAGGACACGCACTTATGGTTAACCCGCTTTTACAGATACAGGGTACGTTTCTAAAGATGCCTTCACATGCCATTTGGGAGTCGAAAGCCCTTCGAGGGTGAGTTGCTTTCTTTGCTGACATCAGCATCATCTTTATCATTATTCATTTTTTCCCCTTCCTTCAGCTCCCAAGACCTGCAGCCCTAAACAGTTTGTCTGCAAGGACCAGGTCACCTGTATCTCCAAGGGATGGCGCTGTGATGGGGAGAAGGACTGTCCAGATGGATCAGATGAATCCCCAGACATTTGTAAGTACACCTGGAAACAAAACGAGCTGTTGGAACCCTAATGCCCTCCTGTCCCTTGAGTCTTTGAAAACTTTTTTGCTGAAGGTGTACTACTAAGTGTATAGTTTTTCCTGTTCTTCGCTCACCTCTCTCTCACCTTGGGATTGTTAAGACTTTTCATTTGATTTATTGTAGGGGTTTAAGGCATTGTAAACATCAAGCCCTCATCTTTGTTGAATTTAAATTGAGTATGCAGTATACATTATGGTATATGATGTAAGTTGCCCATTGGCATCATTTCCAAACAGTTAGGATAATTTAGGACAAACTATGTGGTTAGTTTATGAGCCCTCTACATATGAAGGACCGGGGGCTGTAGGACTGTCCCCTGGCTTCCTGGCTGAATTACAGCTAATTAGGCAGCCATGTTTAGTCTGGATGGGTGGTGGTGGTGGTGATGGGTGTGTGATCTCCAGTCCCAGCTGCTCACATCTGCTCTCCTCCTCTATGAGAGCTTAATGTCTATAAACTCCCCCTGGTAAAAATAAAATTAAAAGCTTTTAGCTCTGTTTATATGGCGTGACTAACTGTGACCTTCATTGTCTACATGTGCCACACCTTGCATCTGTCATGTCGCACACATTCTCACAATCGTCTGGCACCCAAATCTGACTGCAAAACACTCATCATCGAGACTTTTATTTTGAAATTGTGGCTGAGAACAGCCTTATTAGCACTATGTGTGATAGTCTATGTGTGAAATAGCTGAGGGGAAACAGATTTATTGTGTTGCTATGTTGTTGAAAGGACATTAAGCAACACACTGGTGTGAAATGCAGAGCATTAATTTGAGTTGCAGTCCTGACAGTTATCTTCCTCTGCTAAAATGTAATAACTGAATCTAATTGGCAGCAGAGATGTGTTGTAATTCAAATGTAGAGGTCAACTGAAAATGTTTTTCATATCAGTACAAGTTTTTTTTTTTTACCTTGACTCTAATAAAACTGTTGAAAAGTTAGGTTATGTTTCTGAAAGCTGTTTTGCTTTATTTTAGCATACATGTGGTCTAAATGTGAACCTGATAATCCATCAAGTAAACTGCAGATGTTCAATTTGACCTTTCGACAAAGCAACTGCACTGAGAGAAATGTAAATACCACCTATGTAATTTGCCAAAACAGAAAATGCCACAATATATCTTGTCCAAGCACACTGCACGGAAAGCAGTGTCTCAGCAGAACATTAGGATCTGCTGTGCTCGATTACCCATGTCCCGTTAGCCTTTTGCTGTCGCTCTTCCTTTTTTAGTATAGGAGTCACTTGTGATTATATCTGTTATTGGAGTCCAAAATTCACTTTTCACTCATGATTTGTTTCCACAAGTAACGAATGGCTATACGTACTGTACTATAAGTATCATGGTATGGTATTAATTACTATATTAATAACGTTTTGCAGACACGGGTCCTGTAAGACACTTTGCATTGAATGTCACTTAGAAAAGACAGAATGCTGACCACTGTATTGTTCTGCACAAAACGGTCTAACATAAGCAGTAACCAGAGTCAGAAATGTTGGTAGAACCATTACAAGATTACGATTTTTGGGTGGTTAGTTAAAATGTTAAAATCATGTGCAATGCACATGGCGGTTGCCTTCTGGTAGGTTTTTGAGGATGACTCAGATATTAATAAATAAATGTAAGCCTGATTTTAAGATTTGTAAAAAATACTTAAAATGTCTCTAATTTGAGGTCTAAAGAGTGAAATTATCTGTTGAATGCCAGAACTGAACTAAAACAAACAACCACAAATAACAATTTAATATCCTTCATTTCCAAGAATTGCGATTGCACTTGCAGATAAGGAACACTTCATATTTATTTAGTGGTTGTTATCCACAGTCCTTGCACAGGTTATCCATCATTTGAGTGGTCAGGAATTCAGGGAGGCAGCTGTCAAGTGAGAGGACTTGGGCCTGCATAGATGGGAGGGAATTGGCCTGCAGGAATAAAAAATAACAAAAAATAACAAAACAAGAAATGATGGTGAGGAATGAGAAATGCATGCTGTGTCTCTCCTGCTTCTCCATAAAAAGGGCTTCGACGTTTTCAGAATCACAGGATTGGTTAGTTTCTTCTGTAAAGCAGGACATCAGAGAAACATAGGCAGTGATTTCAATGATGTATTTCCCTTGTGTTAAACGCTGCGTTGCAATAAAAGATCACATCTTCTTGGGACATTTAATTATTGGACTGCTACGCCGTTCAATTAGAAAACATGTCCTTAACCAGCCTTAATGTGCATGCATACGCTATAAACATGGAGGTATGGAAATCAAGATAATCGATTTGAATGAACATCACAGATCTGTTAACTGGAGATAGTAAACGAGTAATGATAATCAATACTCAATTAAAGTATGCAGATGAGCTCTACAGAACAATGTCATTAAGCGTTCCTTGTCATCAGTCTTGGGAATTGGGAATGGTTTATCCAGGCTGCCTGTGTGTAGCTTCATACTCTCCTCGGTTTCGATTCGACTTGTTTCCTGGTCTAGGTCCTTCTGTTGATAGAAATCTGTGTGGCGTATACCTACAACTACTTGCGTATGCAACTGGGCTAGCATTGCATAAATGTATCTAGCTCGAGAGAATTGCAAACTCGATTTCTGGAGTGTGCGTAGCTAGATTTCGCAGAGCTAATACTTTATCTTGTTCTTCCATCCCTTCCCCCTCCGTCTTCCTCTTGACTGATAAAGATGTAACGGGTTGGGCTTTTTCTTTTAATCAATTGAACAAGCATCTCTATTATCTGTAGTTTCTTGTGTTACGAAAAGCAAACCTTCAAACATGAGCCGTTAAATTAAAGGCAATTATCCATCGTTTGGCTGGAGGCAAAGTTTCATTTCAGGTAAATGTCACCTTTTTGGTTTACAATGGTCATAAATTTGCCTGCTGGCATACACATGGGTGTCCTGAACGTGTTTGGTTTTGTCTGAGTCTTTGATCCAAACTTTTGCGCCGATGCAGGAAAGAAGGCATACTACAATTCAGTGTCATAGCGTCTAGAGGCCTAATTGCACTGTCATTCCCTCTAACCTTTCATTTAGACTGTAATTATGTTTAGGAGCTAAATATATGCTTCTGTCAGCGTGCTTAGGCTGCAACATGGAGTCACATCAACTTTTAACACACTTTGTTTAACAAACTGTCAATGCCAGGGGATGTTGCTGCATGAAATTATCCTCTCTGCCTTGTAACACAAGCTGCAAAAGCATAGGCACTGTCCTTCATGAGGGTTTAGCATAGCCTAGGAGCTGTCCTGCATGAAGGCCTTAGCGTAGCCTAGGAGCTGTCCTTCATGAAGGCCTTAGCGTAGCCTAGGAGCTGTCCTTCATGAAGGCCTTAGCGTAGCCTAGGAGCTGTCCTTCATGAAGGCCTTAGCGTAGCCTAGGAGCTGTCCTTCATGAAGGCCTTAGCGTAGCCTAGGAGCTGTCCTTTATGAAGGCCTTAGCGTAGCCTAGGATCTGTCCTTCATGAAGGCCTTCTTGGAGTCACAGCCAGATGTTTAGGGAGGTGCATGCATCTGAAGGATGTTTTCGTACACATGGGATCTACGTGACCAGTTGAGCCAAAGGCAGGAACAGGTAGGGGACCTGGCAAGACGCCAGCTCCGTAAACACCCCCGCCCCTTTACCCCCAGTGTGGATTTCTTTCCCACAGCCCCGGTGCGCTCAGATCAACATCAGTGGGGGGTCTGAGGAGGTCTCTGTCTGCAGGTGTGACCCGGCCACCTCTACTTCTGCTCTTTTCTCTGCATGCCTTCAATTGTTTTAAGACGCGCCATTTCATCTCAAAACACACACACACACACACACACACACACACACACACACACACACACACACACACACACACACACACACACACACACACACACACACACACACACACACACACACACACACACACACACTTTATTATACCCCCACATTTCTGCATATTCTTAACTCCCGTGTGTAAGAGAGTAACCCGTTTCCATGAGATCATTTGACAATTCTTACAATGGTTCACTAAAAAATAACAAACCAGCTTTTCTTTCCTGTATTGTAGAATTAGCATCAAGCCACTTTTAAACCACCATGACACAATTCTACAATGATTAGCTTGAAGAAGAAAATGTTGTGTCATACTTTTGGACCCGTTGCCCAGTCCTCATCTGAGAAGAAAGCAAGAAGAAAAGAGACATCAAATGACTCCTTGATGTCTGCCTGCAATTGTGATGCTGCTAGCTAGCTAGCTAGCATGAGCCACATTCATTCTGGTCCGACCCAGCCAATGAAAACAGATGTTCCTAGCATGTTAGCACTTTTTTCCTCCGCGATATGCACTTACCATAAAGGAATTAATTTTATGATCCAGAAGCCTTATGCCACCATTAGCCGTATCAACAGCTCTGTTTTTTTTTTTTCTTGCCTTAGATTTACCATGCAAATGTCCACGGGAGGATGTTCAAACAGGGGGAGGCGTAATGCATCTGATTGATGCAAATTAGCTCCTTTTTGTATTCACACCCTATGCTAATGTTCCTTCAGGAGAAGAAAATGACCCGATTACTTGATGCAATTAACACTTGTTAATGCCTGGTCAGGATCTTTAAGAGTTCTCTGCAAGCACTGTTTAATTTTCATTAGGTTAACGTGGTTTATCCTCAATGTAATAAAGTGTAGGAAAAATCGCAGAATGCTTGTGACGCAACCGGTTTCCCGTGTCCCACAAGAGAAGTTGAAAGTAAGTGGTGCATGTGATAGACCTGCTGTTATATTGCATCGCATCCCCATCCTGTGTCTTATTGAACCACACACATAGTCTGTCCTCGGGGTCCGGGGGGGACTTGGCCAGCAAGACCAAGGCATCTGATGGCCTTGGGGGGAGTTTGGCGGTTGTGGGGTGAGTTGCGTCATCATGTCCGTGCAGCGGAGTGGAGGTTATCTATCCATCTCCTGGAAGTGGTCCGGCCCATCCCTTAGTCCAGGCTTTCTGACTGTCATGTCTTGGCAGGCCGAGGGAAGAGCCGGGCTGTGGAGATTCGGGGGGGTTGCAGGGCGATATGGCGTGTGAAAGAAGGGATGATCCCAGAGAGAGGGGCTCTGTGCCGGAGAAGATTTGCAGATTAGCACTGTGGCTAAAGAGAGCGAAATGGAAATGACTTCTCAAAGCTGTGATCCTTTCTTGGGGAAACGGCCGCCTTTACAGTCTGCAGGATCCCTTTCATAATGGAAGCCAGTCGGCAGAAGTCGCATGAGGTGGTGGTTCAGGGTGGGGGGGCGGGGGGGGGGGGGGGGGGGGTAATGGTGGTGAAGACAGGGTAATGATGGTGAAGACATGCTGCTTCTACAGAGGAAGAAGCAGTGCCCTGTATAGATCCTCCCCCACCTCTTCCTCCTACTCCTCCTCAGCCGCCCTCACTTCCTCCTCAGCCTCCTCAACCCCCCCACCTCATCCTCAACCTCCCCCACCTCCTCCTCAGCTCCCCCACCTCATCCTCAACCTCCCCCACCTCCTCCTCAACCTCCTCCTCAGCCTCCCCACCTCCTCCTCAGCCTCCCCCACCTCCTCCTCAACCCCCCCACCTCCTCCTCAGCCCCCCACCTCATCCTCAACCTCCCCCACCTCCACCTCCTCCTCAATTGCCCTCACTTCCTCCTCAGCCTCCCCCATCTCCTCCTCAACCCCCCCACCTCCTCCTCAACCCCCCCCCCCCCCCCCCCCCCCACCTCCTCCTCAGCCTCACCACCTATCAGCAGACGGGGAACACTGGGCTTTCTCAAGCCACACAGGCTACCCTATCCTTTCTCTACTACCACTCTCTTCTGCTTCCTCCTTCTATCTCCCCCTCGCTCTCCCCCTTTTCCCCTTTGTCTGTCAGAAGCCAGTAGAGAAGATATGTATTCCTTCTTTGTTCTGCCCTTCTCAGATCTCCGTCTTCTTCCTCGTGTGCAACGGGTTTGCCTGCCAGATGGTTGTGTTGTTTGTTTTTGCCATCTCTCCTTTTTCTTTTAAACCTTCCTGGAGTTTCTACTTGGTGGTGACATTTATACTTTGTACTTTAACTGTACTTTTAGCCTTCCACTACACATTTAAATGAGGGGACAAAAACGAAGACCGGGGATGTGTTTGAGAATAAATCACACACACACACACACACACACACACACACACACACACACACACACACACACACACACACACACACACACACACACACACACACACACACACACACACACACACACACACACACACACATCTCTGCTACTTATTATTACACACACTACATAATTATCTTGTTATTACCTTGCCGATACTGACAATTATCAAGACTCAATTGACCTTTCCAGATAGTTTTTAATATATACCGTTTTTAAAGTATACAGTATTTAGGTGCAGCTGTTTTCCCCGACACGACAATACAGTTAAATGTTACATGTGATATATGATTGGTTCACATTGGTGAAACGTGTGTAATCGTATGCAGATCGCAGTAACCCTGCTGGGTCCACTGTGGCCTGGCTTCTCTCAGTGAGGTCATTGCGGGCTGTAAACCCTCGTCTCCCTTTGGGCTAATGGGGGTTAGCAAAGGCTACATCCCGCCGTCGTCTCTGTGCTCGCTATACTGTCTGGATTCCCGCGGGGTCTGCCAGGCCCGTCGCGGGGGTCCGCCCCCCTTGCCTGGTCAGCCCTCGCTGAGTGTAAGAGTTTATTAAAGCTGACGGCAATCTGCAGGGGAGTCATGGGCATCCGTGGAACCCCCCAAGGAGGGGAAGTAACTGCCTTTATGCCTGGGACAAAAGATTGACAGGGGGTCCAAATTTAAGGTCATTACATAAGCAAAAGGACTGTGGGGGGGGGGGGGGGGGGGGGGGGGGGGGGGGGTTGTAGAGGTTGAGGTGACAGAGGCGCTCAGCAGGAGGGGAGGTGGTGGGTTTTGACATCACTATGACTATGAAAGCGCCGGAGTGTATCCTGAAGTGAATCCCGGAGCCACATGGGAGGTACATTGGTGCCCAAGGGATATGTAAAACCTTGTCCTTTGCAAATGTCATATTTCACCCCCAGATACGGCATGATAAAGGGCTTCTGCAGAGCTGAACAAAGTCCCTGACTGTATATTGTCGTCATTCTAGTGGGATTGGTTTTGCTGGCAATCACTGTTTGTTGGGCGGGCTGAAGGCAGACTGAAGTGTGGTTAGGGATGGAGAACGTCACTAATGTTAGTGTATCACACTTCCAGTAATACGTGGTTGGAGTGTTCTCCCCCACAATCACTCTCCTATCATTGGTTGGTCGCTCACTTGCAATGTGTATTTTATTATCTCTCTTTATCATTGTGTATTTTATTATCCCTCTTTATCATTGTGTATTTTATTATCCCTCTTTATCATTGTGTATTTTATTATCCCTCTTTATCATTGTGTATTTGATCATCTCTAGCAGCAGTAGAACTTTGCAATACTCACATTTTGAGTTTGATTATGTCGCTTATAGTGTTGGTAATTTATAGATATGGGGAATGCACCCTCAGAAAATCTAAAGGAAATCTATTTTGAAAATGCACACTTCTGGCTGAAGTGAAGGAGGAAAATATCTGGAGAATAGGATCATTTTATGGTGTTCTAGATATCATGCCATAAAAGTTAACATTTGTTTTGGTTTACAGCGAGGTTGGGCTTTGAACCTGATTTTGATGTTTGCTCAAGTGTTGGGGCAGGGTTAGGGGGGAGGTTGGGGGGTGGATTCTTTCCTGTCTTTGTTAGGCTCTGTCTGGAGATAATCTCATGTCAGTGATAGAGGAGGAAGGAAACGGCTGTTGCAACTATGAAGTGGGGTTATTAAAATGAACTGCCAACAACTTCCTTAACTGGAGTGGGGCAACCACCACTGCAGTGACTGCAAAGTTGCTGTAATACTCAATTGTTCCTTATTCAGTTTAATTCAGCAGCTCTCTATTCAACCGTTGCCAAGGTATTACTGTTGGCCGTCATTTGCTCCATTACTCACAATTGTTGCATTTCTGAAGACCTGTTGCAGTGGAACACTGCCTAGCAAGTCTCCTCTTCTCCTCGTCTTGTTTTGCATCTCGCTCTCTGTCCATACCTGTTATCCGTCTTTGTCTTTCACCCAAATATTTGTCACGTGTGTACATTGTGGGGACTCTGTGGCGGTGAACTAGACTAGGCAAATGTATTTACTAGCCTACATCCCACGATGGGGTTAACTTAACAATGCTTGAGTGCACACTCTGCAGTCAAGCATATAATACATTTTATTCTTTGTGTTGAAATCCCCATGTTGACGGTTCGTCAAGGAGGAAGGCCTGCAGGGGATAAGTCAGCATTACAGACGTAGTCACGTTAGAATACCTCACATATATTTATATTCCTGATTTGATGCATTTTAATTCATATCATTCCAAATTCTGGCTGTTATTCACAATGCATTTTATACTTTTAAGATCTCCCGATGGGATTCAAATAGTGTTTTATGAATACAGTATTTCTGTAGAGATTAAGAAAATTAAATACAGATTGCAATGCATTTAACTCATAGTATAAGACATTCTATGTTGGATTTCACATCCATTCACTTAACCGACAAGTCTGCCCTTGGCCAACCTTGCTTGTAAAAAAATAAAAAATAAATTAAACAAGCACATTTCATTGGGTCCTAATGTTACAAATAATAGTTTATGTTCCAAAGCAAACAATTTGGGGCTTTACTGAGGAATGGAGACTCAAATAAACAGCATGATTGTTACAAAAACTGCTCCATTCATTCATGGCGGTGTGGAAGCATTGTGTGTGTGCGAGTGTGACTACAGGTGTGAAGGCTCACTTTACACACACTTTACCAAGCGTCTGCCAACTTTATATGGTCACCCAGATCGGCCAACATGGCCTCGTGTTCCATTGGTGTCACCTGGAAAGAGTCTCTCTCACTCACTCACTCACTCACATGTTTTGGTGTGTATCTCCTGTGTTATCTTACAGACCTAGCATCATGCTATGCAAAATACAGTCCAGGACTTCTCAAAGTCCGAAACTGGGCCCAATCTGGACCCAGCCCATACCTTGTGTTATGAATACAATAATACGTTAGGAATTATAATGCTTTCTAGTTTGAAAGACATTTTCTGTTGATCCATCAATTGTTTGTGACGTTGAAAATACAGTGTAGCTTGAGATCATTAACAGCGATCCTGTCCCCTGATGAATACGGTTTTAATGTGTCTTATTTTTCTGTCTTTTAAATCGTTGTCAAGGCGACGTTAATTGCTGGAAAGAGTATCGTGTGTTGTTGCTGCTGAGTTCAGGCATTAACGTTACACCAGAGAATTTGCTATCAGCTCCGCAATCGCATATGCAGAATGCATTGGCGAGCGGTGACTTCTGACGCGAGGCATGCTGATGAGCCCTCCCGAGAGTGGGAGATGACAAAGAGCGCAAGCTTGACATACGCTGAGCACCGGGCAGCATTCAGGCTGGTCCATAGATGGATCGAAACCCAGCGGCACAACTAGATTCGTTGTCGTGCGAAAATGACATACATTTTTTACATAAGTGGGTTAGTTAAAAAGAAATTGGAAACTAATTTCAGTAACAATTATTGACTAACTTGACTGTCTTGAAGTTGAACGTATGTTGCTTAAATGATATAAGTGAGTTGATTTAAATGTTTTTAAATGTTTTTATCGCGAATCGTTCAAACAGAATCAGATGCAGACCTTTTGAGGAATACGTTTGATAACCGCTGGTCTACGCATAACATGCATTACAGGATCATATTCATAGGGTGCATGCCTGTCTTAGGTTTTTGAGTTCTGAGCAAATCCTATATGGCTACCAGACTGTCCTCTAGATGGTAGACTGCATCTCTCTGTCCCCAAACTAGACAAGTGAGACACCGTGAGGCATCTTTATCGAGCATCTGGCTGCTGCAGATCTGTTATCACCAGGGATGGAGAGTCTGGGATCTGGCATGGATGACTAGATAGAACAGAGAGAATGTCTCCCCCCCCCCCCAGTCTCCCCCGTCTCAGAGACAGATGGGATTCAGCAAGAGGGGAGTCTGGGAGAGGTGGTTAAATAAAAAAGCATGTGGTTAGAGGTATTTGCTCTAAATCATGACATTACTTTCTTTTCGTCCTCATTACTGAACGCTTTCCAATTTACCTGGAGATCATAAAATGTAGAATTTACAGTGTGTAATTTACAATTAATATCATTATCATCATAGGCAAGATAGATACACTCATCTTTCTGGACAGAAAGTAGATTCATAATTCATAACATTTAGTCATAGAGCAGACTCTGGGGTTAGGCTTCTGGCATCAGGATGCTAGGAGGCTGCTAGCTGGACGACCCTGCCACCAAGCAACTGACGCTTTTTGTGGAGTTTTTTTTGTTTTGTTTCCAGGCCCTTTGAACATGTTTTATGATTCCACTGGCTTAAACGTGCCTTTGACCCTGTTTCAGGTACACACCACAGGATGAACCAGTGTCCCGTGAACGAGCATGGCTGCCTGGAACCAGATGTGTGCATCCATCTGAGCAGAATGTGTGATGGAGTCCCTGACTGTTCGGACGGCTGGGACGAGGGAGCTCACTGCAGAGGTAACAAACTCCTTAACACCCAAACACATGTACATGTATAGGGTCTGGGCGAGGGACCTCACTGCAGAGGTAACAAACTCCATCACACCCAAACACATGTACATGTATAGGGTCTGGCCGAGGGACCTCACTGCATAGGAAACAAACTCCATTACACCCAAACACATGTACATGTATAGGGTCTGGGCGAGGGACCTCACTGCAGAGGTAACAAACTCCTTCACACCCAAACACATGCACGTATGCATGCATTTTGTTAAAAGGTTTTCATGCGCAACCACTGAAGGGTTTAGAGTTCTGGAGTCAGAAGGATCATCTGTCTTTTAATATCAGTTTCTTGCACCACCCCAAATGGTTATCTACACCAAACAAACTCCAATGCCAGAGCCTGTTAATGTGCAGCCATTATGTTGGCCCGCATTATAAATCATTGTCTTGCTTTTGTGTGGGAAAAGTCATTAATTTCTATCAATCAGCCCTGGCTACCAGGCCTATTCCCTTGCCTATGGAAGGATGAGCAAAGCAGCTTTGATGCCAGCAGAGAAGAATCCCATCAAATCCTCCTGTATTAATTGCAGGCCTGGAGACGCTGCGTATTGGGCCCATAGAGTCTGCCTTTGTTGGAGCAAACAAAGGACTGCACTCGCCTAGCGTTTCTGGAGGACTACTGCAGCCAATCGGCGACTCCCATGCACACATAGCAGCCTATGTTCTGCCAGTTGGGAGAATAACCTTGAAATTGTCTGTGTTGTCCTTGCTGTGCTAGAGAATAAATATATATTTGTTTTAAAATTGGGATGTTTCACAGGAGCCAAATTACCGTTGCTGAATTTGGAATATTGCATCAGGTTGTCAGATATTTGCGTGAAGCCTCTGCTGCTGTGAAACAAAGTCTGGGAACAGCAATGGGTCTCTTCCCACTGTTCAATGGCTAATCTTCTCCAAATATGGCAGCTGTTCATTTATCTGTTATTAAGGCGGAGGGAATCATTGTGGACATTTAGAAAGAATTATGATGCAGAGGGTTACTCTACTTTCACGTTTGCTCTGTTGAATTGGACAAGTGTGTGAGATCATTGCCTTCACACACTGGTAATGTTGTCCACACACAGACACACGCACGCACGCACGCGCACATACACACACTGCATTCGTAAGTATGCATGTTCTGAAGTACACAGCTGTCCCCACCAAAACAAATATCCATACATGCACACACACAGATTACATTCATACATGTGTTCATGTTCAAAACACACACACACACACACACACACACACACACACACACACACACACACACACACACACACACACACACACACACACACACACACACATTCTCGCTTTCCCCTCAAAACAATTTAAGAATAGATTTTATAGTAGTCTAATACACACCCAGACTTGCCTATTCTGAACATACACACTAGTATAAAGTCAAATAAATTGTGTTGCCCGGAACATTTTCATCACATGTTTGGAGCCGCGCTCCCCTGGTCTTTTACAAGCATCCCAGTGTTTGCTGCTATAAACTGCAGGGTTGTGCAAGGGTGCATGGGCACTGACATCTGAAAGCGCTCTCTGTCATTTAGTGTGTCCAGGTAATACCACAGAAGTTGTTGACAAGAGGGTGTGTGTGTGTGTGTGTGTGTGTGTGTGTGTGTGTGTGTGTGTGTGTGTGTGTGTGTGTGTGTGTGTGTGTGTGTGTGTGTGTGTGTGTGTGTGTGTGTGTGTGTGTGTGTGTGTGTGTGTGTGTGTGACTGCATGTGCGCCTTGCAGGGAATCGGATCTGAATCATAGTCCTTTGTTCAGTATGAGCCAGCACATTGCAGATTGTTTTTATTCATGGGTGGGTAGCAGGTGTTTATGTGGTTATGATAGGCATTGCCTATCAGCCCACACAGAGCAAATCAGTCTGAATTATATTGTTGGTTTCACCGTGTGTTACCTGATCCCAGATAACATGCTAGGTCTGGGTAGCAGACTTGACCAAACATGTCTTTAGGATGTCTGTAGCTAGATCCTGTATCGGAGACACAGTTCAGTCCCAGCGGGTCTGCGTCTCCACATTTTCCTTTGTTTCACTTGATATCGAATTACCGTGATGTTTTCGCCCAAATAGAGCATCTCTCCAAATCAAACCACTAGACTGGCCCCCATGTGGTCACACTTGGCAAGCCGATTAGGTCTAGACGTTGGGAGATTAATGAAGAGGTTAAGAAGTTATCTGGGGCGGGAGATGCAGGCTCATGAGAGATGTTCAACAGGCTTAATTTAGGAGTTGTGGTGATGACAAAATACCCTCCAGACGCCTCCTGCTGCTGTACAGCCGTCCCATCGCTTCAGCAGGTTCTCTGAGTGCTCCTTCGTTGGGCAGGCTTGGCTTTGGTCTCGTCTTTCCCCTCCTGGGCCGCTGTTCTTTCCACCTCGTCTGAGGTCAACCCAAAGTCATTCTCCATAGCTGACCACAGACTGGGGTTTTTCTTTGGCTGCTGCAGCTGCAGTTCCTCTCACCTGACAATACCTCAGTGCTGCTGACTCAGCAGGCCATCGGGGCTGGTACCCGGGACCAGGGTTGGAAGGCTGAACTGTCGGTCAGGCTGACGGAGTTCAGTGGCTTCATTACCAACACAAAATCCATTTGCTGCCTTTTCTACCTCAACTACCTACTGGCTGCTTCTACAGTGGTCATCTAGAACCAGGGGTTTTATCTAGAACCAGGGGTTTTATCTAGAACCAGGGGTTTTATCTAGAACCAGGGGTTTCATTTAGAACCAGGGGTTTTATCTAGAACCAGGGGTTTTGTCTAGAACCAGGGGTTTTGTCTAGAACCAGGGGTTTCGTCTTGAACCAGGTGTTTCATCTAGAACCAGGGGTTTCATCTAGAACCAGGGGTCTCGTCTAGAACCAGGGGTTTCATCTAGAACCAGGGGTCTCATCTAGAACCAGAGGTTTCTTCTTGAACCGGGGGTTTCTTCTTGAAGCGGGGGTCTCGTCTTGAACCTGGGGTCTCATCTAGAACCAGGGGTTTCATCTTGAACCAGAGGTCTGGTCTTGAAGCAGGGGTCTCGTCTTGAAGCAGGGGTCTCGTCTACAACCAGGGGTTTCATCTAGAACCAGGGGTCTCATCTAGAACCAGGGGTTTCATCTAGAACCAGGGGTCTCATCTAGAACCAGGGGTCTCATCTAGAACCAGGGGTTTCATCTAGAACCAGGGGTCTCATCTAGAACCAGGGGTCTCGTCTTGAACCAGGGGTCTTGTCTAGAACCAGGGGTCTCGTCTAGAACCAGGAGTTTCTTCTTGAACCAGGGGTCTCGTCTTGAACCAGGGGTCTCGTCTAGAACCAGGGGTTTCGTCTAGAACCAGGGGTTTCATCTTGAACCAGAGGTCTGGTCTTGAAGCAGGGGTCTCGTCTTGAACCAGGGGTCTTGTCTAGAACCAGGGGTCTCGTCTTGAACCAGGGGTCTCATCTAGAACCAGGGGTTTCTTCTTGAACCGGGGGTCTCGTCCTGAAGCGGGGGTCTCGTCTTGAAGCAGGGGTCTCGTCTTGAAGCAGGGGTCTCGTCTAGAACCAGGGGTTTCATTTAGAACCAGGGGTCTCATCTAGAACCAGGGGTTTCATCTTGAACCAGGGGTCTCGTCTAGAACCAGGGGTCTCATCTAGAACCAGGGGTTTCATCTAGAACCAGGGGTTTCATCTAGAACCAGGGGTCTCGTCTAGAACCAGGGGTCTCGTCTAGAACCAGGGGTCTCGTCTAGAACCAGGGGTCTCGTCTAGAACCAGGGGTCTCGTCTAGAACCAGGGTGTTGAATTACATGACGAGCAGCACAGGGCTAGAAGAACCAGTGCAGTGTGTGCAGCACATTAGACAGATGTTAAAGGGTGACACCGGATAGGACGCAGTGATGTCATCTTAGTAATGTGAGCAATGGCCCTCCAATACCCTCTTTTAGGTCCCCGGGTCTTTTGTTATTTCTATTACTGTATTATCCCACGGAATGTGTGTTGACCCCTAGGATTCAGCCTGAATGCAAGACAGTGGTGTTTGTAGTATTGTATTGTTACCTCTTGGGGACAGTGGTTGTTCACAGGTATTGTTACCTCTTGGGGACAGTGGTTGTTCATAGTTATGTGTATTGTATTGTTACCTCATGGGGACAGTGGTTGTTCATAGTAATGTGTATTGTATTGTTACCTCATGGGGACAGTGGTTGTTCATAGTAATGTGTATTGTATTGTTACCTCATGGGGACAGTGGTTGTTCATAGTAATGTGTATTGTTACCTCTTGGGGACAGTGGTTGTTCATAGTAATGTGTATTGTATTGTTACCTCATGGGGACAGTGGTTGTTCATAGTAATGTGTATTGTTACCTCTTGGGGACAGTGGTTGTTCATAGTAATGTGTATTGAATTGTTACCTCTTGGGGACAGTGGTTGTTCATCATAGTAATGTGTATTGTATTGTTACCTCTTGGGGACAGTGGTTGTTCATAGTTATGTGTATTGTATTGTTACCTCTTGGGGACAGTGGTTGTTCATAGTTATGTGTATTGTATTGTTACCTCATGGGGACAGTGGTTGTTCATAGTTATGTGTATTGTATTGTTACCTCATGGGGACAGTGGTTGTTCATAGTTATGTGTATTGTATTGTTACCTCTTGGGGACAGTGGTTGTTCACAGGTATTGTTACCTCTTGGGGACAGTGGTTGTTCATAGTTATGTGTATTGTATTGTTACCTCATGGGGACAGTGGTTGTTCATAGTTATGTGTATTGTATTGTTACCTCTTGGGGACAGTGGTTGTTCACAGGTATTGTTACCTCTTGGGGACAGTGGTTGTTCATAGTTATGTGTATTGTATTGTTAAAGCATCGGGCAGTGGTTGTTCATAGTTGTATGTATAGTAAAGTGTTGTTACTGCATGGGGACAGTGGATCTTCATAGTAATATGTAAAGTGGTGTATGTATAGTATTATCTACTGCATGGGAAAGGTTGCATTCTTTTAATCTAGCCTTTACTCCGCCCTTTGTTTTGTGCTTGGGGGGGCCCTATTTCAGGGGTACGGGCCCTCTGCCCCACTTTGCCTCCCAAGTGACTGATTGATGGGCAGGAATGGGGTCATGGTGGCTGTACTTATACGTGCTCTTCCCTCCTCACCACGCCACGCAGAGAGCTCTGGGTGATGGACTCGCCTGTGGCTTGTATTCTGGTCTTTTAGCTCTTACTCAATGTGCAAGGAGGTCAAAGGTCCCTCGCTGCATGGAAAAGGCAGTTTCATCTCTATTCTGCCGTGGCTCTTCAACTACATGTATTTTGATTTGACTTTCTTTAGGTTTGACTCATTCTTTTTTTATTATTTGGCAATATCTAGAATTAAGTATAGTGTTAGAAGTGTAATTATATATTGTATTGTATAGAAATGATGAGTAATGTTCCAGCCCTGATTAGTTTATTTTAGTTTATACTCTTTAAACGGATTTGGCTAGTTGAAAGGTATTGAGATACATAGGTAATATCTACTAGTGGGTGTGGGTGTGTGGTAATTATTTGGGTGGCTGGGGAGTAACATGCTGCCTTTGTTTGGGATCAGTTTAGCCCAACTTTGATGTTTGCTCATTATACAGACTTCAGCCCTTCTTCTGTTTGCTTATGTTAACTTTGCCCCCTTTTCCCCCAAGGACGCCCCGTTCAGAGAGCTGACTGCCAACACTCTCTCTCTGTTGCTCAGCCTCACTTTTCCAAAACACACAAACATGTTGTCCTAAACAAATCGGTATCTACCCTATTTACCGGTAAATAACAACACCTGGGAAGGGGGAAAAAAAGGGTGTATCAAATAAATCTACAATTCAGAATTTCCAGTCCATTTATATACCACCAATTAGATTACAGGGATTCATGCTATCAGGTGCAACACTGAAGCTATTTTTGTCCCTGTTTGGTAAACCATGATCAGATTTCTTATGAGGTAGATGGTGATCTAGGACAGGTTGTGGAAGAGACCTCGTAAAACTTCGGCATGCTGTTGTCAACCTCAGGTAGACATGTGCAGACATGCCCTCCACCAACGGTCTGAGCGCCGGCCAAGGAGGAATGTCGCAGCCAGTGACACGCACACGATGGAGTCATCTGTCGTGTGCGTGTGCACATCAGGGATTCATGTTCTGTCGCATTTAACGCTGTCTCGAGTGTCACCGGGGAAATTACGGTTTTGTGATTGTGCAATGGGCGTTGTCTGTTTTGTCGGTGCAATGAATCATTCGTAGATAATTGTGGGAAATGATAGTTCCCATATATTCACCCCTCCTTTCCCCCTATTTGTTGAATGCCGCCTCTTGAACCGGTCGATGTCTAACTAGCAGATGTGTGCTTGGCTGCCCTATGGGGTCTCAATGCACCGTGACGGATTTAGCCATGTTCTGCTCCCCATGCGCTCTGATGGGATTCAGGCAGATGTTGATGAGCAGCAAAGAAGAGGTGTGTGTGTGTGTGTGTGTGTGTGTGTGTGTGTGTGTGTGTGTGTGTGTGTGTGTGTGTGTGTGTGTGTGTGTGTGTGTGTGTGTGTGTGTGTGTGTGTGTGTGTGTGTGTGTGTGTGTGTGTGTGTGTGTGTGTGGGGGGGGGGGGGGGGGGGGGGCATTTAGCATGCTAGTTTAGCACCCACGGCCTCCGCAGCACCACAGCGTAATTTATTTGCTTTGTTCATTAACGTCCGAAACACTGCTGTTGTTGTGCACCCAGGCCTGTCCCAAACCAAACCCCCCCACCCCCAAAGCATGGTCCGCACCCCCACTAGCCACTTCCTCTCCTCTCTCCTAGCTCTGTGTTTCTTGTTGTTGTTCTCCTTCTCATTCGTTCTAGTTCCCTTTCCTTGAGCTCATGGCCTCTTTTCAACTTTTCAACTTTTCGTTTATTTTTTATTTTCTTTCTTTCCTAAAACTATAAATGTAATCTGAGCTGAATGGTTTCCTGAAAAAATAAGTGACCAAAAATGACTAACAACATTTCGTTGCATTTTGGAAACAGTGGAGTGTGAGGTTAAGCGAAGGAATTACCCCTGTAAAGAGGTACATTTGCATATAGCGGCGTATAGCACCCTAGTATTGTGTGTGTGTGTGTGTGTGTGTGTGTGTGTGTGTGTGTGTGTGTGTGTGTGTGTGTGTGTGTGTGTGTGTGTGTGTGTGTGTGTGTGTGCGCGGCTTATTGAATGGATTCGATATGGGCCACAGTGTTTGCCCGGAGCCCTTCCTCTCTGTGGGCCCACAACAAAAGGGCCATTGTGGCCCAGAGTGCCACAGTCTTTCTATAATGTTGGCCCTCTACGTCCCCTTACCTCCCTGTTCTCCGGCCTGCAGGGGGATAGCACCCAGAGCATCAGCACTAACGCAGTGTTGGTGTGAGCGCGAGGTACGGTGATCTTCTGCCTAGCAGCACTTCTGTAGGGAGAGGGCACAGAGCTTGGCCCGCCAGCAAAAAACGGCCTTGTTTCCTGTTTCGTACCAGAGATATTGTGCCTAAGAAAACTCATTTGCGTGAGTGGATGAAGCTTTCAATAAGTATTTCGTCAGTGGCCAAATACACTGTTGATTTGAAAGGTCAGCACGCGCTCTGTTAAGGTGACACGCTGGTCGAGTCACGCTGCTCGAGTTTGTGTTTACTGGTCATAGCCAAGTACACGCTCACAGATGCCTCTGGCAACATGATTGGTCAAAACAAATAGGAAGCAAAAGAAAGTGAAACGCCCCGTTTACCCAGATTCCAGCTAGTCTGCCATCAGACTTTATATATGATTCATGAGACTCTTATCTTTCTACCACCGTGTTTGTGGTTTTGCAAGTGCTTCTAAGAAGAGCACAATAAGGAAATGAACAAGAAATTCTTAATGCGGTTTTCTGTAAAAACATTTTAATATAGACTATAGACTTTAATATATGCCCTTTGAGAGGCCTCTGGTCACACAGAGCCACTTCCATTCCAGAACTATATGCATATTGTATGCATTAAATACTAATAATTGGGATCAAACACTACCTGAAGCATTAATAATTACAGCTATGTATTTACTTAATGTTTTTTTTTGGTAATATTTTAGTATCTTAGTATTTAGTATCTTAGTATCTTACAATTTGACATGTCAGGAAACATTCTGCAACAATTGTGGCTATCTTTCATTGAATCTTTCATCACTTTCGGTTGGTTTCACTGTAGTATTATATACATCCAAGACATAATGACAATGGCTGTTAATAATACAGAACTATCTTAAAATTGTTGCCCTTGGTCATGTTGGGCTGCACACTCTAGCACTCAGAGAATAAGTGAAACCCTAAAAAGTTAAAGTAACTGGCATCTTTGCTGGAACCATTAGGTGTCATGTGACCTCAAATAACCTGATGGTGTGTGTTTGGCATTATATCATCTTCCCCATGTTTATCTGCAGTTATTCATTCTCATTATTAACTCTAGAGGTTCACCGTATGTTATGTTTAAGCACACTGAACCATATAAACAAACAGACGCAAGCTTGTTAAAATGTGATTAAAAATAACTAATTAACTTACAAAATAAGGAGTTGCAGTCCCATTTTGGGCACATACTAAAAACGAGAGAAATATTTAATGAGCAGATGGTTCCTCCTGAGGAATTTTGGTGTTAATCTTTCATCCCCTGCCAAAAGGCTGGGTCCTTAACTTAGTGTGTGTGTGTTGTACTACTTTCTAGATTTCTGCATTAGAGTCTCCTGTGAAACTCATGTCTCCTCTGTGCACATATACACAGGTATTCACAATGCATGTGCAAAAGTACTCCTAAAAGACATGTGATTTGTTATGGCGGTATGGCTCTGTGGAGACAGTGATGGGTATTAAGATACGTATTAGAAATCACTTCCCTAAACAATGGTTGTACTCCAGGCACTGGGATTAGGCACATCTTCCTGGCATTTCCTTTAGCTTTTGTTTATTTTCCCTCATGAAACCCAAGCATTGGCTGCTATAGGAGCCACGTTTGTGCTTGAGGTGCTTGCATAGGACGTTGGGTTTGTATCTTATCTTTTTCCTTTTCCCTCTTTTTATGTAGAAAAAGCACCGGGATGCAACTTCGAAGGGTGCCAGTTTGACTGCTCGGTGACACAAGAGGGGCCCAAGTGCTACTGTAACCACGGCTACGAGGTCGGCCCCGACGGAAAGACATGTAAAGGTAAGACGCCCCAGGAGACTGCCAGCCAACTATGCTATGCTAACACCGAACTGCATCCACAATGTCCTGACGGCTAGCTATGCTGCGCTAACACCGAGCTACTTACCGTTTTGGATGAAGAATCCAAAATGGTACCCGTCTATCCAGCTGTGCATCGCAATGTGAAAAGTGTTGCAGTTTCTTCTCTGATTTACAAAAGGCTTCATGGATATGTTTTGTGTGACCACACACCCGTTAAGTGGCAAACACGTCTCTGTCTGTCAGACTTCAACGAGTGTATGGTGTACGGAGCCTGCAGCCAGACGTGCACCAACACCGAGGGCTCCTACATCTGCAGCTGTGTGGAGGGCTACCTGCTACAGCCCGACAACCGCTCTTGCAAGGCTAAGAACGGTAAGAGGAGACAACCACCTGAAAAGCTACAGCCATTCATTTACTATTGTCATTTAGCTGACAACTGTATCCAGAATGACTGTTGATACAGTACATGTCATTTAAGGAGCAGGTATGAGTTAGGTGTCTTGCTCAGGGATGTCTACAGGTAGACTGCAGATTTGAACCCAGAACCTTTGGGCTGGGAGTTGGTCACCCTAAACTCCAGACTGTCACATCTTTTGGACATTTCCTCACGTTGTTTGTTATTTGTGCAGAAGTCGGGGCAGGATAGTTCCTAACTAACTAGGTTTGATCCCCAATGCCTGGCTTGTTTATAATAACTTCATATTGAAATCCCTGGTGATATATTAGTTTTCTTTTTCATATTTGTGGAGTCTGTCATTAGGTATCTGATACTGGGCTGAATGTGTCATAATGTGAAATACAGTACAACTCTGTGAGAGCAGCCCAAGCAACAGTCTGATATAGATACTCCTATCAATATTAATAATTAATAATAATTAATAATTGGGTATTGGGACTGGATCTTCTGCCTTTTTTTGGTTCATTCTCTCTAATGGAGAATGAAAAACAAACAGGGTATCTCACTGTGGTAATAACCCTAAACGTCTCCGTATCAGCTTTTACTTACAGTTACGAATCCTATTGCTTTCATTATCCCCCCCCCCCCCCCCCCCCCCGATCCAGACCCGGTGGAGCGACTGCCGATGCTGCTGATCGCCAACCTCCACGACATCCGCTGCACCTCCCTGAGCGGCTCCACCTCGCGCCTGCCCTCCATCACCACCAAGCAGACCATGGCCATGGACTTCGTCTACGCCCAAGAGACGGTCTGCTGGATCGACGTGGGCGACACGGCCGCCGCCACGCAGCTCAAGTGCGCCAGCATCCCAGACCTCAAGATCCTGGGCGACGTCCGCACCATCAACATCTCGCTGAGTCTGCACCGTGAGTCACCCCCCCCCCCCCCCCCCCCCCCCCCCAACCCCCCCACCCCCCGTTTACATGTGCGGGAGAAAGAAAGACGAGGTGGATCACTCCTGAAATATGGACGTAGTAGTGTTTCTGTGCTCTGTTTAGTCTCTCACATTGTCGACTGGGGCCGTGGGATTTGACTCTATTACAAAAGAGGACGCCCGTGGTGCAGTGATTGCTGAATCCCACTAGGGTGGGATTTTAACACCCGCGTCCTATTCCATGGAAGAACAGCGCCTTCGGAATCAAACTGTAAACGTTGATGCTGCAAGGGCAAGTGATTGTACGATGGCAAGATCTTCCAGCCTTTTCTGTACCAGAAACCAGCTCACGTAGGCATGAGGAGCGGCAAGTAAAACGGTGACCCTAATGTTATCCTTCAAACGGTTCTGCTTTAATGAGCACGAGGACCTGTCATAATACCAAATCTCTGGCAGTGATATGATGCATATATACGGCTGCCAGGTAGCTCTGGGGCAGTGGATTACATCTCTTCCTTGACAGGCAAACAGTAGCCAACGGTGTAGCTTGATTTACAGCAGACGGGTCACAGCACTTGTACGGAAATGCATTTTCTGCCTAAAGCAGTTCTGATGAATATCCGTGTTCTACCCAACGAATGAATAATGAATTCACAGTGCAAAAACTATTTTTTTTACTTAGTTTCCCTATATCACACAAGGTTAATAATGTGTTAAAGGATTTTTACAAGGTGTGTGTGTGTGTGTGTGTGTGTGTGTTTGTTGTTTGCCATTGGCCATTTTGCATCCTGCTGATAAATGATGAAGGGTGAAGTGTCTGCTTGTGGAGCTAATGGATAACCGCAGGCATTGGATAGCCATGAGCATTGGATAGCCATGAGCATTGGATAGCCATGGGCATTGGATAGCCACGAGCATTGGATAGCCACGGGCATTGGATAGCCACGGGCATTGGATAGCCACGGGCATTGGATAGCCACGGGCATTGGATAGCCACGGGCATTGGATAGCCACGGGCATTGGATAGCCACGGGCATTGGATAGCCACAGGCAATGCAGTAACTGGGAGACACTCATCATTTGGATAACACACACACACACACACACCTTGTAAAAATCCTTTAACACATTATTAACCTTGTGTAATATAGGGAAACTATATTAGAACACGGATATTCATCAAAACTGCTTTAGGCAAAAAATTCAGAAAATGCATGCGTGTGTGTGGAATTTATCACTGCTCGCATGTGGGTCATGGGTTATGTTTGGTCCCCAGGAAGACAGTTATTACTCGTCCTAAAAAAAGCCACACAAATGCAGACAAAGCACAAAGGTGTCTGCCTGTCTGTTGGTGTGTGTCAATATCTATTTGTATTTGTGTGTGTTAGGCAGGGCTGTGTGTGTGTGTCTGGGGAAGGTGTGCGTGTGTTTGTGTGCACGCGCATGCATGTGCCCGCGCGTGCACTGTCTGTACATCGGTTCCCTTGAGAATTGGCCCCGGGCGTGAAACGGCAGACATGTACAAAACGGTTAGCGAAGCTGGGTGTGGAGGCTCTGAGACGGGACACTGCTAACCGCCACTGTGAACGCAAGTTTGGCGCTGACGACACACATCAATCGACAACTCCGTAAATCCCCCCCCCCCCCTCGCATGGCAGATCAGTGGATGGCCCTGTGCAGCCGGCCCCATGAATGTTCTTAATATATTGGCCAAAATAAAAAATACTATTCTCTTTGGTTCCAAAGGACTCACAACCACCAGCTGTAACTGAAGACGCCACTGCAGGTTTCGGATTGCACTCTGTCTCAGAGACGTCTTTCAAGGGGGGCGTTGGGGCGAGGGAGTGAATGGGATGGACGAGAGACACTGATGGAAGCAGGAGCGATAGAGGTGTTTGTTCCACTGCTACTCAGTGATTTTCACACTGAGTAGCAGTGAGACAAACACGGAAGAGAGAGATAAGGGGGAGGAAGGGAGTGAACAGCCAAAGTCTTGTTTTTCTGTACCACACAACGCAGTGCTGCACTTCAAGCCCAATCCAAATTGGTGGAAAGTACTCGGTGGGAAGGTTATGTTGTGATGGTGTATCACCCCTCCAGACTGAAGCGCTGGTGTATCACCCCTCCATACTGAAGCGCTGGTGTATCACCCCTCCATACTGACACGTTGGTGTATCACCCCTCCAGACTGAAGCGCTGGTGTATCACCCCTCCATACTGAAGCGCTGGTGTATCACCCCTCCAGACTGAAGTGCTGGTGTATCACCCCTCCATACTGAAGCGCTGGTGTATCACCCCTCCAGACTGAAGCGCTGGTGTATCACCCCTCCAGACTGACACGTTGGTGTATCACCCCTCCAGACTGAAGCGCTGGTGTATCACCCCTCCAGACTGAAGCGCTGGTGTATCACCCCTCCATACTGACACGTTGGTGTATCACCCCTCCAGACTGAAGCGTTGGTGTATCACCCCTCCAGACTGAAGCGCTGGTGTATCACCCCTCCAGACTGACACGTTGGTGTATCACCCCTCCAGACTGACACGTTGGTGTATCACCCCTCCAGACTGAAGCGTTGGTGTATCACCCCTCCAGACTGAAGCGCTGGTGTATCACCCCTCCAGACTGAAGCGTTGGTGTATCACCCCTCCAGACTGACACGTTGGTGTATCACCCCTCCAGACTGACACGTTGGTGTATCACCCCTCCAGACTGAAGCGTTGGTGTATCACCCCTCCAGACTGAAGCGCTGGTGTATCACCCCTCCATACTGAAGTGCTGGTGTATCACCCCTTCATACTGAAGCGCTGGTGTATCACCCCTCCAGACTGACACGTTGGTGTATCACCCCTCCAGACTGAAGCGCTGGTGTATCACCCCTCCAGACTGAAGCGCTGGTGTATCACCCCTCCAGACTGAAGCGCTGGTGTATCACCCCTCCATACTGAAGCGCTGGTGTATCACCCCTCCAGACTGAAGCGTTGGTGTATCACCCCTCCAGACTGAAGCGTTGGTGTACCACCCCTCCAGACTGAAGCGCTGGTGTATCACCCCTCCAGACTGAAGCGCTGGTGTATCACCCCTCCAGACTGAAGCGCTGGTGTATCACCCCTCCAGACTGAAGCGCTGGTGTATCACCCCTCCAGACTGAAGCGCTGGTGTATCACCCCTCCATACTGAAGCGCTGGTGTATCACCCCTCCAGACTGAAGCGCTGGTGTATCACCCCTCCAGACTGAAGCGTTGGTGTATCACCCCTCCATACTGAAGCGCTGGTGTATCACCCCTCCAGACTGAAGCGCTGGTGTATCACCCCTCCAGACTGAAGCGCTGGTGTATCACCCCTCCAGACTGAAGCGCTGGTGTATCACCCCTCCAGACTGAAGCGCTGGTGTATCACCCCTCCAGACTGAAGCGCTGGTGTATCACCCCTCCAGACTGAAGCGCTGGTGTATCACCCCTCCAGACTGAAGCGCTGGTGTATCACCCAGCGCTTTTTTAGATTTTCAACCCTTTCAATGTTGACCGTCTCCTTCACCATTCACTACTACACCATGCCGCCACACTATCAGTGTTTGGTCCGCAGGTGCTGTTCACTCGTAGAGCAATCAGCCTTTCACTGACCTTTGACCTGACCGCTGTATAGGGAGTTGACCAACTCTAGGCTCAAGGGGTGTGTGTGTGTGTGTGTGTGTGTGTGTGTGTGTGTGTGTGTGTGTGTGTGTGTGTGTGTGTGTGTGTGTGTGTGTGTGTGTGTGTGTGTGTGTGTGTGTGTGTGTGTGTGTGTGTGTGTGTGTGTGTGTGTCCTCAGTCGTCATGCAGATAGTATTTACATTCTTCAGCTGGATTATGTCAGCATGAACAGATCCATGCACTCTCTGTACTTCAACACACTCAGAGAGGAAGCCACATCGACACAATTTCATAAAGCCACCGGAAAATTATTTTTCATTTCCTCATTCATGGCTGACTTGATGTTGTAATTCATCTGAATCAGACTTAGGACTTAGAGCGAAAACTCTCTTGTTCTAAGTGGAGCGAAGACGGAGACAGAAAATGGCTTCCAATTGTAAAATCTGTCAAGGGGCCATCAGTCAACTGGGACATAGAGGGGTCCACTCAGATAGGCAGGCAGGCTCTGCTTTGGCTTGGGACTGTGGTTCAACAACTTGGTGTTTATCATGTGTCCGGTTATCTGTATAGGCGTGTCTGTTGGTTTTGGTGTTTCCTTCTGTGTGGCTGATAACCGAAGTAAGAAATAGTTGGCCCGACTTCTGAGTTCTGTCGGCCATCTCTTTGGAGGGGGCGCCTCTGTACTCCTTCACAATATAATTAGTGTCCAAATGTGCTCCTGGTTCGATTCCGCGTAATAAGTCTTGCAAAAGATAGGCCTCAGGTGCACCGGGAGTAAAATATGGTGTGCAGACAACAAGGGTGTGTGTGTGTGTGTGTGTGTGTGTGTGTGTGTGTGTGTGTGTGTGTGTGTGTGTGTGTGTGTGTGTGTGTGTGTGTGTGTGTGTGTGTGTGTGTGTGTGTGTGTGTGTGTGTGTGTGTGTGTGTGATGGGCAGGTTTAGGGTAACATTTAAGGTTGATTTATGGGTTCTGAGCATCAGAGCAGACGAGTGTTCCAGATGTGACTTGCACGTAAGGGTAAGGGTGTCGGTAGGGTTAGGGGGTCATCAGGTTAAGGGGGTTGGTAGGGTTAGGGGGTCATCAGGGTAAGGGGCTGGGTAGGGTAAGGGGGTTGGTAGGGTTAGGGGGTCATCAGGGTAAGGGGCTGGGTAGGGTAAGGGGGTTGGTAGGGTTAGGGGGTCATTGGGGTAAGGGGCTGGGTAGGGTAAGGGGGTTGGTAGGGTTAGGGGGTCATTAGGGTTAGGGGGTGGTCAGGGTAAGCGGGTTGGTAGGGTTAGGGGGTCATCAGGGTAAGGGGCTGGGTAGGGTAAGGGGGTTGGTAGGGTTAGGGGGTCATCGGGGTAAGGGGCTGGGTAGGGTAAGGGGGTTGGTAGGGTTAGGGGGTCATCAGGGTAAGGGGCTGGGTAGGGTAAGGGGGTTGGTAGGGTTAGGGGGTCATCAGGGTAAGGGGCTGGGTAGGGTAAGGGGGTTGGTAGGGTTAGGGGGTCATCAGGGTTAGGGGGTCATCAGGTTAAGGGGGTTGGTAGGGTTAGGGGGTCATTAGGGTTAGGGGGTGGTCAGGGTAAGGGGGTTGGTAGGGTTAGGGGGTCATCAGGGTAAGGGGCTGGGTAGGGTAAGGGGGTTGGTAGGGTTAGGGTGTTGGTAGGGTTAGGGGGTCATCAGGGTAAGGGGCTGGGTAGGGTAAGGGGGTTGGTAGGGTTAGGGGGTCATCAGGGTAAGGGGCTGGGTAGGGTAAGGGGGTTGGTAGGGTTAGGGTGGGTCATCAGGGTAAGGGCTGGGTAGGGTAAGGGGGTTGGTAGGGTTAGGGGGTCATTGGGGTAAGGGGCTGGGTAGGGTAAGGGGGTTGGTAGGGTTAGGGGGTCATTAGGGTTAGGGGGTGGTCAGGGTAAGCGGGTTGGTAGGGTTAGGGGGTCATCAGGGTAAGGGGCTGGGTAGGGTAAGGGGGTTGGTAGGGTTAGGGGGTCATCAGGGTAAGGGGCTGGGTAGGGTAAGGGGGTTGGTATGGTTAGGGGGTCATCAGGGTTAGGGGGTCATCAGGTTAAGGGGGTTGGTAGGGTTAGGGGGTCATTAGGGTTAGGGGGTGGTCAGGGTAAGGGGGTTGGTAGGGTTAGGGGGTCATCAGGGTTAGGGGGTCATCAGGTTAAGGGGGTTGGTAGGGTTAGGGGGTCATCGGGGTAAGGGGCTGGGTAGGGTAAGGGGGTTGGTAGGGTTAGGGGGTCATCAGGGTAAGGGGCTGGGTAGGGTAAGGGGGTTGGTAGGGTTAGGGGGTCATCAGGGTAAGGGGCTGGGTAGGGTAAGGGGGTTGGTAGGGTTAGGGTGTTGGTAGGGTTAGGGGGTCATTGGGGTAAGGGGGTCTTTAGGGTTAGGGGGTTGGTAGGGTTAGGGGGTTGGTGTGGTTAGGGGGTCATTAGGGTAAGGGGTCGGTAGGGTTATGGTTGGGGTCAGGGTTTCTAGGGGCCGTGTTATATGCCTTTGATAAACTGTAGCGTTTGATTTCCAAAGTTCTTGCTGGAATGTTGTGGTAGATTAAGCCTAAGATGTCCTAAACTTAGCATTAGTGAAACATTAAATGGTCCATACAGATAGCCACATAGTATACATGTTTTACAGGGCGGCTGGAACCGGAATCTAGTTTAAAAGGTTAATGTGTTGCAAGTCTTTACACAAAGAAGTGTGTCACTTGTTTTGGTGTGTGTGTGTGTGTGTGTGTGTGTGTGTGTGTGTGTGTGTGTGTGTGTGTGTGTGTGTGTGTGTGTGTGTGTGTGTGTGTGTGTGTGTGTGTGTGTGTGTGTGTGTGTGTGTGTGTGTGTGTGTGTGTGTGTGTGTGTGTGTGTGTGTGTGTGCCGGGCCGTGAACGTAAATGTTTCTAGAAAGACATTGAGAGCAGTGTGTGGTGTTCGGGGCAGGAAGTGGCAGCAGGGGCTCCAAACTAAGAGGGGGTGGGGGGAGAGATAGAAGAGGAAAAGGGGCGAAGTTCATGCAGATTTCCCAGGAAACTTTTCCACTTCCACAGCTGGGGGTGAGGCAGCAGAGGACATTGATAAAAAAAAAAACAGGGGGCTTGGTGGTGGTGATGGGGGAGGGGGGAGGGGGGTGGGGACTGAGTTACCAGAAACTGACTTTCTTGTAAGTCAGTTCCCCCACCACCACCACCAAGCCCCCTGTTTTTTTCTCCATGTCCTCTGCTGCCTCACCCCCAGCTGGAACGTGTTAGAGAATGCTTACAGTCTCGCACTACAACAACAACACAACCCTGTTCCTCCAGCAGTGGGCTGCTCCCCTTATCTTGTGCTAGAGAATTTGGCTTAGCCGTTTGGCTAAGTGCTGGATTGGCCTCTGCCCTGTTTTATTTATTTAGGGGACTATGTGTGTTATCGTAGATAACGTTTATATTGTGTGTTATCATACTTCTAGAGTTTCTATTGTGTGTTATCATAGATCTAGAGTTTCTATTGTGTGTTATCATAGTTCTAGAGTTTATATTGTGTGTTATCATAGTTCTAGAGTTTATATTGTATGTTATCATAGTTATAGAGTCTCTATTGTCTCTATTATGTGCTATGTAAGGGATAATGTAGCAGCAAATTTTTTAATCACACTGTCTGGGTTTATTTAGCGATAATGACCGGCTCGCAGGGAACTTGGTGCGCTCAGTAGTCGACTTGTGACTGTCGTGATTGTACTTCATTTGAGATTTCCTTCTTAATATTTTAATCCCTTCATACTAACTATGTCGGGCAAAAAAAGAAAGTGGTCGGATGAATACGTACAATATGGATTCACATGTATAACGGAACGTGATGGGAGTCAGCGTCCTCAATGCAAGATTTGCAATGCCTTGTTGAGCAATTGTAGTCTGGCACCGGCAAAACTAAGGGAACACTTCCATAAGTTGCATGGAGATGGGAAATACAAGAACACATAGCTCACTGAATTCAAGGTGAAGAGCTTGAGATTCGATGAAAAGACTCTGCCTGTTCTCGGCTTTGTACCCATCGACAAACCCATCCTCACAGCATCGTACGAAGTTGCTTACCTGATCGCAAAGCAGGGCAAACCACACACCATTGGTGAAACACTGGTAAAACCAGCTTTGTTGAAGATCGCGAATATCATGCTGGGAAAAGCTGCTGAAAATAAGCTATCCCAAATTCCTTATTTAATTTTTCCAATTACGAAGGGTTCGGTGAATGCGCGTATGAAACTTGCGGGGTTCAGTACTTCCAACGGGGTTAAGAACCACTGCTCTAGAGTTTATATTATGTTACTATAATTCTAGAGCTTATATCGTGTTATCATAGCTCTAGAATTTATTTCCATGTTATTATAATTCTAGAGCTTCTATCGTGTGTTATCATAGCTCTAGAGTTTATTTCCATGTTATTATAATTCTAGAGCTTCTATCGTGTGTTATCATGGCTCTAGAGTTTATATTCTATGTTATTATAATTCTAGAGCTTCTTTCATGTGTTATCATAGCTCTAGAGTTTATTTCCATGTTATTATAATTGTAGAGCTTCTATCGTGTGTTATCATGGCTCTAGAGTTTATATTCTATGTTATTATAATTCTAGAGCTTCTATCATGTGTTATCATGGCTCTAGAGTTTATATTATATTTTATTATAATTCTAGAGCTTCTATTGTGTGTTATCTTGGCTCTAGAGTTTATATTGTATGTTATTTAGTTCTAGAGCTTCTATTGTGTGTTATCATGGCTCTAGAGTTTATATTGTATGTTATTTAGTTCTAGAGCTTCTATCGTAAGTTATCATGGTTCTAGAGTTTATATTGTATAGTATCATAGTTGTGTGTTATAGTTCTAGAGTTTCTGTTATGCATTATCATAGTTCTAGAGTTTCTTTTGTATGTTATAATACTTCTAATCTAGAGTTTCTATTTACAGTGTCATTCAAGTAGTTCTATTTTTGTGTTCTTGCGAATTGTATCCTTCATGGAATTACCCCAGACTATGAGTGGAGTACAGCTGACCTGACACACACACACACACACACACACACACACACACACACACACACAGCTAACACATGTGTTATTCTAATGCTGCAACGTGTTTGCATCCAGGGTACATTGAGACAGGATGCTTTGTTCTGCTACTTACTGTGAGTCCAACTCCAAACAACATGGTTGCCATGGTTGCTCTCCAACCCAGAGGCCTTTCTTTGTGAACGTGAAAAGAAATCCTGCAGACCCAAATTGCATCTAACACTGGCTATCAGGCAGACATGTCAGGTTGTCCTCATTGGGGTATTATTATCGATATAAATATTGATGTCATTCAAGTGGGCAGGTTTTTTTTCTCCTTGCTCCGAGATCCGGTAGCGAAAAACAAACGGGGAAATGGTGTATTTAGGGCAAAGATGAGTAACATAGGTATGGTTGGGACACGACACAAGTGACCTCGTCTCACAGGCCTCACTGAATCTTTTAACATATGAAACACTAACTGGTTAAGCAGATGCAGCTGTGGAGGAAATTGCATACACAAGTTCCTGCATAATGTTTGCCCCCCACCCCCCACCGTGAGCCAAACACAAAGCAACTGTATGGGGACCTTAACCTCCTATAACATGGTCGCCTTTTTATGATGCGTGCTACGAAGCTTCAAACAAAAAGACATTGGAGTTTGGGTTTCAGTGTGCTGGTAGGTCCCATTAAAATCCAGCCCAGTGACCAAATATGACATATATTAAATATGAAATGATTATTATGAAATGATTACATATGACGTATATTAACTTGGTATGGTTAAAATCCTTCAGGGTGACTAAATATTTAATATTAAATATTACATTATTATCATATTAAATGTTCCATATAGTCACATGTTATTGTTAAAATCCAGCCAGGTGACTAAATATTCAATATATTAACATGTTATGGGATATTTTGGCCAGTGCTGCCATTAACTCTTCTCAGGTATTAGTATACTGGCTTAAAAAAGCAGTGTATCTTTATGGCCTGCATCTGTTCAAAGTGATTGACCTTGCAACAGTATACATCTGTGTCTCTCACCCTCTCCATCTCCCTCTCTCTCATCTATAGTGTCTTTACTATTCTATTCTGGTCCTATTCATTACCTCATCTCTCGTCTTGTGTCCTCTTTGCTCCTACTCCTCTCCCATTGTCTTCCCCAAACGCTTGACACCCTGTCTCTCCTCTCCCTCAGATGTGGAGCAGATGGCCATCGACTGGCTGACCGGAAACTTCTACTTTGTGGACGATGTGGACGACCGGGTGTTTGTCTGCAACAAGAACGGCCAGACATGCGTGACCCTGCTGGACCAGGAGCTGTACAACCCTAAGGGCATTGCCCTGGACCCCACCATGGGGTTAGTGGAGCTTTCTTTTAACCGCACTTGACCCCTCAAAGTGGTGTCTCGGCGCGATTCTGCTCTTCTTCTGCGGAATCTGTCTGTCTGGGACTTGGCTGACTAAGCAGAGCGCTGACCTTCTAGACGGGACGTCTCTTCCGGAGCCACACGCACATCATCTGATTCTGGCTCGTCAGGGTTCCCTTTTGTACCAGTTTCACTTCTCGTTTTTCTTTCATTCCAACCAGACTCAGGATATTTCTCAATAATAACAAGTTTTGAGAACCGTTTCATTCCTCTTAATTGAGTGACCTCACTAACGCTTCCTGCTGACACTAACAGCTGTGGCTTCGTCTCCTCTCCAGCAAAGTCTTCTTCACCGACTACGGCTCCACGCCCCGGGTGGAGCGGTGCGATATGGACGGGCAGAACCGCACCAAGCTGGTGGACAGCAAGATCGTGTTCCCCCACGGCATCACCCTGGACCTGGTCAACCGGCTGGTGTACTGGGCCGACGCCTACCTGGACTACATCGAGGTGGTGGACTACGAGGGCAAGAACCGCCACACCATCATCCAGGGCCTGCTGGTGAGGCTTGAGATGGAGAGGGAGGACCACACACTCGCATGCACACACCCCAACCCCAACCCCAACCCTTATCCTGTCCCTAACCCGGCAGCACCCAGGCGATGAGATGCAATGCCTCGGTAAAGTGATTCTGCTGCTCTCCTCAGGGGGTGATTCCAGTGTATTTTATTACCCTGATTGATTGCTATTACTTAGCGTGTGTGATGCTCCAGGCTAACGGTTCTATATATATACGAGTCTGTAGCCTGGCTTGGACAACCTGCTCACTGACTAATGATCTTAATGACATCAGGGTTGCAGTGGGAGGTTCAGGGGATATAATATGAACCCTGGCCATGCATCACACTCTAAAAGAAACCACTATGGTAAAACCTGTTTCAGAACTGTTCCATAATGGTTCCAGAACTGGTTAGTCTTAGGCAGTTTTAGGGCACTGTGGCCGTTTGCGTCAGGCGGGGTTGACTCCGGGGGAAGCACAGACGACAGCAGACAGGGTGTGGGCACCAGTAACAAAAGTTTATTCAAAACAAAGGATGAGGACAAGGGTGGGGGGTGAAACTGCAACGTAACTTCTTCCCGGTCCGGGGTAGGTCTCCTGGTAGGGCTTCAGGGGTGAGCTGGAGGCATACTTTAGGAAGTTGCCACAATCCTTTCTCAAGGGGAGAGCTTCTCCCTCCTTTTATGGCACGCCACCTCTCTTGTGGCCACATAGCCGGCAGGCGTTCCCCATTGGTAATCAAGCAGCAGGTGTGCCGGATAATATTGATGATCAGTGACTTTCCCCAGTGCTTGTCTTTTGGGGAAAGGCCGTGGTCCATGGTGCTGCTCTCCTTTTCCCCTTGTGGAGGGTCTTTGGTATCTAGGCCCTCCACAGCGCGCACACACACACACACACACACACACACACACACACACACACACACACACACACACACACACACACACACACACACACACACACACACACACACACACACACACACACACACACACACACACACACACACACACGGTCATCACCTTCAGCGGGTTGCTGGGCCAATCCCCAGCTACAGTCAAAAAGTGTCCACGAGCAAGGCCCATTATGACATCGGTTGGCATTGGTCCCGTGTTCCTCGTGTGTTCCCCAGATCGAGCACCTGTACGGGCTGACTGTGTTTGAGAACTACCTGTACGCCACCAACTCGGACGAGGGCAACCTCAACCCCAAGACCAGCGTGATCCGCGTCAACCGCTTCAACAGCTCAGACTTCCAGGTGGTGACGCGCGTGGACCGGGGCGCAGCGCTGCACGTCTACCACCAGAGGCGCCAGCCTCCAGGTACCAAACCTAGGCACTGACCAGCACAGTCAGACCGTAGCCCGCCTGACCCCGATGAAGATGTGCATGTATACTATACAGTCATATTTTGATAAAAGTCTAAAAGTGACTTTTTACGTTCTCGCCCTAGAAGCTTTATTACAAAGAACATATTTAATACTCTTGTCTAGCCAGTGGAATAAATAATGATTGCCTCCAAATTTTCCTTCATCATCTTTATATTGCCAACGAATAATTACATGGATAAAGCATATTGTGATCATTCGATTTTGTGAACCCCCCCCCCCCCCATCCCCCCCCCCCCCCCCTCATAGTGCGCAGTCACGCCTGTGCCGTGGACCAGTTTGGCAAGGCGGGCGGCTGCTCGGACATCTGTCTGCTGGGGAACAGCCACAAGACCCGTACCTGCCGCTGTCGCTCGGGCTTCAGCCTGGGCAGCGACGGCAAGTCCTGCAAGAGTGAGTATCTACCGGACTACCCACGAATAAGAGGGGGGGAGTAGATAGTTCACAAAGGCACGAGCCCCTCCGCCGTCACTGCAGCAAGGGCAATGACTGTAGTGGAACGTGGACCGCATCAATTACGGACTCGTTTGTTTCACTACTAATCACGGTAATAGCCCGGCCGTTTAGTCCCCTTGATTGGAATATGCCGCCCCTTTCGTCACTCTTTATTCAGTTCAAAAAACGGTGTGATCCAACCACTTCTTATCAAGCTTCCTTTTTTTGAATGGCCCTCCTGTTTTGTCCTCTGCGCGTCAGAACCGGACCACGAGTTGTTCCTGGTGTACGGTAAGGGCCGGCCGGGCATCATCCGAGGCATGGACATGAACGCCAAGGTGCCCGACGAGTACATGATTCCCATCGAGAACCTCATGAACCCCAGGGCCCTGGACTACCACGCCGCCAGTGAGTTCATCTACTTCGCCGACGCCACCAGCTACATCATCGGCCGCCAGAAGATCGACGGGACGGAGAGGGACACCATCCTGAAGGAAGGCAAGTCCAAAATCCTGAAAGAGTTGTTCATGTGAATCAACAGAGCACATGGATATTCCTGCGTATCCAAACAGAATTGAGTCATACAAATATGGAATTCAATACAGTTAAGGGATCAAGCGTTGGTATTTTCTTTTTATAACAATTCATTTTCCAGGGTTTTTGGAATGCAATACGGTATAAGCAATATGATATACCCAATAAGATGAACATCTTATTGGGTATATCATTTTTAAGTTTTAAGTGCAACACAGACTGCATTGCTAACACCGTGTAGCTTCAAGATAGACAAACTGGTCAACATTATTCAAACAAACAGTTTGTTACTGGGAAATATGATATTTATGGGACTTTATGATATGTTAATGCTGTTCTTTTCTCCAGAAATTCGTGATCCATAGTAGTCATGCAATGACCCGTTGTCCATGTGGATGGAGCATCGCTCCGCTCTGATTGGTTCAACAACTGTGCCTTCAGTTCTAATTGTGTGAGAACGTGATCTGCTTGTGCTGCAGGCATCCACACAGTGGAGGGTATAGCCGTGGACTGGATTGGAGGAAACCTCTACTGGACCGACGACGGGCCTAAGAAGACCATCAGCGTCGCCAGGCTGGAGAAAGCCTCCCAGACCCGCAAAACCCTCATCGAGGGCAAGATGACCCACCCTCGAGCCATAGTGGTGGACCCCCAGCATGGGTGAGACACCAGGGTGCTGGCCAATAGGCCTCAGAGTCCGGGCCATGTAACAAATAGCCTGCATTTTCTCCCGTGACCTTTTAAAGCAACGTCTCATTTATCTAGACAAGCCATTTGGATCAGCTCGATTCACACTGAAGATAAACTAGCGGCCGTGCCAGATACTATAGGTCATGTTGTGGTGATTCATGTCAGAGTGACTCCATCTAGGATGTTCTATTATTACTTTTCTGTATTTTCTTTTGTATAACAGGCCGGCAGAAGATGATGTATGTATAATGAAAGACTGAATGAAAAAACTGTGATGATTGTCTGTGCACATTTTTGTGGCTGTATGATTTTTTTCTTTTCTATTATTATATATTTAGTATTTTTAAAGCTATTTCATCTGTACAATTTGATTTCATCTTCAGTAAATTCAGTAAATTGTTGCGCTCAGGTGCCTGGAGACAGAAAACATTGACTTGCTCATTTGGCTAGTTCTGGAGTTAGCATGACTCGCAGCTAATATTATAAGAACCTCCATTCGTTTTCATTTCACGTCAACCAGAGCCCCTCGTCCTTCCACGTGCTTGCATGACGTACAGAAACGCGTTGTCTGACATGACCCTCTGCTGCCCCAGGTGGATGTACTGGACCGACTGGGAGGAGGACCCCACGGAGAGCAACAGGGGCAAGATCAAGAAGGCCTGGATGGACGGCTCCAACCACCAGGTGTTCCTGACCAGCAAGACGGTGCTGTGGCCCAACGGCCTGAGCCTGGACATCCCCCAGGGCATCCTGTACTGGGTGGACGCCTACTACGACCGCATCGAGATGGTGTACCTCAACAGCAGCGCGCGTAAGGTTGGTTGTTCGGGAGAATGCTTGTTCTTAGTAGTTAAAGAGCCAGTGAGCCCACAGGTTCAGCTGGATTTTGAGTTTTTGTGTAATGACAGTTTTAGGAAAGAGGGGAGCGCGTTATCCCCATGGTTACGACCCAGGCGTAACCCAGCCTTTTGATACTTTTTTAGCACCGTCGTTGCGTATGAGCATTTATAATGAGCGATGTTGTATATGAAATGCGCCACACAGGTGTCCGGGAAGCCTAACCCTCACATGGACGCCGTCGTTAAACAGACCGCTGCCCAGACAGAGCTCCACACGTCCACACACAGACCGCGCCGCCGGGGCCCCTTGGTCGGGGCCCCTTGGTCGGGGCCCATTGGTCGTGGCGTCTTGGTCGTGGCCCCTTGGTCGTGGCCCCTTGGTCGTGGCCCCTTGGTCGTGGCCCCTTGGTCGGGGCCCCTTGGTCGTGGCCCCTTGGTCGTGGCCCCTTGGTCGTGGCCCCTTGGTCGTGGCGTCTTGAGTGCCTCGGAAAAGTCACTTAGACGTCACGAAGAGAACGCCGCCTGCGTTGGCGCCAGAGCGGAATGTTCACGTAGTGTTTTGGGGAGAATGGAAAAACAGAGGATTGTACCCCTTTTTTTCTTTTCTAAATGGGGACTTATTTCAGGAACAGCGATAAAATGTTGACGATCATATAAGACAAAAACGGTTTTGGGTTCACTGGCGCTTTAAGACATGTTTTAAGTATCAACTAAAGTGTAACATTTATGTAATTTAATATATAATATATTCTACATTCCATTAATATAAATTTACTATACATTAATGCAATATATAATTCTATGTTAAAGGTACTGTGGGAGTGTGTGTGGATGGTGGCTGGTTTAAGCAGCCTCACCTGGCCTGAGTCAGACTGATTGGACTCTGGGGCTGGGTGGGGCTGCACACCTGTTGCACATTGAGCAATCAGTGTGCACAGGTTAAACCAGCCACCACCACACACACTCAAGAAGAGCTCTCTGGCATGCAGCACCAGCTGTATGCCTCATTCAACTGCAACTTTAACAATAAACTGGATTTAACATCACCACCCTGTGTCCAATTGTTTGGAGGAGCCCGAGGAAAGTCACCTAGGTGGAGTATGGGAGCCACCTAGGTGGCGTGTAGTTATGGACTTTGCTACACTGGAGCCCGATGTGGGGCCTCTCCAGACTGCGTTGGACACAGGAAGGCTGTCCAGGGGCGCACTGGGCCCAGCAGCGACGAAGGACAGCCTTCTCCCAACACCATTCCTCTCCCCAACGGCGCTGTGGATTCCAGCGGAGGACGGGGGAGGCAGCGCAGCAACCGCCATGGGCAACCGTCTGCAGCTAGCCACCCCGGCATCCAGCCAGCGCCGCAGCCCAACCAACTCTTCCGCCAGCCTGTCCAGACAGCCCTGGGTCAGCAGCTCAGGCCTCCGAGTCTCCAGGATGGAGGGGGAGGGTGGGCTGGAGTGGACCGCCAAGTCCGCCGACACCTCCGCCAGTCAAGGCAGCAGCCCAGGCCTCCGAGTCTCCAGGATGGAGGGGGAGGGTGGGTTGGGGTGTCACCCTGGGGAGGTGTGGGGACTGTGGGGTTGGGGTTGTTTTTTTTGTTTTTTTAGGTATGGTAACCCTGGTCAGAGTCCAGTTTAGGATTTTTTTTTTGGATGGGGGGTGGAGGAGGAGGGGGGGGGGGGGGGGGGGGGGGGGGGGGAGTAGGTTTCAGCCGGGGATACTCCCCGGCTTCAATTGGGTGTTGGGGGTATGTGGGAGTGTGTGTGGATGGTGGCTGGTTTAAGCAGCCTCACCTGGCCTGAGTCAGACTGATTGGACTCTGGGGCTGGGTGGGGCTGCACACCTGTTGCACATTGAGCAATCAGTGTGCACAGGTTAAACCAGCCACCACCACACACACTCAAGAAGAGCTCTCTGGCATGCAGCACCAGCTGTATGCCTCATTCAACTGCAACTTTAACAATAAACTGGATTTAACATCACCACCCTGTGTCCAATTGTTTGGAGGAGCCCGAGGAAAGTCACCTAGGTGGAGTATGGGAGCCACCTAGGTGGCGTGTAGTTATGGACTTTGCTACAGGTACAATATGTAACATTGACACCGAGCGTTTAAAATGGGTGCTGCTTTCCAAATTCACCAAAAGTTGGAGAGCGCTGGCCCCTCCTGGCCCCTCCTGGCCCCTCCTGGCCCCTCCTGGCCCCTCCTGGCCCCTCCTCCCCAGACTGGACGCTCACATGGGTTCACAGGTTGAGGACACTGAATGATAACAAGGGCAAGACGAGCCCAGTGCAACAGTATATTTTGAGTGTGATTATTCTATTTAGATATTGACAAGCGACGATCGAGTCCTACACTGTAAGATGATCAGCTAATGTAGAGGTTTCAAATGTGTTTATTGTTTGCAAATTATAGCTCAGCTCATGTGGCATCTGTCATGAAATCCTTCTGGGCTCCAAGCTGTCTCCATCTTTCAAATGCAACTCCTAGATTTACTCATGTTTAAGCACGGCTCTGGTCATGGAGCTTTTTTCGAAAGAGGACAAGGTTTTTTAGGTCGGTTAGAATCTAGTGCAATCTCTGTTTGCTGTTTCTATGCCAATTTGCTTCATATCTGGCAAGTAGGAGTACTCTGAGAATAGTGAACCATAACACACAGGCCACAACAACGGAGCAGAATGTTTAAAGGAGGACATACTGGCTGTTTTGTTGTTGTCAGAGAAGCCAGTATTTCGACTAAGCATGTTTGCTAAATCTCTGATGACTTATCATAGTCATTTTATGATTAAACACAGTCAATTTGTTATAAATGGCTCCTTCATGTAATCTATTATTCCAGTGTACCAATATCGTGGCTATATACACGCTAGTTAACAGCTTATATACTTAAACTAACACACGCCTTGCTGTCTTCTGATTGGCCCAGGTTGTGTACGAGGGGCAGGAGCTGAACCACGCCTTTGGACTGTGTCATTACAAACAATTTCTGTTCTGGAACGAGTACCGCGGGGGGAGCATCTACAAGCTCGACCAGGCCTCCAAGACGGTCATGCTGCTCCGCAACGAGAGGCCTCCCATCTTCGAGATCAGAGTGTATGACGCCCACCAGCAGCAAGGTAGTCCACCCCCCCCCCCCATCCATCCCAAGCACTAGCTATTCAGTTCATGTGGTGACCTGTCCACAGTCCATGGTTCTGAGCCTATGCTTGGTTCATATCGTCCCTCTATCGACGGTCTCCTGTGCGTCTGGTGGTCCGTGTGTATTTAGGTACCAATGCCTGTAGACTCAACAATGGCGGCTGCAGCAGTCTCTGTCTGGTCATTCCTGACGGCCGGTCCTGCGGTTGTGCTGACGACCAAATCCTGGACGAGGATAACATCACCTGCAAAGGTACTTAACAGGCTCCGTCAGGTGGGCTCCGTCAGGTGGGCTCCGTCTGGCGCCAACGAACTGGAAATTGACTTGGAAGGGGTCGAGGCTGAAATGTAGATATCTTTTTTTAAATATTTGCCAAAGCTGGCGGGGGGGGGGGGGGGTTGGAGGGAAAAGGAAAGAAGGAAGAAAGATTACCTAAGTTTCCCCATTACTTTGTTGCGCAACCTCCGCTGGGACTTTTCCTCTGACCGCTGTTCTGTTCCTCCACCCAGCCAACCCCTCCTACGTGCCCCCCCCTCAGTGCCAGCCGGGGGAGTTCGCCTGCAAGAACAACCGCTGCATCCAGGAGCGCTGGAAGTGTGACGGGGACAACGACTGTCTGGATAACAGCGATGAGGCCCCGGAGCTTTGCCGTGAGTGGACCCAGCTGTCGTCATGGTTACGCAGCAGCAACACCAGGACCAAAAAAACCATGACTCAGTGCAGTTTCAATATAGTCTTGTTTCCACAAGTTCCCTTGTAATGGAGATGTTGTATCTCTGGCTTTGTGTTTGCTCTCCATCAGAAGATGGCAGGCGCTTGTCCTGAAATGTATTTTTCTTGATTTTATAGCTCATTGAATGTTTTGGCAGGCTAAACTGCATGATACAATGCATGGCACAGTGTAAGAATTCATTAATGAGTCATATGGTTAAGCCCAGTTGCCAAAGACACATGGCACATATTGACAGCGAAGTACTAAATCCAGCTCTTTATGTAATATCCACGTCTCTGAGAGGGCCTGACTCACTAGCTTCGCTCTATTAAAAAAAACATTGTTCAACAACCAGGATCAAACTAGATGGATCTCAGAAACAGTACGTGGTTGTTTTTAACACACATGTAGACGTATGTTATAGTTTTAACATAACGTGAATAGACACAGAGGACTTACTTTTAGATGTTTCTTTCCTTTACTTCCCAGACCAGCATACCTGCCCCAGTGACCGCTTCAAATGCCAGAACAACCGCTGTATACCTGTACGCTGGCTTTGTGACGGAGACAATGACTGTGGAAATGATGAAGATGAATCCAATACCACCTGCTCAGGTGTGTGAAGAAACATTTTTGTTTAGTTTTTGTCATTCTCATCAAAAGAAAACGGATACTGTCTTTTGCATAACTGGTGTTTTCAAAAGGCTCTGTCATTTTCAAAGGGATGTGTAATTTCAACTTAAGTTTGGGTCTTTACATAATCACAGAGCATTGTCAAATCTTAAAGTTTGAATTCATTGGCAGACTATTCTATGCAGTGGGAGCAGAGCCCCTGCTTACTGTCAGCTGTCTGAGATATAAACAAGACCAATTGTAGGATGGCTTTACCCAGAATGACTTTATAAAGAAAGAAATGCCCATCAAAGAGCCTACATAAGGTCAGTGGTTGCTAACCATCTCTAGAATGCAAGTGAGGGCTTTCCAGGTTGTGCCTGTCCTAAGGCACTGTGCTATGCAGCATCTAACATGAGCGGGTGGTTCATAAGTTCACCTCAATCAAATACAGGTCAAAGGATTGTGCCACAAATCAGCCTACTTTTGGCCTCAGGAAAACCAAAATAAACCCCAATTCAACATTTCAACTTGAGGTTTGAAAAACCAATCTAGACAAGAGACATCCTCTAACTTCTAACCTGTATCATCCTAGTATTTTAAAATAGAATAACGCCGTCTTATCAGGATTTAAAACCAGCTTTAGCTGACAAAGCTGAGACTTAATATTGAATGCGGCCTGCAATCTGCCAAAGGGAGGATCCAAAACAACATATGCCCGTATGTATAAAAGATTAACACCATCCATATTTGGCCCTAAACTATTTATAGAGCTGAAAAATAATATCAGTGTGTCTAATGCAGAACCCTGGGGCACACCGTTAAACGCGCTTTAAGAACCACTGAACCACTGCAAGTTAGGATGTCTTTTGGACATGGCAAAAGAGAAGAACATCATGCAACCTTCTCTGGCATTCCAGCTCGCACGTGCCCACCGAACCAGTATCCCTGCACCAGCGGGCGCTGCATTCCCATCTCCTGGACGTGCGACCTGGATGACGACTGTGGAGACCGCTCCGACGAGCCGGACTCCTGTGGTCAGTACCATTCGCATCTCGTCACCTCCGGCTTCCTCCACATCCAACGTGTGTTCCGTCATCATCCTCAATGACCATTGCTCTCTGGCTCCCCCCTCTCCAGCCTACCCCACCTGCTTCCCCCTGACCCAGTTCACCTGCGCCAACGGTCGCTGCATCAACGTCAACTGGCGCTGTGACAACGGTGAGCTTTTGTCAAATGACTTCTGAGGACTAACGGTCCCTAGCCCAATAATACCGTTCATTTGCGACGGAAAAGGTATCTGACAGGTGTGTGTGTGTGTGTGTGTGTGTGTGTGTGTGTGTGTGTGTGTGTGTGTGTGTGTGTGTGTGTGTGTGTGTGTGTGTGTGTGTGTGTGTGTGTGTGTGTGTGTGTGTGTGTGTGTGTGTGTGTGTGTGTGTGTGTGTGTGTGTGTGTGTGTGTGTGTGTGTGTGTGTGCGTGCGTGTGTGTGTGTGCTCGTTTACCCCGGGCCCCCCCCCCCCCCCCCCCCCCCCCCCCCCCCTTTACGTGCGCAGACAACGACTGCGGGGACAACAGCGACGAGGCGGGCTGCAGCCACTCCTGCTCCAGCGTTCAGTTCAAGTGCAACAGCGGCCGCTGCATCCCGGAGTACTGGACCTGCGACGGCGACAACGACTGCGGAGACTACAGCGACGAGACGCACGCCAACTGCACCAACCAGGGTGAGCGGTTAGCGCTGGCACGCGGCCAGTCAAAAGGGGAGCGCCCTCGGGGCAGTGTCCTCATGTTGCTGTGACGCATGGCGCGTGGAGGGCTTCAGTGTTTGTTGTGTGTTGGGTTGCGTTGGGGCTCTTTGGTGCTAGGAGACTGTAAAGGGGGGGGGGGGGGGGGGGTTCTTTGGCATTGCCGTCGCAGCATAACGTTGTGTATTGTGTTTCACTCTGTTCATATGTTGAGTTGCGGAGGAGTTGTCACAACACAACTTACGGTCGACTTCTCCCTATGTCTTGTTTACTTTGTGCCGTGCATGCCCCTGCCTGCCCTGAACATCCTGACATTGCCTGTATGCCTCCAGTTCCTTTTTCAGGGGACTGTTGATGTTTTGAGGTTAGCCGAGAGGTTAGCATATGCGACTGCTACAATCTCATATGCTGAGATTGTAGCAGTGGCCCACAATGCACCTCTTTAGTTGAGGAGCTGGGGGTGGGTTTAGGCATTAAACATTACCCCAACCCCCCAGGAGGAAGAATAAACTCACCCCCTCATATTTCCCTGTGTATTTATTGCAACTCTTACAATTTCATACTTACATCATATGTCAAGTAAATATCATTACTATAAATATATATTTTTATATTTTCCAGTATATAAAAGAACAACATGAAACAATGTGTGCTGGGACACACGCGTAAGTCCAGTGGAGGCTCTCCCCCTTCAGCAGAAGGAATGTGAAAGTTGTTCAGTGGGTCTTTTTAAGTGTGCAATTAAAAGTGTAGATGCTAATGTTGAGATCCCACTTATCAGACCCAAATGATGGCCACAGGAAATCTCTTCACAACGTTGGACTGTTGTGAATGTTATGGAGGGAAAGTTGCAGCCCACTACTGGGCTAGGCTAGGCCAGACCAGACCAGGCCATGGGGCAACTCGTAGAAGTCCCTTAAACCTTCTTGTGTCTTAAACCCAGATCTCTTGCTGTTGTTAGCATCAGACCGACATGGTGATACTCTGGCAGACAGCCTGTCTGACCTCATGAGTTTTTGTTTGTGAATTGCTCAGCCCTGTTGAATCTCTGCTGGACCCAGCATGACCTGTTGGCCTAATGAGGTAGGAGTGTGTGTGTGTGTGTGTGTGTGTGTCTGTGTGTGTGTGTGTGTGTGTTTCTCTGTCGTGTGTGTGTATGTGTGTGTGCACTAAGCTTACCATCTGGAAGTCATTAGTGGCAGAGTAGAAGAAGTACTGTTACGCTCCCCTCCCATGTATTGTATTCCAGCGCTGAAAGAATCCAGGCCTATTTCATGCTTTGCTATGCCAAGAAGTGATCTTTGTCATGAATTGATGTTGTTTTTCCACATCCTTATTGGCCCTTTTAGAATCAGTCCATGATATCAACCAATGTGGTGGCTGGATAAGAGAATGCTCTGTGGTTGTTTGACTTGGTGCTGTTCCAGGCAGGTAGTTGACCAGTTGCCCAGATAACCCACTAATCATCAGTCTCTATATGTTTCTTGTTTGTAGCTTTTAAGAGCCAGCTTGCTAAATGCAGCTAGCTAGTTGACAGCTCTTTGTTAGCTGCTGATTACTGATTTTGCATATTCAACTCTCATCTTTCTATCTTATTCTTTCTTTCTTTCTTTCTTTCTTTCTTTCTTTCTTTCTTTCTTTCTTTCTTTCTTTCTTTCTTTCTTTCTTTCTTTCTTTCTCTCTTTCTCTCTTTCTCTCTTTCTCTCTTTCTCTCTTTCTCTCTCTCTCTCTCTCTCTCTCTCTCTCTCTCTCTCTCTCTCTCTCTCTCTCTCTCTCTCTCTCTCTCTCCCCCCCCCCCCCCCCCCCCCCACAGCCACTCGCCCACCCGGAGGCTGTCATGTGGATGAGTTCCAGTGCCGGATGGACGGTCTGTGTATCCCCATGCGGTGGCGCTGCGACGGAGACAACGACTGCATGGACCTGAGCGACGAGAACTGCAAGGGGGTCACCCACATGTGTGACCCCGCCGCCAAGTTCCTCTGCAAGGACTCTGGTGAGGACTTTTAGCACCCACGCCACGGGGGGTCAGAGGTCATCAGTGTTGTAAGGTGTTTCCACCAGGGAATCGTCATGTTGTTGTTGTTTTTCGGTGATGTTTAAGTTCCTAGGACGTCTAAAACAAGGTCATGATAAGTTGTATTTTGATTGATTGATATTATTTTATTAAACTAATGGGATCAGGCTTATAAGACATTGTTATAAAGCATACTATTGATACAGTGCAAAATAAAATCGACAATTGTATCGTTCGATCAGAGATAATTACATAATCCCGCACACGGCCAAAATTGGATGGTAAAAAACGGATGAATAAACAGCGACCGTCACACGCTGCTAACCGCCGCTGTCTGACCCCCTGCAGCGCGCTGCATCATCAAAGCCTGGGTGTGCGACGGCGACAGCGACTGCGAGGACAACTCGGACGAGGAGAACTGCGAGGCGATGGTGTGCAAGCTGTCTCACCACGTCTGCGCCACCAACGACTCCATCTGCCTGCCGGGCGAGAAGCTGTGCGACGGGACGGACGACTGTCCCGACGGCTCCGACGAGAAGCTTTGCGGTAAAACGGAAAGACCGCTGCCACCGGTTCCTCGTCCCCGTCCCCCCCCTCCCCCCCCCCCTCTCGTCTCTCACTTGGAGCCGCGTGCGTCTCGTCGGGACGTCCTCGGGTCCCGGCGAGACGCACGGCCCACACAGCCACCTAACCCGTTTCTATTTCTGTGTGGACGTTTTTAAAGTGTAGCGCTCTAGTGAAACTCTGTCTGCCTCTGATCTTGCGCAGCCAGAGAAGTTCAAGCGAACCATGAGAACATTAAAGGGTAGCAATGCTGGGTGTTGTCACCCAGCAACCAATTAAACGATGCCAACCAAGGGCTGGCATTGTGAGGTATAATTAGACTTTAGATGAAACATCCTCTAACCCCGTGACTTTATAGCTGTGGGTCACAAGCCGCGAGTGGGTCCCAGCAGAGGGTTGAGAAGAAAGACTGCATATATGCATGCCTACGTTTCTTGTCTGTCTCGTTTGGTCATTGGTATGTTTGAATACTGAAAAGGAGAAATACTTTGCTATTGAACCGTATACACAGAGCAATGTTAATGATCACACTTATTTGACATGAGAATGAGACTAAATTGCTTTTGTTACTGCACTAAATATTTGGTGGATCCTGGCCTACAGTAAACTCGACAGGTGGGTCCGGCTTGATCTTGGGTGATGGAAGTTGAGGTGTATTTCCACCATGTCCAACCCTCTCATCTTCCCCCGTCCCCAGACCTCTGCTCCGTGGACAACGGTGGCTGTAGCCACAACTGCAGCATCATCCCTGGGGAGGGCTTCATGTGCTCATGCCCCCTGGGCATGGAGCTGGGCGCCGACAACAAGACATGCCAGATCCAGAGCTTCTGCGCCAAACACCTCAAGTGTAGCCAGCGGTGCGAGCAGGAGAAGGCCAGCGTCAAGTGTTCCTGCTACGAGGGCTGGGAGCTGGAGGCCGACATGGAGAGCTGCAAGAGCACGGGTGAGTCTGGAGGAGCCTGGATACATGGAGAGGGATGCTCTGCTGGTACACGTGTAGAGAGATGTACTGCTGGTACACGTGTAGAGAGATGTACTGCTGGTGCACGTGTAGAGAGATGTACTGCTGGTGCACGTGTAGAGAGATGTACTGCTGGTGCACGTGTAGAGAGATGTACTGCTGGTGCACGTGTAGAGAGATGTACTGCTGGTGCACGTGTAGAGAGATGTACTGCTGGTGCACGTGTAGAGAGATGTACTGCTGGTGCACGTGTAGAGAGATGTACTGCTGGTGCACGTGTAGAGAGATGTACTGCTGGTGCACGTGTAGAGAGATGTACTGCTGGTGCACGTGTAGAGAGATGTACTGCTGGTGCACGTGTAGAGAGATGTACTGCTGGTACACGTGTAGAGAGATGTACTGCTGGTGCACGTGTAGAGAGATGTACTGCTGGTGCACGTGTAGAGAGATGTACTGCTGGTGCACGTGTAGAGAGATGTACTGCTGGTGCACGTGTAGAGAGATGTACTGCTGGTGCACGTGTAGAGAGATGTACTGCTGGTGCACGTGTAGAGAGATGTACTGCTGGTGCACGTGTAGAGAGATGTACTGCTGGTGCACGTGTAGAGAGATGTACTGCTGGTGCACGTGTAGAGAGATGTACTGCTGGTACACGTGTAGAGAGATGTACTGCTGGTGCACGTGTAGAGAGATGTACTGCTGGTGCACGTGTAGAGAGATGTACTGCTGGTGCACGTGTAGAGAGATGTACTGCTGGTGCACCTGTAGAGAGATGTACTGCTGGTACACGTGTAGAGAGATGTACTGCTGGTGCACGTTTAGAGAGATGTACTGCTGGTACACGTGTAGAAAGATGTACTGCTGGTGCACGTGTAGAGAGATGTACTGCTGGTACACGTGTAGAGAGATGTACTGCTGGTGCACGTGTAGAGAGATGTACTGCTGGTGCACGTGTAGAGAGATGTACTGCTGGTGCACGTGTAGAGAGATGTACTGCTGGTGCACCTGTAGAGAGATGTACTGCTGGTACACGTGTAGAGAGATGTACTGCTGGTGCACGTTTAGAGAGATGTACTGCTGGTACACGTGTAGAGAGATGTACTGCTGGTGCACGTGTAGAGAGATGTACTGCTGGTGCACGTGTAGAGAGATGTTCTGCTGGTGCACGTGTAGAGAGATGTACTGCTGGTACACGTGTAGAGAGATGTACTGCTGGTACACGTGTAGAGAGATGTTCTGCTGGTACACGTGTAGAGAGATGTACTGCTGGTACACGTGTAGAGAGATGTACTGCTGGTGCACATGTAGAGAGATGTACTGCTGGTGCACGTGTAGAGAGATGTACTGCTGGTGCACGTGTCGAGATAAATACTGCTAGTGCACATGTAGAGAGATGCATTGTAATGCAATGGGAGGAAACTTTGCTGATCTCTGTATGTGTGGGTGGTTAAAGAGAGTCACTCTAGGGGTTTAATAACATCATTATTTATTAAAACACCAAACATGAAAGTTAAAAGTAAAATGCCCTGTACCGCTCTGTATTCTATGTTTTTCCTCAAGTGAAAGAGAGTTAATTATAACAGAGACAGTGCAGTGGAGACATGCAAGTGTCTGCAAGGCATTATCGGAAGACTGAGGTGGCTGGGTCTTGTTTTAGCATTTTCTTATTTTGTTCGCATGAGATGTATTTCTTTATTCTTTACTCCTCCAGATCCCTTCAAGCCCTTCATCATCTTCTCCAACCGCCATGAGATCCGGAGGATTGACCTCCACAAGGGGGAGTTCAGCGTGCTGGTCCCCGGGCTGAGGAACACCATCGCCCTGGACTTCCACCTGAACCAAAGCACCCTGTACTGGACGGACGTGGTGGAGGACAAGATCTACAGGGGAAAACTCTCTGACAACGGAGGTGAGAAGTTATTCATCCTTCATCACATTGATAGTTTGCTAACTCATAAATGTTCGATCTCCTGACCCAGGAACCATTATCATATGCTCAAAAACGTAATATTCCAACAGGCATAAAAAGAGGAAATGTATTATTTGTTGTGTTCGTGTTTCGTGGTTGTCGGTGGGTACTTTGCAATGCAGGGCCAGACTCAAATCGCCTGAGTACTGTGTGGCCTTTTCATTCTCCTAAAACCAAGGTATCCGTGCCAATCAAGGTTCCTTTCCCAGCACGACCCTTGGGAGGTGTGGCGGAGGGGGCCGTGAGGCGGGGGAGGCGGGTGGGGGAGCACACAGAAGGCTTTGTCGCTTCCCGTTTGTCTCAGTGTTGGCTGTGCCTGACTGCAGCGTAGGAGGGACAACATTAACAGTGCCGTCGTGCTGAATCCCAGCCCTTTGAGCGCCGTGGAACAGGGTTGACTGAAACACTGTAACCCCTCCCAGCTTCTCGATTAGCTGCTCCCGTTGCTGCCCCTCACTGAGGACCAGTCCAGAGCTAATTGAGAACCAGTCCAGAGCTTATTGAGAACCAGTCCAGAGCTTATTGAGAACCAGTCCAGAGCTTGTTCAGAACCAGTCCAGAGCTTATTGAGTTCTAGTCCAGAGCTTATTGAGTTCTAGTCCAGAGTTATTGAGAACCAGTCCAGAGTTAATTAGAACCAGTCCAGAGCTTATTGAGAACTATTGAGAACCAGCGCTCTTTCAGAGCTGTGGGGTAAACACTGAATGCTAACTGCTGCCAACCACTAACAAAGGCTGTTCCAACCCGCCTTCCCCCCGGTCCAGGGAAAGGTAGCCCGGCTCTGGCGCCGCGACAAGCTTAATGTGAAGAGGCCCAGGAACTATTTACTTTATTGGTCATTTAGCAGCTACTTTATAAACAACCTGCCGTGACATACATTTAAACCTCCTAACCACCAAACTTGCTGTTCCTCTACTGATCTCTCTTGTGTAGGACCTGTCTGATCTCTCTTGTGTTGTGTAGGTCTCATCTGATCTCTCTTGTGTATGACTAGTTGTATCTCTCTTGTATTATCTCTCTTTTCTGATCTCTCGTCTTATCTCTCTTGTGTAGGACTTGGCTGATCTCTCTTGGGTTAGACTTATCTGATCTCTCTTGTCTGATCTCTGTTGTGTAGGACTTGTCTGATCTCTCTTTTCTGATCTCTCTTATCTGATCTCTCTTGTGTAGGGACATGTCTGCTCTCTCTTGGGTTAGACTTGTCTGATCTCTCTTGGGTTAGACTTGTCTGATCTCTCTTGGGTTAGACTTGTCTGATCTCTCTTGGGTTAGACTTGTCTGATCTCTCTTGGGTTAGACTTGTCGGATCTCTCTTGGGTTAGACTTGTCTGATCTCTCTTGGGTTAGACTTGTCTGATCTCTCTTGGGTTAGACTTGTCGGATCTCTCTTGGGTTAGACTTGTCGGATCTCTCTTGGGTTAGACTTGTCTGATCTCTCTTGGGTTAGACTTGTCGGATCTCTCTTGGGTTAGACTTGTCGGCTCTATGTAATGACAACATTTTACTGCACAATGTTGTTGTTTCTTTAGCAAAAAAGAGATCCAAAATGGCCAACAGAAAATATAGATAGGTATTTTACAGTTTTCCTCAAAGAGGGCTGTGAGTTTGGTTGCAACCACACTCCGAGGTAGCTGTTTGTGTCTTTCTCTGCTTCCAACATAGTCAACGAATGTCTAAACAATCTCTTTTCTGTGATGAAATGGGTTCTGAAATGACAGGATACCTCCGCAGCAAGCCCTCGTTCTATTTATCGTTCACCACAAATACAGTTCAGTGCTATTCAGGCTCAGACACCATGTCACCGTTCCATCACTTTTAACGCCATGGTAGATCAAATGAGTAATGTTCAACCTGTTGGTCCTCCTTAGCTCTGACCAGTTTCGAGGTGGTGATCCAGTACGGCCTGGCTACCCCCGAGGGTCTTGCTGTGGACTGGATCGCTGGCAACATATATTGGGTGGAGAGCAACCTGGACCAGATCGAGGTGGCCAAGCTGGACGGGACCATGAGGACCACCCTGCTGGCCGGGGAAGTGGAGCACCCAAGGGCCATCGCCCTGGACCCACGGGACGGGTGAGAAAACACAGAACACAGAGCTCACGAAAAGGCTGTTGTTCCACGTAAACGTTGTACAATGGCTTGTCTGAATGAGCATGTCCTGGAAACTCCAATGCAGTTGCTGTGTTGTGCCAAGGTTGTCCTCCTGTTGGCATCCTTGAGCAAGACGCCAAACCCCTGCCTGGTCACGAATGTTACAAATCTAGAACAAAAGCCCCTGCGTCACTGCTCAGTGACAGAATAGTAAATAGCCATGTTGTACCCCTGTCTGTTACGGCCAGCATTCTGTTCTGGACGGACTGGGACGCCAGTCTGCCCAGGATCGAGGCGGCGTCCATGAGCGGCGAGGGAAGACGGACCATCCACCGAGAGACGGGGAGCGGAGGCTGGCCCAACGGCCTCACTGTGGACTACATGGAGAGACGCATCGTCTGGATTGATGCCAGGTACGCCGCTGCACTGACTCCCTCGGACACGCCCCCCCCCCCCCCCCCCCCCCCACTGACCTACTCTCGCCGTCTCTCTTTCTCTTCTCCCTTTATGTCTAGCGATGCCTTTGTCTCTCGGTCACTCAATCACACACGCGCTCTCGCTCTCTCCACCTCTCTCTCTCGCTCTCCCACTGGCTTCTTTTATATTTGTTCTCTACTCTTCATCATGTGGCCACCGGGTTTATTTCACCAAACATTATACATTATATAATGTTATATACATGAATGTTATATAACATTATATCTATTATGTTCCATAATACCATGAGTACTTGCAAAACATGGAAACACAAACTAATTCAGACACAATGCTATTTCAGCACTCACTAAAACCCTAACCCCCCCCCCCCCCCCCAGGTCGGACGCCATCTACTCGGCTCTGTACGACGGCACAGGGCTGATCGAAGTGTTGCGGGGCCACGAGTTCCTGTCCCACCCCTTCGCCGTCACCATGTACGGGGGGGAGGTGTACTGGACGGACTGGAGGACCAACACCCTGGCCAAGGCCAACAAGTGGACGGGCAGCAACGTGACGGTGGTGCAGAGGACCAACACACAGCCCTTTGACCTGCAGGTGTACCACCCCTCCAGACAGCCCCAGGGTAGGACACTCTACTGTCTTACACTGGCAGACGCTTTTACCCAGAGCATCTCACACTGCTTACAGGGACAGGTCACTAAGGAGCAGGTAGGGGTTAGACAGTACAGAGACAGGTCACTAAGGAGCAGGTAGGGGTTAGACAGTACAGAGACAGGTCACTAAGGAGCAGGTAGGGGTTAGACAGTACAGAGACAGGTCACTAAGGAGCAGGTAGGGGTTAGACAGTACAGAGACAGGTCATTAAGGAGCAGGCAGGGGTTAGACAGTACAGAGACAGGTCATTAAGGAGCAGGCAGGGGTTAGACAGTACAGAGACAGGTCATTAAGGAGCACGCAGGGGTTAGACAGTACAGAGACAGGTCATTAAGGAGCAGGCAGGGGTTAGACAGTACAGAGACAGGTCATTAAGAAGCAGGTAGGGGTTAGACAGTACAGAGACAGGTCATTAAGGAGCAGGCAGGGGTTAGACAATACAGAGACAGGTCACTAAGGAGCAGGTAGGGGTTAGACAGTACAGAGACAGGTCACTAAGGAGCAGGTAGGGGTTAGACAGTACAGAGACAGGTCATTAAGGAGCAGGTAGGGGTTAGACAGTACAGAGACAGGTCACTAAGGAGCAGGTAGGGGTTAGACAGTACAGAGACAGGTCACTAAGGACCAGGCAGGGGTTAGACAGTACAGAGACAGGTCACTAAGGAGCAGGTAGGGGTTAGACAGTGCAGAGACAGAGACAGGTCACTAAGGAGCAGGTAGGGGTTAGACAGTACAGAGACAGGTCATTAAGGAGCAGGTAGGGGTTAGACAGTACAGAGACAGGTCATTAAGGAGCAGGCAGGGGTTAGACAGTACAGAGACAGGTCACTAAGGAGCAGGTAGGGGTTAGACAGTACAGAGACAGGTCACTAAGGAGCAGGTAGGGGTTAGACAGTACAGAGACAGGTCACTAAGGAGCAGGTAGGGGTTAGACAGTACAGAGACAGGTCACTAAGGAGCAGGTAGGGGTTAGACAGTACAGAGACAGGTCATTAAGGAGCAGGCAGGGGTTAGACAGTACAGAGACAGGTCATTAAGGAGCAGGCAGGGGTTAGACAGTACAGAGACAGGTCATTAAGGAGCACGCAGGGGTTAGACAGTACAGAGACAGGTCATTAAGGAGCAGGCAGGGGTTAGACAGTACAGAGACAGGTCATTAAGAAGCAGGTAGGGGTTAGACAGTACAGAGACAGGTCATTAAGGAGCAGGCAGGGGTTAGACAATACAGAGACAGGTCACTAAGGAGCAGGCAGGGGTTAGACAGTACAGAGACAGGTCACTAAGGAGCAGGTAGGGGTTAGACAGTACAGAGACAGGTCATTAAGGAGCAGGTAGGGGTTAGACAGTACAGAGACAGGTCACTAAGGAGCAGGTAGGGGTTAGACAGTACAGAGACAGGTCACTAAGGAGCAGGTAGGGGTTAGACAGTACAGAGACAGGTCACTAAGGAGCAGGTAGGGGTTAGACAGTACAGAGACAGGTCATTAAGGAGCAGGTAGGGGTTAGACAGTACAGAGACAGGTCACTAAGGAGCAGGTAGGGGTTAGACAGTACAGAGACAGGTCACTAAGGAGCAGGTAGGGGTTAGACAGTACAGAGACAGGTCACTAAGGAGCAGGTAGGGGTTAGACAGTACATAGACAGGTAATTAAGGAGCAGGTAGGGGTTAGACAGTACAGAGACAGGTCACTAAGGAGCAGGTAGGGGTTAGACAGTACAGAGACAGGTCACTAAGGAGCAGGTAGGGGTTAGACAGTACAGAGACAGGTCACTAAGGAGCAGGTAGGGGTTAGACAGTACAGAGACAGGTCACTAAGGAGCAGGTAGGGGTTAGACAGCACAGAGACAGGTCACTAAGGACCAGGCAGGGGTTAGACAGTACAGAGACAGGTCACTAAGGAGCAGGTAGGGGTTAGACAGTGCAGAGACAGAGACAGGTCACTAAGGAGCAGGTAGGGGTTAGACAGTACAGAGACAGGTCATTAAGGAGCAGGTAGGGGTTAGACAGTACAGAGACAGGTCATTAAGGAGCAGGTAGGGGTTAGACAGTACAGAGACAGGTCACTAAGGAGCAGGTAGGGGTTAGACAGTACAGAGAGAGGTCACTAAGGAGCAGGTAGGGGTTAGACAGTACAGAGACAGGTCACTAAGGAGCAGGTAGGGGTTAGACAGTACAGAGACAGGTCACTAAGGAGCAGGTAGGGGTTAGACAGTACAGAGACAGGTAATTAAGGAGCAGGTAGGGGTTAGACAGTACAGAGACAGGTCACTAAGGAGCAGGTAGGGGTTAGACAGTACAGAGACAGGTCATTAAGGAGCAGGTAGGGGTTAGACAGTACAGAGACAGGTCATTAAGGAGCAGGTAGGGGTTAGACAGTACAGAGACCGGTCACTAAGGAGCAGGTAGGGGTTAGACAGTACAGAGACGGGTCACTAAGGAGCAGGTAGGGGTTAGACAGTACAGAGAGAGGTCACTAAGGAGCAGGTAGGGGTTAGACAGTGCAGAGACAGAGACAGGTCACTAAGGAGCAGGTAGGGGTTAGACAGTACAGAGACAGGTCATTAAGGAGCAGGTAGGGGTTAGACAGTACAGAGACAGGTCATTAAGGAGCAGGTAGGGGTTAGACAGTACAGAGACAGGTCACTAAGGAGCAGGTAGGGGTTAGACAGTACAGAGAGAGGTCACTAAGGAGCAGGTAGGGGTTAGACAGTACAGAGACAGGTCACTAAGGAGCAGGTAGGGGTTAGACAGTACAGAGACAGGTCACTAAGGAGCAGGTAGGGGTTAGACAGTACAGAGACAGGTAATTAAGGAGCAGGTAGGGGTTAGACAGTACAGAGACAGGTCACTAAGGAGCAGGTAGGGGTTAGACAGTACAGAGACAGGTCATTAAGGAGCAGGTAGGGGTTAGACAGTACAGAGACAGGTCATTAAGGAGCAGGTAGGGGTTAGACAGTACAGAGACCGGTCACTAAGGAGCAGGTAGGGGTTAGACAGTACAGAGACGGGTCACTAAGGAGCAGGTAGGGGTTAGACAGTACAGAGAGAGGTCACTAAGGAGCAGGTAGGGGTTAGACAGTACAGAGACAGGTCACTAAGGAGCAGGTAGGGGTTAGACAGTACAGAGACAGGTCATTAAGGAGCAGGTAGGGGTTAGACAGTACAGAGACAGGTCATTAAGGAGCAGGTAGGGGTTAGACAGTACAGAGACCGGTCACTAAGGAGCAGGTAGGGGTTAGACAGTACAGAGACGGGTCACTAAGGAGCAGGTAGGGGTTAAACATCTACCTGTAGTCTGCTGACATTGGGGTTTGAGCTCCGTCAGAACATGTAGCCCTCTCTCCCAATGCACCCACGCTATTGGCTGGTGGATTTTGTGGCCGCTTAAACTCAAAGGGCAGTTGGTGCCGTTGCCTGCCAGCGCTGACTGCTGATCACATAGATTCACGCACCCCTTCCCCCCCTCCCAAACGGCTGACCTTTTCCCCACTGTGAGTTGTGGCGTCTACTTTAACACAGTCTGGACACCTCCCGCCGTTTTGTTGGTCAGAGGGCAGCTTACCAGCATGATGCCACATCTCACCTGACCTTGTGAACCCCATCCCGGGTGGTGGTGGTGGGGGGGGGGGGGGGGCGCGGGGGGCTGGACAAGATGGGAGGAGAGGGAAGTGTCGGCTCCACTGCTTTACTGATGTACCTGGAATGTCACAATCTCAGCTGGCCAGTGGTGATAGGGTGCTGACCTGGTGATAGGGTGCTGACCTGGTGATAGGGTGCTGACCTGGTGATAGGGTGCTGACCTGGTGATAGGGTGCTGGATGGTAAAGGCAGTGGTGTTGGTGGTTATAGACTTTTGACAGTAGAAGAACAGATCTACGTAGTCTTTCATTTTTTTTGTTTTTTGATTGACAACTGAGAAAGGTTGCCCTGGCATTGATGAGGTAAACAACATATCTTGCATTTCTGTAGATCTTCCTTTAAATCAGATGAAGAAGGTTAAAAAAATATTTTCAGAGGTAGTGAAACGTGTTTAATCGCGTGATGTAATCGCGGTGAAATTGTGTAAGCAAGTCTGTTGATGATGTAACTCTAACAAACAACAGCTGGAGTGCAGGAAACCCAGTTTGTTTAAACTGTTGCTGTTGGAATTTGTAAAAGTTGGCATAACCAGAGAACCTCTAACCAGCACCATGCTCATAAACCGAAACAACCTCTTCAGCCCACACATCTAAACATGCTAATGGGTTTGTTGCAATGAACATATTATTGCCAGCAACCAAGTTCATTTGTGTCCAAGTAAACTCACTCTCTCTCTCTGTCTCTGTCTCTGTCTCTATCTCTTTGTCTCTTTCTCTCTCTCTCTCTCTCTCTCTCTCTCTCTCTCTCTCTCTCTCTCTCTCTCTCTCTCTCTCTCTCTCTCTCTCTCTCTCTCTCTCTCTCTCTCTCTCTCTCTCGATCTCTCTCTCTCTCGATCTCTCTCTCTCTGTCTCTCTCTCTCTCTCTCTCAGCTCCTAACCCGTGTGCTGCAATCGATGGGAAGGAGCCCTGCACCCATCTGTGTCTTATCAACTTCAACCAGACGTTCTCCTGCGCCTGCCCACACCTCATGAAGCTGCAGCCTGATAAACGCACCTGTAAAGGTACCGTCCCTGAGCACACACACACGCCTCCCCTGTAACACTGAAGCAGGAAACACTGGATGCTGTCGTTACTTGTAATTGGTTTGGTTGTGCTTATGTTGCATGCACAACATCGCCATGGATGCCTTCGCCGCCATTCCTAATTGCAGTAATATTAATAATAAATATACCTAATACATGTACCTCTATCTGCTGGTCTCACATGCGGCCTTCTTTCACTTTGCTTTGATATCACATGAGAGATCCTGAGGAGGGAAGTCTACCTTCCGTTTTTCATTTGTAGATGCACTGGGTACAAGTTATTGATGAACCAGAGTGTTTTCTTTGAATGATTTTTTTTCCTCCAGAATCCCGTAAGTTCCTGCTGTACGCGCGGCAGATCGAGATCCGCGGCGTGGACATCGACAACCCCTACTACAACTACATCATCTCCTTCACCGTGCCCGACATCGACAACGTGACCGTGGTGGACTACGACGCCCTGGAGCAGCGCATCTACTGGTCGGACGTCCGGACACAGACCATCAAGAGGGCCTTCATCAACGGCACTGGCGTGGAGACGGTGGTGTCTGCCGGTGAGCACGCACACACGCACGCACGCACGCACACACAGATGCATGCACTGCACACACACACACACACACACACACACACACACACACACACACACACACACACACACACACACACACACACACACTGCACAGACACACACTCAGACACAGATGCATGCACTGCACACACACACACACACACACACACACACACTTCCAACAGGAATGTCTGCTGGAACGCTGTGCTCCGCCAGTAACATATCTGTGCAATTATGAGAAATATTCTCTCTTGCTGTGGTGTCCGAGTGTTCCTCCATAGTTTATTTGATTATGACTACATTTTTTATAAGCATGCATAGTTTTCCAAAATACTTGGGAGGTCCAACCCACTTGTTTGTGGATTTTGGAAGTGAAACAAACAAAGAGATCATGCCGAATGTTTGGATGTGAAATGTCTCAGACCTCCCCAACGCCCACGGGCTGGCGGTGGACTGGGTCTCCAGGAACCTCTTCTGGACCAGCTACGACGCCAACAAGAAGCAGATCAACGTGGCCCGGCTGGACGGCTCCTTCAAGAACGCAGTCATCCAGGGTCTGGACAAACCTCACTGTCTGGTGCTGCACCCCATGCTCGGGTGAGTCCTCTCCTTTAGGTCACCTGTGAAGCTCCCGGGACTGACTGCACTGACTAAACACTCGATTCGATGAAGCAGAACAAGCCATTAAAAACCGTCATTGCGCAACACGCTCTTCTTTATCCAGGAAACTTTACTGGACGGATGGAGACAACATAAGCATGGCCAACATGGACGGTGCTAACCGCACTACGCTCTTCACCCATCAGAAGGGACCAGTGGGTGAGTGGCACCGTCTAAACAATCACAGACATGTACTGCCTTTCTATTCAGTGTACTCGTTTGTATGAAGGCACAAACTACACAAATGACCATCAGATAGAGGAAGAGCGTTTTGAACAGAATTAGTGACATTTAAAAAGCATCTCTCAATGCTTTAATGATGCCTGTTCTTTCCAGGGCTGTCTATTGACCTGTAATGGTGTGCCTGTTCTTTCCAGGGCTGTCTATTGACCTGTAATGGTGTGCCTGTTCTTTCCAGGGCTGTCTATTGACTGTAATGGTGTGCCTGTTCTTTCCAGGGCTGTCTATTGACTGTAATGGTGTGCCTGTTCTTTCCAGGGCTGTCTATTGACTGTAATGGTGTGCCTGTTCTTTCCAGGGCTGTCTATTGACCTGTAATGGTGTGCCTGTTCTTTCCAGGGCTGTCTATTGACTGTAATGGTGTGCCTGTTCTTTCCAGGGCTGTCTATTGACTTTGAAAAGGAGCAGTTGTACTGGATCAGCTCGGGGAACAGCACAATCAATCGCTGTGCGATGGACGGATCAAGGCTGGAGGTCTTGGATGGCGTTAAGGGCAAACTGTACAAAGCCACCGCATTGGCCATCATGGGTGAGGAGGAACGATTCCAAACAGCCGCCATGAGGACATTTTCACCGTGCGAATGTATTCACCCAAACGGCCTACCCAAATTATGCGTTTGTTTCCATGATGTAACTTCCTGTTTGGCTCTTGTTTGTAGGAGACAAGCTGTGGTGGGCAGATCAGGGTTCGGACCAGATAGGAACATGTGACAAGAAGGATGGGGGCAGCTGGAAAGTGTTGCGCAACAACACCTCCCCCATGTTCCACATGAGGATATATGACGAAGATGTGCAGAAAGGTAAAGCCCATTGGAGAGACTTTCACTGGTGCTAAGATGGATGTGTTTGCGCACGTCCTGGATTGAAGTAAATACAGCTTGCTTGTAGTTTGGATTGTTTTATCCTAATACGATGTATTTGGTTAT
>JACYXH010000160.1:557500-682500 GCA_026745465.1 Lota lota
AGCAGCAGGACGTCTGCGGTGCTCAGGGCCAGCAGCAACGTGTCAGTGCTGTGGGGGGCGTGGCTGTCCTTTCTCCGCCTGCCTGCCAGGATGGTGATGACCAGGGATTGGCCCAGCAGGCCGGTGCCAAGGATGAGGGCATCCAGAGTGGGCACTAACACCGTGATGATACTGCCTTCCCCCCTCACCGCACCAATCCCACTACTGTTGACCAGCTGCAGCTCGGATTCAGCCATAAAGGCTCCTTTAGTCATTTCAAATTAATGTTCTGAGGTAACGTCTGTGGAAGTGTCGCTCCTGCCTCCAGCTCAGACCAGAGCCCTTATAAGCATGCCGTCATCCGAAAGAGATGTCAGCAGTATCAGCAGCTGGTCAGGCAACCAAGATAGCCCCGCACACTCGACTGGCGCGTATTGCCTGAGCCATTCATTGAAGGGAAAGACAACCACATATTTGTATACATCCTGGATATTTCAGATAATGTTTGTGGTTTATCCTGCCCCCACTAAAAAGGGAGTTCATACCCCGGAAGAAAAGTATATCTGAAGTTATTCTTGACCTTTTCCCATCACTTGATATGAAGAAATCCAGTTGTACTCACTGAGAAGATGGAAATTTGACCTTCTGTGAGGTGTATATTTTTAGATGTGCTGTAATCCAAAGATGAGCAGCCTGTGTTCAAACTGCACAAATGCAGCAGTAACTCTTGTTACGGTTCTATTGATTTCTGGAAACCAAGCAACAGAGAATGAATGAATCCCAAGGGTTACTGACAGCTATTCCACACGAAAAGCATTCGACTCTATTCCATGATGAGTGCTCGTCTTGGTTAGTGGACTCCTTGTCCTTTATTTTTTGTTTTTTTACAAGCTCTCCAGATGCTTTCAACCTCTGGATACCACCGGCGAGGGAGAAGTCCTCAGTTAAATCTCAAAAGCTCTTCAATCTCCAATTAGAAAGGACTTGGGGAAATATCAGAAAACTCCAAATCCATGTAATTCAAAAGGGTAAACGTTGGGAGTTGTCAGCAGGACGACAGGGCTGCTGGGAGCTGTCGTATTCAGCAGGCATACCGCACTGTTTGCACAGTGGCTCGTCTGGTCTGGGTAAAGAGAGAGGGGACGGAGGCACAGACGAGATTATTCTCTTACTTCACCTCTGATGAGCTGACACTCAAACCCACTGTAGCCATTCTGCTCTCGACTACACACACATCTACCTAGTACGTCACCTACTCAGCGCTAATACGCACGTGTTCTTGACTATGCTATGGGTTTAGACTCCAATAACTAGAATAGCAGTGTAGATTAGTAGGAATGGGCTCCTTTGGCTCCCCAGGTTTTTTTCAGCCGTTAGGTAAATTATTTAAGATGTGTATTTGTATTCCTCTCACGCAGTCTTTTAGCTACAACATGAACAAACAGTCCAGGCTTTTATTGTGGAGCAACAGCGGTCATAAATGTGGTTTCTCGGATGACGGAGGGGAAAAAAAGGTTGGAAACCTTTTGAAGACACGGTGACGCTTAATGCTAAGGAGGCTTCACGTAACACTGTGTATCGTAGGGCAGCCGCTGCTAAAAATAGCGCTTCAACGGATGAAAAGGAATGAAGTGGTTGTGAAGTAGGCAGGCAATATGTGGATAAGTGGGTGGCTATAGCCGCAAAGAAATCAATGTTTCGGTGGTTATGGTCTTTTTCTCCTCACGTTTTACTTTTTTAACCTGCCTTCGCCTCCAAAATGAACCATCCCCCCCCGAAACAAATTATTTGAAACAAGGTGTGTTGACGCTTAAAGGCAGGCCACCATTAAAGACTGGATGATTGATTTAAAGTGGATCCAGGACTGCAGGCTTTATCTGTGTTCCCTCTTCCAGACTCTCTCTGCAAACCTCTTATACTGGAGTAGTCTTTGCCCTTGGCCGTACTGCACCAAGTAAAGTCCTCCATCATTAAGGAACTTGGCAAATGATGTCAAGGATAGTCTCCAATGACCATTTTAAGGTTTTCCATTCTATCGTGTGCGGTTATTTAAATATGATTTATGTTTTTGTGAGTTGGACTCTTCATTCGATTACCTCGTTAAATGTTCTGTATTTTTTAAGGGGAAATTAACTTGGAAATAAATAACTGCCAGGAAATGTAGTCCAAAATAATTTGTTTTCTTGTTACGGCTAGCGTAAAAAAAATCCAAATAACTATCATAGTCAATGAGAACCAAATGTCATGGACATTGGAAACAAAAACAAACATCTGCCTCTCTCCCCCCCCCCCCCCCCCCAGACGTGGGGTCGGTGGAGGGCCTGGCGTACCACCGGGGCTGGGACACGCTGTACTGGACCAGCTACACCACCTCCACCATCAGCCGCCACACGGTGGACCAGAGCCGCTCGGTGGCCTACAACCGGAACACGGTGGTCACCATGTCTGGGGACGACCACCCCCGCGCCTTCGTGCTGGACGAATGTCAGGAGTGAGTCATCCCTTCACTTTCCCCGTCGGGTGAAAAGAGCGAGGTGTTCCTGCCTGAACAGCCGTGGGGGGTGGGGCCCTGTTTTGAAAAAGACAAATCGGGGGGGGGGCGGTTTTTTTTGTGTTGTGTGTCTTGTAGACCCAAGCCCAGTAGATCTGTTTTTTTCTTTTAAACGTTTGTAATTGTAGCGGTCATTTAAAAAAAATAATAATAATACACCAAAACATTAATAAATATGGGAATGTTATTTATTATTTCCCCCCTCTCCTCTGGTGGCAAACATCGTCTTCTCGCGTGTTTCCCCTCCCATCAGCATCATGTTTTGGACCAACTGGAACGAGCAGGCCCCCAGCATCATGAGGGCCTCCCTGAACGGGGCCAACGTGCTGGTGATCATCGGCAGCGACATCAAGACCCCCAACGGCCTGGCCGTAGACCACCGCGCCGAAAAGCTCTACTTCTCCGACGCCACGCTGGACAAGATCGAGCGCTGCGAGTACGACGGCAGCAACCGCTACGTGAGTCCGCCGTGCTGAATGGCCGAGACAGGGAAGATGCAGAGTACAGCACTCCCTTTGGTTTATTTTCAAAATAATCACTACCTCCATAATAGTGCTAGTCCATAGTAGTCTGTGTGTGTGTGTGTGTAATAATCTGTATGAAATAATCCGTATGTAATAGTCAGTATGTGTGTAATGGTCTGTATGTGTGTAATGGTCCGTATGTGTGTAATAGTATGTGTTTGTGTAATAGTCTGTATGTGTGTAATAGTGTGTATGTGATAGTCTGTATGTGTGTAATAGTGTGTGTGTGTAATAGTGTGTGTGTAATAGTGTGTGTGTGTAATAGTGTGTATGTGTGTGATAGTGTGTATGTGTGTAATAGTGTGTGATAGTGTGTGTGATAGTGTGTATGTGTGTGATAGTGTGTGTGTGTGATAGTGTGTATGTGTGTGATAGTGTGTGTAATAGTGTGTATGTGTGTGATAGTGTGTATGTTTGTGATAGTGTGTGTAATAGTGTGTATGTGTGTGATAGTGTGTATGTGCTTAACAGTGTGTGTGTGTTTGTGTGTGTGTGTTTGTTGTTGTACTTCAGATGCTGTTGAGTAATGAGCCGGTGCACCCGTTCGGCCTGGCTGTGTACGGGGACTACATCTTCTGGACGGACTGGGTGAGGAGGGCGGTGCTCCGCGCCGACAAGTACACGGGCGGAGACATGAAGGTGCTCCGTGCCGACATCCCTCAGCAGCCGATGGGCATCATCGCTGTGGCCAACGACACCAACAGCTGTTAGTGGGCTTCACCTATCAACCACTAACAGATCAATAATCGCACCACTGTCACTTGTTCTCAGTAGCTGTGTTGATTGATCGCCACAAGGGTTTAATGAATTACACAACTGTTGTACTTTTCCAGGTGAGTTTTCTCCGTGCCGAACAAACAACGGAGGCTGCCAGGACCTCTGTCTGCCCACTTCAGACGGACGGGTCAACTGCAGTTGCCGTGGAGACCGCCGACTCCTCGAGGACAACATGTGTTCAGGTTAGAGAGAGGGAGAGAGGGCGACGTGATAGATTGGGGAGGTGACATTTGTCTGCTGTTAAATCAGAGTGTGGGGGGGGGGGGTTAGGCTTTGTGAAAATATATTCAAGGAGATGTGATCTTCAAAATGTATAATTAATTACTCATTTTAAATGAGTAATTAAATGAACTTTGTCCACATTTGCTCCGACCAGCTCTGAACATTTCCTGTGGCAGCGTGGAGGACTTTGAGTGTGGCAACGGAGACTGTATAAACTACAGTCTGACCTGCGACGGCATGGCCCACTGCAAGGACAAGTCTGACGAGAAGCAGTCCTACTGCGGTAAGGCTTTGTTCTTAAAGGACTTGCCAGGCTAAAGAGTGTTCCACAATATAATTCCACTGTTAACACAATAATTCACATGAGTAAGTAAATAATATCCATAAAATGTACACACAATTAAATCAATCTCACAGGTTCATTAGCATTACTACCAGGTGTTTGTAGCCCCGTGCAGAAAAAAGAAAAAGAACTTTGAATGTTTACCAACCAATCATGTTAACCGTACTATGACATCATCATCCTCAACAGCCAATCGGCTGTGTAAGAAGGGCTACCGGCGCTGCATCAACGGCCGCTGCATCGGCCACCAGTTCTGGTGCGACGGCACGGACGACTGCGGCGACCACTCGGATGAACTGCCCTGCAATAGTAAGAAAGAGTTAACGTTGTGAATATTCAATCTCTTGGAATGAGGAATGATGAATGATGAATGTGTGCAAACTGATGAGCATACCAACTTGTTGTCGCTCCAGTGACGCTGTGCAAGCTGGGTGAGTTCCAGTGTAGGGATGGAAGCTGTATCTCCAACTACAGCCGCTGTGACCAAGTGGTGAACTGTGAGGACGCCAGCGATGAGATGAACTGCCGTGAGTGATCTCTCTCTCTGTCTGTCTGTCTGTCTGTCTGTCTGTCTGTCTGTCTGTCTGTCTGTCTGTCTGTCTGTCTGTCTGTCTGTCTGTCTGTCTGTCTGTCTGTCTGTCTGTCTCTGTCTCTGTCTCTGTCTCTCTCTGTCTCTCTCTCTCTCTAACCTAGCCTCGGTCTTGGTGTACAACTCAATGGTTTTGTTTTTCCCCATTGTCAGAAGCCACAGACTGCGCCCGCTTCTTCCGTCTGGGAGTGAAGGGAGCGTCGTTCCAGAGCTGTGAGAGAACCACGCTGTGCTACCTGCCCTCCTGGGTGTGTGACGGGAACAACGACTGTGGAGACTACTCAGACGAAAGGAACTGCCCAGGTACTGAACCCCCTACCAGGTACTGAACCCCCTACCAGGTACTGAACCCCCTACTGGTACTGAACCCCTTACCTGGTACTGAACCCCCTACCAGGTACTGAACCCCCTACCTGGTACTGAACCCCCTACCTGGTGCTGAACCCCCTACCAGGTACTGAACCCCCTACCAGGTACTGAACCCCCTACCTGGTACTGAACCCCCTACCTGGTGCTGAACCCCCTACCTGGTACTGAACCCCTTACCAGGTACTGAACCCCTACCAGGAGCTGACACCCTACCAGGTACTGAACCCCCTACCAGGTACTGAACCCCCTACCAGGTACTGAACCCCTTACCAGGTACTGAACCCCTTACCAGGTACTGAACCCCCTACTGGTACTGAACACCCTACCAGGTACTGAACCCCCTACCAGGTACTGAACCCCTTACCAGGTACTGAACCCCCTACTGGTACTGAACCCCCTACCAGGTACTGAACCCCCTACCAGGTACTGAACCCCCTACCAGGTACTGAACCCCTTACCAGGTACTGAACCCCCTACCAGGTACTGAACCCCTTACCAGGTACTGAACCCCTTACCAGGTACTGAACCCCTTACCAGGTACTGAACCCCTTACCAGGTACTGAACCCCCTACCAGGTACTGAACCCCCTACCAGGTACTGAACCCCCTACCAGGTACTGAACCCCTTACCAGGTACTGAACCCCTACCAGGAGCTGACACCCCATCATGTATGAGGCTGACAACCTGCAAAACATTCCCGTGCTGCTCAACCGAGTTTCTGAAAAACACTTTTCTAAAAAACAACAGAGTAGTTTTAGGAATCAGTATCATGTCATTCAAAACAGTTTTTATTAAATTGTGTTTTTATTATTTTTAGTGGTCATCCATAAATGTTACAACAGAGGCAGTGCATTCCAACAAAGTTTGTTTTAAATTCATCGCTCGAGCTGAGACAAGTCCGTTTGTGAGAAGGTCTCTGAAGAGAGGGGCTCCGATGTCTTCTGAAGATGGGGAAGGATCGGGCCGCTCCTCCCACGCATCCCCCCCCCCCCCCTCGTACCTCACCAAGAACGCCCGGCCTGCCCCACAACAAGGTGTCCTCACTAGGAACTGTGCCTTTCTGTGTCTTCAGACAAGAGGAAGCAGAAGTGTCCGGTGAACTTCTTTGCGTGCCCCAGCGGTCGCTGCATCCCTATGAGCTGGACGTGTGACAAAGAGAACGACTGTGAGAACGGAGCCGACGAGACACACTGTGGTCAGTCCTCCAAACTACAATTACTTCTGTTATTCATTTTGTATTGTTGTCTAGAAAATGTAAGAACGGTCATCAGAAGGTGCAGTGTGCAAGGTATCATACGTTGTATGGATCTGTCGAACTAGATAGGTTTTGGTTAATGATGAGCTGCAATGGATCAAATAAACCATATATAAGCACTTCTGATGCAGTAAGCAGCAAATGTTTGGTATGTTTTCAGTTCCCAAATCTCTTAAATTCCATTATATTAAATCAGTGTCAATATTGATTACTCAACTCTTGTTCCAGCACTAATTGTGATGCAGAATCATTTTGCACGTCCAAAGGGCTGGAACCACTTATTTAGAATCATGTGTGACGTCATTCCCTCATGAGACCTTCTCGCTCTCCCTTGGCTTTCTCTTTCTTTCTCTCTCTCTCTCTCTCTCTCTCGCTCTCGCTCTCGCTCTCGCTCTCTCTCCAGACAAGTTCTGCACGTCCAGCCAGTTCGAGTGTTCCAACCACCGGTGCATCTCCAGTCGCTGGGTGTGCGACGGAGCAGACGACTGTGGCGACGGCTCTGACGAGGACCTCAAGTGCAGTGAGTTGCAGCCGATAAACACCGTGGACACCACTGCTCCCATGGCACGTCCCGCTGACGTTGTCCAATCGTTGGATGAATTCAGCGGTTGTATAAAGAGGGATCATGCCTTGAGTACGACATAGTTAAGAGCCAATGAAGCTTTGAGTTCAAAGTCTAAGCCGAAGTGGTGATTGTTGAAGACTGGCAAACCTTTGAAGGCAGAATACATGTGTCTTTGGTCAAATGTTTTCCCATAATGCTTTGCATCCTATCCTATTGAGTGACTGCCTTGGAGGACATATTTTAATTAGGATATTATAATTTTGCTGCTATTCTTCTTGTTTGAAAACCTTATTTGATATTCTTTTAAGCCTAAATTAATATTCTACAGAGAAATAAAAAGACATTCTCTGTAGAACAATTTGTTTTTATTAGTTTCACAATATTCTCTCTGTTCAAATCCTCAAACACATAATGAATACATCACTGCCTTGGAATCCCTTGTTTAAAACCAATTTCCTCAGCGCTCTTCCATAAACACATTTCTGGCTCCTCAGACAAAGACTCGCTGTTGAATATAATAATATACACGTCATTTGGTGGACGCTTTTATCCAAATTGTCTTCCAGTACTGTGAGTGCAAACTTTGTCGGCATGGAGGCCCCAGTGCGAAAGGCAGCTGACTCCTCGCACTGTACGTCATATCTCTGTATGGCGCGATGACTCTTCTTGTTCCTCCCCAGAATCCAAGACCTGCAGTCCTGAGGCCTTCCAGTGCCCGGGCTCCCACATGTGTGTCCCCCAGCGCTGGAAGTGTGACGGGGACAAGGACTGTCCTGACGGGGCCGACGAGAGCGTCAAGGCTGGCTGCTGTGAGTCCAAAACCCTAATCTTCACGTTGTTTATTGGTTCTCCTTTTTTAGGAGGCTTCGAACACCCAGACCAGCAATCTCTTGTGGAATGATGTTCACTCATCCATCCCTTTTAATAACCCGACTCCTCCTCCTCCCACTTCTAGCGTACACCAGCAACAACACTTGTGACGAGAACGAGTTCATGTGCCAGAACAGGCAGTGCATCCCCAAGCACTTTGTGTGCGATCACGACATCGACTGCTCTGATGGCTCCGATGAATCACCAGAGTGTGGTGAGAGGGAGGGAGGGAGGGAGAGAGGGAGGGAGAGGTCATTCAATTGACAACAATAAACTAAAGAGCGTGAAATACATTTAATAAGGGTTGTCACTCTCTGTTCTTCTGTAAAAAGATGACAATGTATTTTCTGATTCGGTGAACAACATGAGGCTTGTCTCTCTGGTAGAATACCCCACCTGTGGCCCGGAGGAGTTCCGCTGTGCCAACGGCCGCTGTCTCAACCAGAAGAGCTGGGAGTGTGACCGAGAGTTTGACTGCCAGGACCGCTCCGATGAGGCCCCCAAGAACCCCCGGTGCACAGAATCAGGTAAAGAGCCTCGCCCGATATAATCCTCGCCTTACGCAAGGCCTGAAGGAAGGAAAGGATGAGGGTGGCTGCCTGGGGAGGGGCAGGATGGGGGAGGAAGAAAAACTGGATTGTCCATCGACAGTGATGGGGGGGGGGGGGTGACACTGTCTTTGGCAGGGCTCACGTTAAAAGCCATAAACAAGGATGAGGTGCAGCGCGGTGAATGCTGCATATGCGTCCACAAAGGAACGTGCTCCTGGTAGAGTGGTCCCCTAGCACCGTAACGCCACACGCTTGTCCTCCCTCGTCCCTCGCAGAGAGGAAGTGCAACGAGTCGGCGTTCACGTGCCGCAACGGGAAGTGCCTGAACGAGACCCTGCTGTGCGACCGCAACGACGACTGCGGCGACGGCTCGGACGAACTCAACTGCTTCATCAACGAGTGCCTGAACAGCAAGCTGAGCGGCTGCTCCCAGCTCTGCGATGACCTCAAGATCGGCTTCAAGGTACGCCGCTTGTTTGGGGGGGGGGGGGGGGTTTACCTCGGCTGCCCTGGGCTCTGCATTCTCGTCCCCCCCCCCCGGATTGCTTCACGCCCAGAATTCCAACAAACGAGAGACCGAGAACAACCCGAGGTCTTTTGTAATGCGTCCCTCAACATCATGTTATTTGGAGTAGAATAACGAAGGCTACGTAAAAGTAATTTCCTTTTAATTAGCCTTATTGGCCAAAATTATGATGGATTATGTATCTGACACGCAAAGGCACTAACAACAATGGCGGAAGGAGACAGGGCTCGTTGTATCATTGGCAAAATGTTTGGGAACCGGACTTGTAGTTCTGCAACACCGTTAAAAAAACCTGTTTTGGTTCTCTTGCATGAAAGCAGGAGGCCCGGCTCTTTGGAACAGCCTGAGCTCCCTGTGAACTCTCGATGGCAGTATCCTTATGGTTAGGTCGTATTTGGAAAACCTCAGCGAGACGTTTCAGAATCCACCCGTTTGATAAGAAAACAAAATGTCTGCCAGTCTTCTTAGGCTACTATGCTACTATTTGGTCACTGTACATGGAAAAGGTTGTGTGGATTTGCCTTTGTACGAAAAAGCCCACCTGTTCCTTAAAAACCAGTGGGTAAAAAGTAAAGTGTGTGTGTGTGTGTGTGTGCGTGTGTGCGTGTGTGCGTGTGTACGTGTGTACGTGTGTACGTGTGTGTGTACTGACTCGCCCTCTGTGCTCCGGGCCCCTCCAGTGCCGCTGTGAGGCTGGCTTCCAGCTGAAGCGCGACGGCAAGACGTGCGTGGACGTGGACGAGTGCACCACCACCTACCCGTGCACGCAGCGCTGCATCAACACGCACGGCAGCTTCCACTGCCTCTGCGTGGACGGCTTTGAGCTCAGCCCCGTGGACCCCACCGTCTGCAAGTCCACATCGGGTAGGCCTGATCAGGCGCTCCGCTTGCTTGACGACCGGATGGGCTTTTAGCTGATTCTCTTGTTAAATTGCAGCACCGAGTGCGACCAGCTCAAATGTTGAATATTTGTTTTCCTGCGCGCAGAGGAGGAGCCCTACCTCATATTTGCCAACCGGTACTACTTACGGAAATTGAATCTGGACGGCTCCAATTACACCCTCATCAAACAGGTACCGTCGCAGTTAGACAGTGAACCCGCCGCCGCCGCCGCGCGATCAGCGGTGTAGTAAACCAGGGCCTCCTCTCCCCGCCCGTGTCTCCTCCAGGGCCTGAACAACGCGGTGGCGCTGGACTTCCACTACGTCGAGCAGATGATCTACTGGACGGACGTCACCACGCAGGGCAGCATGATCCGCCGCATGCGCATGAACGGTAGCAGCGTGGAGGTCAGTCAGACACGAGTGTTGCAGCCTTAGCCACCTAGCGGCCATCTTGGATCTAAAATGCTAAGCTGGGTGGGGGGGGGGGGGGGGGGGGGGGGGGGGGGGGGGGGGGGGGTGGGGGGGGAACCGAATGCGGGTTTGACTTGAGGTGTACCATTTAAACCAGCACCATTTAAACCGCTGGTTTAAATGGTGACACTCAGATGTCAAGGAGGAAGAACAGGATACAGTGGTTAGTTACGTTGGCTTGGTGCGGGGATGCCTTTTTCTGATAAACATAATCGTTCACAGATATGTCGATTATGGTTTTACGTCATGCTACTGCATAGAATCCACTTATGGTTATCAACATATTCCAACATAGAACGCCTTATTATTTATTAAACATTCAGATCTAGTTCGTGCCGTGATGTTTTCTTCATATTCAATACGCTTCATCGTCGATGAAGCGATCTGTGAGATCCTTCATCGGCTCTTCTCTGATTGGACGGGATCTCGCGTAACTCGGTCCCCTGTGGCCATCGGCAGGTTCTGCATCGGACGTCCCTCAGCAACCCGGACGGCCTGGCGGTGGACTGGGTGGGCGGGAACCTGTACTGGTGCGACAAGGGCCGCGACACCATCGAGGTGTCCAAGCTGAACGGGGCGTACCGCACCGTGCTGGTGAACAGCGGGCTGAGGGAGCCGCGCGCCGTGGCGGTGGATGTGCGCTACGGGTGAGCGGGGGTCATTCGGCGGCGTGTGGGGTCGTTTGACTTCCCGGGCCCCCCCCCCCCCCCCCAAAAAAGGGTTCCGGGTTTGAACCCCTGCTGTCCGCGGCCCCTCTTATTCTCTATTCTGGCCCTGCGGTTTCCACTCTGTTTAATCCACCCCCGTTTTGATTTGTGTGTGTGTGTTTTCCGCGTCCTGGCGGCCAGGTACCTGTACTGGTCGGACTGGGGGGACATTCCGCACATCGGGAGGATCGGCATGGACGGGACCAACCGCAGCGTGATCGTGGAGGACAAGATCACCTGGCCCAACGGCCTCACGCTGGACTTCGTCAACGACCGCATCTACTGGGCCGACGCCCGCGAGGACTACATCGAGTTCGCCAGTCTGGACGGAACCAACAGACACACGGGTGAGGGGGGGGGGGGGGGGGTCCGGAATGGTGAAAGGTTTACGTTGAGTGGCTTGACAAGATGTTGTGCGTGACATTTCGGCAGATTTCATGAATCATTCATGACCACTCTGGATCTGAGCGCATACACATCGCAGCCACACACACACACACACACACACACACACATCACAGACCCCCATACATACACAACCACATCACAGACCCCCATACACACACACACACAGGCGTCAGGGGAGAGCTGAGCGTCAAGCCCCCGAGGGCCAGCCTCCTGAATGCGGGGGACTGTCCCACTGAGATTCTCCTGTGTGTGTGTGTGTGTGTGTGTGTGTGTGTGTGTGTGTGTGTGTGTGTGTGTGTGTGTGTGTGTGTGTGCGTGTGCGTGTGTGTGTGTGCGTGTGCGCGTGCGTGTGCGCGTGTGTGGTGTATGTGTGGTGTGCGCGTGGGTGTGTGTGTGTGTGTGTGTGTGTGTGACGTCTGAATGGGGCTGCCTTGTTTAGCATACCCACGACAATGGTGGATATTGTCATGCAGCAGAGCTTACAGAGGAATGCAGGACAGAGCAGAGGAGTTCCCTATTGAGATTCCCCGCATGCGTCAAACACTCGCTTAGTGCATGAGCGTTCCCCCCACACACACATATGAGTGTCCCCCCCCCCCCACACACACACACACACATAAGTGTTCCCCACACACATACACACACACATATGAGTGTCCCCCACACACACACACATAAGTGTTCCCCACACACATACACACACACACATATGAGTGTTCCCCATGTGTGTGTTAAGAGGGCGCTCTTAGCAGCTAGGGAGCTAACATGGCGGGCGATGTCTTTCACGGTGGGAGTATCAGGGCGTGTCAGGGAGCCTGGAACAAAGCTCACTCGATAACGAGGCTGATGGAGAATAAAGTGTGGGATCAGGGACACTGCTGTAGTGCATGTGTAATGCATTCAGAAGAAATATTGTGATATTTAGAGGCATGGGCTGGACTGAATTTCTGATCCGATCGCAGTCTTTCCCGAGGAACCCTAGGGATATCTAGACTAGTGACTAAACATATTGGGACAAAACGCGCTTCACTATTGTCTGAGATCTCCATGAGCCCTCCTGACGTGAGCCCAGCTGTAGTGCATGAGGCTCCTCTCCCCCCCCCCCCCCCCCCTGTGGGTTTGCTCTCCCACCAGAGTTCACCTGGGAGGTCGACGGACGGCCAGATAACCCCCGTCGCGGCGATAAGCAATCGCGCAGCCGATGTTGACACGAGCGCTGTCGCTGTACTGCGCGCGCGTGTGCGTGTGCGCGTGTGTGTGTGTGCGTGTGTGTGCGTGTGTTTGCCTGCAGCATGGCGTAACCATGTTTGATCTATGTATACACGTGTGGCCCGCGGCGTTTTACACCATGCGGCGGCCGTGTGGCGTGGCTCCGTGACAGCGCGCCCCAGCCCAGAGAGCAAACACCGGGAGTGAGCACCGCGGGGGAAAAGGCCCTGATCGCAGCGTAAAGCCTCACGAAGGCGTGCATCACGGCGTGCATGAATCACACCGCCCACGTAAACACACCCGAGCTCGGAGTAGAGTGGAGTAGGGCGTTTCTCTCTGAACCACGTCCTGACGCGCTCAAAATGCTTTACTACATCATCACCCGATCAGGCTGACACAACGTCAAAGGACTGATCTGCTTCGAAGGAGAAATAGATTCAGCTAATAGACGAATGCCCCTTTCAGTGTGTTTGCACGCGTGTACGTGTGGCATATTTACAGGGTTGAGGGGACAGAATAGTGGTAACGGTTTGGGTACGCTCCCAGCCAAAAGGTTCTGGGTTTGATCCCAAATGTCTGCAGACCTGTAGGTCTCCTTGAACAAGATGTCTAACCCCTACCTGTACATTAATGACGTGTATCTGAATTCATTGTTAAATGGCTTTGGATGAAAGATTGGATTAGTAAATAGTAACGTGTGTGTGTGTGTGTGTGTGTCCACAGTTCTGACCCAGGACATCCCGCACATCTTTGCCATGACTCTGTTTGAGGAGTACATCTACTGGACCGACTGGGAGACCAAGTCCATCAACAGAGCCCACAAGACCCTGGGCACCAACAAGACCACCCTGATCAGCATCCTGCACAGGCCCATGGACGTGCACATCTACCACCCCTACCGCCAGCCTGAGGGTGAGGGGGGCGTAGCGTCACATGTCACTCGCTCCCCTCCATAAAGATGTTATAATAAAAAAAGATGTATTATCATAACTAGATATTTAGACGGAAGATGTCATGGTATTGCTTATTTGGTTGTTGTTAGATGGTTAGTGTTCTAAAACGAATCATAACATGTTCATCATCGTCATAATTATTTGTTTTAATAGAGGATTCAATGATTACATTTAAGATCGCATTTTCAGCCCGTTTCCCTAACTAAGATCAGTGGTAGTCACTCTTGACTTTTTGTTACATCAAAAAATTGCTGTACTGCAATGCTCAACTCTTAAATCAGAAGGGTTTACGTTTTCCCTCTCTCCGACCTCCTGTGTCCGCAGTGCTCGATCACCCATGCCAGACGGACAACGGAGGCTGCAGCAACCTCTGCCTGCTCTCCCCTGGAGGAGGATACAAGTGTGCCTGCCCCACCAACTTCTACCTGGCCAGCGACCGGCACACCTGCATGTCCAACTGTACCGCCAGCCAGGTGAGACGGGATGACCCCAGAATAACTCTGTATGCCCTCAGAGATAGGTTCATCTCTCCCTTCGTAGATCTGGTTCATCTCTCCCTCCGTAGATCTGGTTCATCTCTCCCTCCATAGATCTGGTTCATCTCTCCCTCCGTAGATCTGGTTCATCTCTCCCTCCGTAGATCTGGTTCATCTCCCTCCATAGATCTGGTTCATCTCCCTCCGTAGATCTGGTTCATCTCTCCCTCCATAGATCTGGTTCATCTCTCCCTCCGTAGATCTGGTTCATCTCCCTCCATAGATCTGGTTCATCTCCCTCCGTAGATCTGGTTCATCTCCCTCCGTAGATCTGGTTCATCTCCCTCCGTAGATCTGGTTCATCTCCCTCCGTAGATCTGGTTCATCTCCCTCCGTAGATCTGGTTCATCTCCCTCCATAGATCTGGTTCATCTCCCTCCATAGATCTGGTTCATCTCCCTCCATAGATCTGGTTCATGTCTCCCTCCATAGATCTGGTTCATGTCTCCCTCCATAGATCTCGTTAATCTCCCTCCGTAGATCTGGTTCATCTCCCTCCATAGATCTGGTTCATCTCCCTCCGTAGATCTGGTTCATCTCCCTCCGTAGATCTGGTTCATCTCCCTCCATAGATCTGGTTCATCTCCCTCCATAGATCTGGTTCATCTCCCTCCATAGATCTGGTTCATCTCCCTCCGTAGATCTGGTTCATCTCCCTCCGTAGATCTGGTTCATCTCCCTCCATAGATCTGGTTCATCTCCCTCCATAGATCTGGTTAATCTCCCTCCATAGATCTGGTTCATCTCCCTCCGTAGATCTGGTTCATCTCCCTCCATAGATCTGGTTCATCTCCCTCCATAGATCTGGTTCATCTCCCTCCATAGATCTGGTTCATCTCCCTCCATAGATCTGGTTCATCTCCCTCCATAGATCTGGTTCATCTCCCTCCATAGATCTGGTTCATCTCCCTCCATAGATCTGGTTCATCTCCCGCCGTAGATCTGGTTCATCTCCCTCCGTAGATCTGGTTCATCTCCCTCCATAGATCTGGTTCATCTCCCTCCATAGATCTCGTTAATCTCCCTCCATAGATCTGGTTCATCTCCCTCTGTAGATCTGGTTCATCTCCCTCCATAGATCTGGTTCATCTCCCTCCATAGATCTGGTTCATCTCCCTCCATAGATCTGGTTCATCTCCCTCCATAGATCTGGTTCGTCTCCCTCCATAGATCTGGTTCATCTCCCTCCATAGATCTGGTTCATCTCCCTTCATAGATCTGGTTCATCTCCCTCCATAGATGTGGTTCATGTCTCCCTCCATAGATCTGGTTCGTCTCCCTCCATAGATCTGGTTCATCTCCCTCCATAGATCTGGTTCATCTCTTCTTTCTTTCTGTCCTCAGTTCGTCTGCAAGAATGACAAGTGCATCCCCTTCTGGTGGAAGTGTGACACGGAGGACGACTGTGGAGACCGCTCAGACGAACCTTCTGACTGCCGTAAGTGTCTGTCTGCCTGCCTTTCTGCCTGTCTGTCCGCCTGTCTGTCCATCTTTCTGTGTGACCTTAACCATGTTGTATATCATGACCTTATTAAGTGTTTCCTGTTCCTCTGCAGCTGAGTTTAAGTGCAGGCCGGGTCAGTTCCAGTGCGGGACGAGCATCTGCACCAACCCTGCCTACATCTGTGACGGAGACAACGACTGCCAGGACAACTCTGATGAAGCTAACTGCGGTACCTTTCAATGTCTTTCATCGGCTCTTCCTTATAAGTCTCAATGTGCCTCTTGGATTGCTTTGCAATGTAGAGTTATTTACATGTTATGGAAAGGTTGTAAGAGACAACAAGAGCATCTGACTGCAAGACTCCTCAAACATGACCAAACCACTGAGCTCACGTGGAAAATAAGGCACAGCACCAAAACATGTAATGTATCTTAGAAGTATAAAAAGGGGACACTTCTATTGTATTGTAATGGAAGAGTCTGAGTGGTGGGGTAGTTCTCTAAAGACAGGAATGTGTGGTTTATTATAGGGGGCACAGTGGGACACAGAGCTAGAACTAAACAAGGGAAGGTCAGAATGTGACCTGGTGAACTAAAGACTCCACATGGTGGGACTGGTGCCCAGAGAGAGACCTAGTGAACTAAAGACTCCACATGGTGGGACTGGTGCCCAGAGAGAGACCTAGTGAACTAAAGACTCCACATGGTGGGACTGGTGCTCAGAGAGAGACCTAGTGAACTAAAGACTCCACATGGTGGGACTGGTGCCCAGAGAGAGACCTAGTGAACTAAAGACCCCACATGGTGGGACTGGTGCCCAGAGAGAGACTAGACCTAGTGAACTAAAGACCCCACATGGTGGGACTGGTGCCCAGAGAGAGACTAGACCTAGTGAACTAAAGACCCCACATGGTGGGACTGGTGCTCAGAGAGAGAGAGCGAGAGAGAGGGAAAGAGAGAGAGACTAGTTCCAAGGGTTTTTCAGTGAACAACAAAGTGGTGATTCACATTAATTACAAGTCTACAATTTGTGTTTAATTATTCCACACCCACAACCCTGTTCTCTCAGATCTATGCCCTTACATTGTGTGTGTGTGTGTGTGTGTGTGTGCGTGTGCATGTGCGCGCGTGTGTGTGTGTGTGTGTGCGTGTGCATGTGCGCGCGTGTGTGTGTGTGTGTGCGTGCGCTTATGTGAATGCACGCGTGTGTGCTGCAGACATCCATGTGTGTCTGCCTAGCCAGTTCAAGTGTTCCCACCCCAGCCGCTGCATCCCGGGCATCTTCCGCTGCAACGGCCAGGACAACTGTGGCGAGGGGGAGGACGAGAAGGACTGTCGTGAGTACACAACGCACTCCCTTCCCTCTTCGTTGCTCTCTTCGTTGTTTTCATATTTCTTCAATAGTGCACGACAACGTGTGATGTGTGAGGAGCACAGGATGTGCAAAGAAGGAATTTCCTTGACAAAGGTTGACTAAGGTCTTACTTGGTGAAGTCGAGCTACTTAGTAGTAGTACAAAGTACTTAATGTTTAAATAGGTTTGATCATTCCAGAGCCAGGGATTCTGGGCTCAAGCTATTTCAAATGACATAATGTAAATGATCATGATAATACATCATTTAATAACGTAAATAATCATGAAAATGCATCATTAAATAATGTAATGATAACACGTAATTAAATGATGTATATAATCATGATAATAAATCATTTAATAACGTAAATAAGCATGAGAATACATCGTTAAATAATGTCAATAATCATGAGAACACATTAAACAACACGTATAATCAAGATAACGCATAATAAAATTACGTAAATAATCATAATAAATACATCAGCAAGCGCTTAGCTTTTTGAGCAGTTGGAGGTTTTCGTCACCAACTGAACCCCACAGTTGATCCCAGGGCCTGCCCCTCGTCGCGCCAGCCAGTAACCCTGTGACCGCATGTTGTCCCGCCTAGCCGAGGTGACCTGCGCCCCCACCCAGTTCCAGTGCGCCATCACCAAGCGCTGCATCCCGCGCGTCTGGGTCTGCGACCGCGACAACGACTGCGTCGACGGCTCCGACGAACCCGCCAACTGCAGTAAGGCCTTCGTCTTCTTCTTCATCTTCTTCTTCATCTTCTTCTTCTTCTTCATCATCACCACCGCCGCCGCCGCCGGCGTCTCACCGCGGATGAATGTTGCCGAGTCACACGGTTCACCCCGTTTCGCTGCGTGGATGGGTCGACCGTACCGGATGGGTACCCCGCGGCTAGCATGACTGGACATGTTTCATTACACAGCATTGTGTAATGAAACATGTCCAGTCATGCTAGCCGTGCGTCCCGCGGCTAGCATGACTGGACATGTTTCATTACACAGCATTGTGTTGTAAAATGCCTAGTACCGGCGTGAATGCCTTTTCTGCTTTGTTTGCCTTCGAGCCGTGGTCTGGGGGGGGGGGGGGGGGGGGGGGGGGGTCCAGATGTCCCGATGTGTCCAGATGTGTAAATAGACTGAATAACCGCGCGTTCCCCCGCAGCCCAGATGACGTGCGGCGTGGACGAGTTCCGCTGTAAGGATTCGGGCCGCTGCATCCCGGCGCGCTGGAAGTGCGACGGCGAGGACGACTGCGGCGACTCGTCGGACGAGCCCAAGGAGGAGTGCGGTGGGGACCTCTTCTGTCCACAAACACAACCGCACAACCACACAACCAACACAGCAGCATGTCGACGCACACGGCAACACGCGCACAACCAACACAGCAGCATGTCGACGCACACGGCAACACGTGCACAACCAACACAGCAGCATGTCGACGCGCAGGACAACACAAACACAACCGCACAACCACACAACCAACACGGCAGCATGTCGACGCACACGGCAACACGCGCACAACCAACACAGCAGCATGTCGACGCACACGGCAACACGTGCACAACCAACACAGCAGCATGTCGACGCACAGGACAACACGCGCACAACCAACACGGCAGCATGTCGACGCACACGGCAACACGCGCACAACCAACACAGCAGCATGTCGACGCGCAGGACAACACAAACACAACAACATGTAGACTCCCAGGACAGCCCAAACACAACAACACACGACATATCAACACAAGAACACAAACACAGAAACACACACCACAACATCAAGAACGTGACTACACAATCCTTTTCATTCATGAAGATCCTCTTTTCCTGGACTGCAGTTCAATCAGGAGAGGCTAGCATTTCAAATGAACCACAACATTTACAAACAACGCGTTTGGAGATTAGACACCATCAAATGATTCTTCATGGGGACGATGGATCCATGAAGTATGCCGTGAGGTGATCTCCCCCCCTGATGGTGTCCAGACGCTGGTGGTGGTGTGACTATGGATGGAGTTCCTTAGCTCTGGAGGACGCCATCTCTTTCTCCGTAGACAGGTGGAGCTTAGTCCCGGGGGGGAAGGGGGTGGAGGAGGGCTGCAACGGGTCTCAATGAAAACCCCAGAGACTAGCATGAATGAGAGATGTTTATAAACTCAATCGTACAGCAATTGTACTCCTGTTAATGCAGGAGGTCCTGATTGGTTGAGAGATGAAGGGGAGCGGCCTGCGATGAAGATGTGGAAATTTAGAACCCAACAACAGAGCGATGAGAAATAGAAGGGGAATGTCTAACTTTTGCTTTAGCGCCATTAAACGTAGCCTTGTATGCTTTGCTTGTATAGTCCAGATAGAATCATTTGTTCATGGGCTTTTTGGATTTGTTTGTTATCCTTCGTAGCTGAGCGGACGTGTGAGCCGTATCAGTTCCGTTGCAAGAACAACCGCTGTGTGCCCGGCCGCTGGCAGTGTGACTACGACAACGACTGCGGAGACAACTCCGATGAAGACGAGTGTGGTAGGACGCTCCCCTCCTCCCTAGCTCCACTCATCCCAAGCTCGCTCTCAGTCTCAACTGGAGGGTGCACGCTACCACACCATGGTCATCACTAACGCAGCTCTAACATGTTCCATGTCCAACTCATGGTCGCGTGCTTGTTTGTTTTCACTGAGCGTATTTCCGTTAATATCACCCATGGTGACCTCTTGTGCATCTCCACTCATCTGATGTTTGTTTCATTTCATACTGTCCTGTTGGTGTGATCCAGAGGTAGGTCTCTCCACCATTCATAAGTGTGCGTAATATAGACCTAGCCTGCCTTTTGTCTGTCCTCCTGACCCTTTAGTTGTGTTGTGTTTGCTTCCTGTCTCTGTTGGCTAAACCAATTACCCATGGCCCATTGGTTGTTATCCCTACTAAGAGGCGAAACGGAGCTGTGAAGAAACATTTAAACAAAACCGTGGTGTTCTCTTTAACCACTAGATGGCACCACATTTAAATTTATAAAAACGGCTAATATTGTATTTCGTTTAAATCCAATTCAATAGAAAGAGACATTGGTTACTTGGCAGTAAACTATCTTAATGTAAATGAATAATGAACCACCTGAAGCTCCATTTCCCTCTTATTTGACTCCTGCTGTGACCTAAATTGAACTCCCTTGCCGCCCTTTGTGATGTAAACCGGTGTACGTTACGTTTGATGGAGCTTCCTGTTTGGGCGCTAGTTCGTTCTCAAACGCCACGTTTGGCTGCTCTCCCCGTGTCTGAATCCTCAGTGCCGCGCCAGTGCTCTGAGAGCGAGTTCGCCTGCACCAACGGCCGCTGCATCGCCGGCCGCTGGAAGTGCGACGGAGACCACGACTGTGCTGATGGGTCCGATGAGGTAACCGCCCAACCGCCGTTGACGCCCAACCGCCGTTTTCCTTAGTTATTTAGCACACTATACTGACCACTTCCTGTGTGTGTCCGTCCGTCCGTCCGTCCGTCCTCCGTCCCCAGCTTGGCTGTGACCTGAAGTGTGACCAAGACCAGTTCCAGTGTAAGAACGGGCACTGCATCCCCATCCGCTGGCGCTGCGACGTGGACGCTGACTGCATAGACGGCAGCGACGAGGAGAAGTGTGGCACTGCCGGTGAGTGTGTGTGTGTGTGTGTGTGTGTGTGTGTTTGGGAGGGTTAGGCTATTTATTCCACTACATTACATTGACATTAGTTAAGTTTCATTAAAAGAAAATACACATTTCTACGTTCAAAATCGAAATTGACAACTACGTTGAGTTGACATGTTATTGTGTAATATATCCAGCTAGAACAAAGAGCCTGTGATTAAATTGGTGTCCTGGTTGGTGTCCCTGTGCCGTCTAGCTGGGAGACACTGCCCCCTGGATGAGTTCCAGTGTAACAACACGCTGTGCAAACCGCATGCCTGGAAGTGTGACGGGGAGGACGACTGCGGAGACAACTCTGACGAGAACCCAGACGAGTGTAGTAAGCACAACTACCACTGTTCCTTAATCACAGTCCTCTATGCTTCCTAGATTCATGTACTATGCTTCCTTCACTCAGCGTCCTCTATGCTTCCTAGATTCATGTACTCTATGCTTCCTTCACTCAGTGTCCTCTATGCTTCCTAGATTCATGTACTCTATGCTTCCTTCACTCAGCGTCCTCTATGCTTCCTTCACTCAGCGTCCTCTATGCTTCCTAGATTCATGTACTCTGCTTCCTTCACTCAGTGTCCTCTATGCTTCCTTCACTCAGCGTCCTCTATGCTTCCTTCACTCAGCGTCCTCTATGCTTCCTTCACTCAGCATCCTCTATGCTTCCTTCACTCAGCGTCCTCTATGCTTCCTTCACTCAGCGTCCTCTATGCTTCCTTCACTCAGTGTCCTCTATGCTTCCTAGAGTCAGCGTCCTCTATGCTTCCTTCACTCAGTGTCCTCTATGCTTCCTTCACTCAGCGTCCTCTATGCTTCCTTCACTCAGCGTCCTCTATGCTTCCTTCACTCAGCGTCCTCTATGCTTCCTTCACTCAGCGTCCTCTATGCTTCCTAGAGTCAGCGTCCTCTATGCTTCCTGGAGTCAGCGTCCTCAATGCTTCCTTCACTCAGTGTCCTCTATGCTTCCTTCACTCAGCGTCCTCTATGCTTCCTTCACTCAGCGTCCTCTATGCTTCCTTCACTCAGCATCCTCTATGCTTCCTAGAGTCAGCATCCTCTATGCTTCCTAGAGTCAGCGTCCTCTATGCTTCCTTCACTCAGCGTCCTCTATGCTTCCTAGAGTCAGCGTCCTCTATAGCTTCCTTCACTCAGCGTCCTCTATGCTTCCTTCACTCAGCATCCTCTATGCTTCCTAGAGTCAGCATCCTCTATGCTTCCTAGAGTCAGCGTCCTCTATGCTTCCTTCACTCAGCGTCCTCTATGCTTCCTAGAGTCAGCGTCCTCTATAGCTTCCTTCACTCAGCGTCCTCTATGCTTCCTTCACTCAGCGTCCTCTATGCTTCCTTCACTCAGCGTCCTCTATGCTTCCTTCACTCCGCGTCCTCTATACTTGGTCACCTCTGCCACCTCCTCCCCTCCCCTCCCCTCCCCTCCCCTCCCCTCCCCTCCCCTCCCCTCCCCTCCCCTCCTAGGGCGGTTCCAGTGCCCCCCCACCCGGGTGTTCCGCTGCCAGAACGACCGTGTGTGCCTGCAGCTATCCAAGAGGTGCGACAGCGTTAACCACTGTGGCGACAACTCAGACGAGCTCAACTGCCGTAAGTAGAGAAATACAGTTTGCATATTCGCTGTCTGACGGACAATGCAAAGCTACGGTAGACATTTATTTGAGAAGCATTTTTCATATTTGTTGAATTTGTTTTGCAACTTTGCGTCCCGACAGCAATCAATAAATCAATAAATGAAATGAAATGAAATGACTGCATGGCTTTCCTGTCTGTCTGTCTACCTTCCTACCTATCTACCTACCTATATATCTACCTACCTATATATCTACCTACCTATATATCTATCTACCTATCTACCTACCTATATATCTACCTACCTATATATCTACCTACCTATATATCTACCTACCTATATATCTACCTACCTATATATCTACCTACCTATCTACCTATCTACCTACCTATATATCTACCTACCTATCTACTTATCTACCTATCTAACTATCTACCTACCTATCTACCTATCTACTTATCTACCTATCTAACTATCTACCTATCTACCTACCTATCTATCTACCTATCTACCTACCTACCTATCTACCTACCTACCTATCTACCTATCTATCTAACTATCTACCTATCTACCTACCTATCTACCTATCTATATATCTACCTATCTACCTACCTATCTACCTACCTACCTATCTACCTATCTACCTACCTACCTATCTACCTACCTATCTACCTATCTACCTATCTACCTACCTATCTACCTACCTACCTATCTACCTATCTATCTACCTACCTATCTACCTATCTACCTACCTATCTACCTATCTATCTACCTACCTATCTACCTACCTATATATCTACCTACCTACCTACCTATCTACCTACCTATCTACCTACCTACCTATCTACCTATCTACCTACCTATCTAGCTACCTACCTACCTATCTACCTACCTATCTACCTATCTACCTACCTATCTACCTATCTACCTACCTATCTACCTATCTACCTACCTATCTATCTATCTACCTACCTATCTACCTACCTACCTATCTATCTACCTACCTATCTATCTACCTACCTATCTATCTACCTACCTATCTACTTATCTACCTACCTATCTACTTATCTACCTACCTACCTACCTATCTACCTATCTACCTATCTACCTACCTATCTATCTACCTACCTATCTACCTACCTATATATCTACCTACCTACCTACCTATCTACCTACCTACCTATCTACCTATCTACCTACCTATCTACCTATCTATCTACCTATCTATCTGTGCACACTCTGCCCGTGCACTCATTGCGCATGACCGGAGTCTTCCATAAGGCTAGTCAGACCTAGTGCTAAAGCTAGCGAGCTAGTCATGTGTTTTGGGGGAGTGGCTTCAGAGGCACTCTGGCTGCTTTCTACATGTTGCATACCCTTGAGCGTCTTTCAATACCAACAGACATTTTAATTGGGAATGGGAATGCAACCCCTACCCTCGGCAGTGTTAATGCCATGCTCTACAAGTACTCTTTATTATTCCAATTATTGTCTTTATTTATGTGTGTGTTTGTTCACAGAGTTGATTCCAGCTGTGCCCAGCTGTGACAAAGACCAGTTCCAGTGTGCCAACGGAAAGTGCATCAGCTCCACGCTGATCTGCAACTTCTTCAACGACTGCGAGGACTACGGCTCAGACGAGATCAACTGCAAGACGGGTTAGCTTAGCTCCGGCTCGTCAACGGCTTTGTTTCCGTGGCCCGGTGTCAGCATCAGCGTGTCGATGCCGACCCCCGTCCGTGTGGTGTGACTCACTCCTATCTCTCCCCGCAGACACCAAGCTGAACGACTGCAGGAGCAACAGGACTCAGTGTGGGGACGGAGACGAGGCTCACTGCGTCACCAACGCCACAGACTCCTTCTGCTCCTGCAAGCCTGGCTTCCAGAAGACCGGACACCGCACCTGTGGAGGTACGGAGCCCAGGCTCCCAAACCAGATGACCCAAATCTCTTGCATTTGTGTCCTTTCAGGTCTACGTTTTAGGTTATATCCAGGTGCCTTGGTGCAGTAAGACAATGCATGCCATGAATAATGACGGTGAAACGCGTGCTTTTAAATCACAATATACATTGACTCTTTCCCTACAAGGAGTTTTGAAAGTTTGAGTTTTTATCAGAATCACTTTGGCTTTTTCCATGAGCTCCATTGCCATTTTCTCTGTGAAAATACATGTAGACTCCCTGCATAAATCAGTGATCAATCATGAAAGGATGTGAATGAAATGTTGTGAAAGGGATGTGATTGGGAATACACAGCAGTTGTAAAATGTTTGTGAAATGCGGTAATGTATTATCAAAGGTCTGTGTGCACTGTGCAGTAAATCAGTTTCAGATTGTGTAGAGAATTCCTCCTGATGACAGAATCCCTAGTGGATCCTCTCCCCATCATCTCATTGTGATACTTTTGTGCTTATATAGTCCAAACTGACTGAGGCAGTGTAGTGTGCTAACGTGTGTCCCTCTCTGGTTCTCAGATAAGAACGAGTGTCAGCAGTTTGGTGCCTGCTCCCACATGTGCAACAACACGAAGGGCTCGCACAAGTGCAGCTGCCACAAGTACTTCACCAAGATCCACGACACCTGCAAGGCTGACAGTAAGAACCCACCCTAAATGATACCCTTCAGATCAGGAACTGAAGAGTGACCTCTCTGACCTCTACCCTCTCCTGAATGATTCTGTATCTGAATTCACTGTGTGTTGCTTTGTATACAAGCTAAAATATCTAAAGATCTAAATATAGATAAGAATTGACTAAGTAGTAAACACGATCTAAGAAGGGCCCTACCTTGTCTTCTTTTCAGGATGTTATGTTTTTTAAATGAAACTTCTTCCTTTGTGAAGCACTATGAATGTATTATGTAAAGGGTGCTATATAAATCAGCGGAACCTAGCCGTGCCTTACAGTCTCACGTGTGTTCACGTCCCTTCTCTCCCCCCCCCCCCCCCCCCCCCCCCCCAGATATGAACAGCAGCCGGCAGATCCTGTACATCGCCGACGACAACCAGATTCGCAGCCTGGACCCCAGCGGGCCAAACTGGCACTACGAGCAGACCTTCCAGGGCGACGCCAGCGTGCGGATCGACGCCATGGACCTGCACGTCAAGACCAACCGCATCTTCTGGACCAACTGGCACAGGGGGCAAATCTCCTCCTATCAGCTGCTGGCACCGCCCACCTCCTCCTCCTCAGGCTCCTCCCCCAACTCCCCCAACCGCAACCGGCGCGAGAGCGAAGGACGAGTGTCCAACCTGCAGGTGAGCCTCCATCTTAAGCTGTTCAGGCTGTGCTTTGAATTGGGATGCAATGCAACAAATACCCACCTGGGGGCGCTCATACGTTCTTGTTTAAACATGAGCAGAATGAAGGAAGTGAAGAAGGAATGAAAAGCTTAAATAATGTAAAGGCTTGCTAATCAATTCGATTATGCGGATGAAAATGAGATAGACTCATCTTACCCGTGGTGTAAGACCAACCACACGAGAGCAACATGTTACCACACTGACAACACACGGACACACAAGACACACGGACACACAGACACACAAAAAACAAACCCGCTGAGCTGGCTTTTGGGCTTTGCGTGAGCAGATCCCGGAGCTGAAGATGCCTCGCGGGATAGCGGTAGACTGGGTGGCTGGGAACCTCTACTGGACCGACTCCGGTCGGGACGTCATCGAAGTGGCTCAGATGTCCGGACAGAACTGCAAGACCCTCATATCCGGCATGATCGACGAGCCGTACGCCATCGTTGTCGACCCGCAGAGAGGGTAGGACTTATTGATGTGTGTGTGTGTGTGTGTGTGTGTGTGTGTGTGTGTGTGTGTGTGTGTGTGTGTGTGTGTGTGTGTGTGTGTGTGTGTGTGTGTGTGTGTGTGTGTGTGTGTGTGTGTGTGTGTGTGCGTGCGTGCGTGGATATCTTTTATTTACGTTCTGCGTTTACATTTCTAATTCAATTTTTTTAATGTACGTTTGTATCGGTTTTCAATGATGGTCCTGTACTTCTACTGTGACACCCACATTTCTTGTCTGGGATTAACACAGTGCATCTTGTGTGTCTCAATGTGTTGATTTCTTGGTGTGTGTGTGTGTGTGTGTGTGTGTGTGGCCCTTCAGGACCATGTACTGGGCAGACTGGGGGAACCACCCTAAGATCGAGACGGCAGCCATGGACGGCACCCTGAGACAGACGCTGGTGCACGAGAACATCCAGTGGCCTACCGGTGAGCCAGATATCTGTCACCTGGACCCCGGGCATGCTGTGTGTTGGTGTGTCTAAGTGTTGTGCGCTGGACTCCGCAGGTCTGGCCGTGGACTACTTCAACGAGCGCCTGTACTGGGCCGACGCCAAACTGTCAGTCATCGGTAGCGTCCGCCTGGATGGATCGGACCCCGTCATCGCCGCCTCTGGCGTGAAGAACAGTTGAGTTCAAAGCCTGTTAAAACCATCTCTGCACTCCTCATCAGGGGGGATGCCGATACAAATCATTCAACCTTTATTTAATCCCAGATAACAAAAAAGAAAAGATAACATTGAGGAGGAATCCTTATTTACTTATAAAATGTCCGTTAAAATGCTGTTAAAAAGGACAGAGAACAAACCATTTTGAATCAAAAACATTTCAATAACACGTAATGCACATAAAATAATTGAAAATACAATTAAGATTAAAGACTAAAGGCAATTGCAATGGCATTTTGCTGGTATGATACCACATCTCATTATGCCTTTCATTTTTCCCGCCTCTTTCCAGAACTACTCCATCCATTCAGCATCGACATCTTCGAGGACTACATCTATGGTGTCACGTACGTCAACAACATCGTCTTCCGGGTCAACAAGTTTGGGAAGGGCACCATGGAGAACCTAACCAAAGGCATCAACCATGCAACAGACATAGTGCTCTACCACCGCTACAAGCAGCCAGAGAGTGAGTTGATTCACGCTTCCATTTTAAGACATGAGGTTAGGCCAAGCTCGCCACTTGAAGAAGGGATTTAGTCACAGTCCGCCACAGAAGATCTAGTGAACTTTAACCCCCAAGGACCAGATACATTTCTTTTAATGTCTCCCTAACCTGAACATTTGCACTCCGAGCCATAGCTAGGTTTATCTCCTAGCCATAGCTAGAGGGTTAATCTCCTAGCCATAACTAGAAGGTTCATCTCTAGCTAAGATATAATATAAAAGCATTATGTCATGTGTTACTTCAAAATAGTTGTTTCCTGTGTGAGGAATTGAAAGTTGTGTCACAGCCCCTTATTTTTATTGTAATAAAGGGCCGGATAATGAAACTTCTTCCTGTGCTGCTCTAACCAAAGCCAACATGATCATTTTTAGCGTAGCATGGAGCACCTGACACACTATTCCTCCTAATTAGTATGCTTCTCTTAAACACATGCATATAGTACATTCAGGAGTAGAGGTTGCTTTTTAAACAATCTGTTTTCATTTGTTATTTAACATTATTCTTGTGTCTCTCTCTCTCGCTCTGTGTCTCTCTCTCCCTGTATCTCTCTCTGTCTCTCTCTACCTGTCTTTCTCCCCCCCGTATCTCTCTCTATGTATCTCTCCCTGTCTGTCTCTCTCCCTGCATCTCTCTCTATGTCTCTCTCTCTCCCTGTCTTTCTCTCTCCCTGTATCTCCCTGTATCTCTCTCTATGTCTCTCTCCCTGCATCTCTCTCTATCTCTCTCTCTCCCTCCCTGTTTTTCTCTCTCCCTGCATCTCTCTATCTCTCTCTCCCTCTCCCTGTCTTTCTCTCTCCCTGTATCTCTCTGTCTCTCTCCCTGCATCTCTCTCTATCTCTCTCTCTCCCTACCTTTCTCTCTCCCTGCATCTCTCTCTATCTCTCTCTCTCCCTGTCTTTCTCTCTCCCTGCATCTCTCTCTATGTCTCTCTACCAGTGACCAACCCGTGTGACCGTAAGAAGTGTGAGTGGTTGTGTCTGCTGAGCCCCAGCGGGCCTGTGTGCACCTGTCCCAACAACTACGTGGCAGACAACGGTACCTGTGTCGAGAAAGCTCAGCCCACGCAGTCACCTTTCTGTACGTACTACACACGCACAATGGCACGCCCACACACTCAGGCATACACACACACACACACACACACACACACACACACACGCATACAGACACACACACGCACGCACGCACAAATGCAGACACGCCAGGTGCATTAGGCTCAAACAAATAGATTGTTCCATAAGTCCATCTATGTTGAAATAGTTTTGTCTTTTTGTCTTTATTTATTTACATTTTGTTCTTTAATGCGAAACTTGATTGATTATACAGAGACGTTCGGTATATTCTGTTATTTTAGACTAATTTAGACTCTTACTATAAACTAAAATGGTAAAAGAACACAACGATGAAAGAATTACATATTTACTTATAAACTTCACAAAAATGCTTGTTGTGTAAGACACACTTGATTAACTGAAGTTTCTTCTTCTTTGCTGTTCTGTCTCACCAGCGCCCCCCTCTGGCCCCTGCACCATCCAGTGTCAGAACGGTGGCAGCTGCTTCCTCAACGCCCACCAGCAGGCAAAGTGTCGCTGCCAGCCCAGCTACAGAGGAGAGAGGTGTGAGATCAACCAGTGTAGGGACTACTGTAAGAACGGAGGCACATGCACCGCCTCTCAAGCAGGTAATATTTTATATTCATATTTTCATATTTTATATACACGTGTAAAATGTTTGTCTTCCTTGCACCAACCTACCAAGACAAACTCCTTGTACGGGGAAAGCCGCTTGACAATAAATGGCATTGTGATTCTAACGCTCCAGAGACTTCTTGGTTCCACAAATTCATATCTTATCTTACTTCCTGGTTCGGCTTCTGTCTGTTGTTTCCCGCCGAGTGTCGTATAATGGTTGATGTTAACCTCAAACTGTATTTCCTCCTCTCCTAGGGAATCCCACCTGCAAGTGCCTGCAGGGCTTCACGGGCCCCCACTGTAACCTGCAGACCTGTCAGAACTACTGCACCAACGGGGGAAACTGCTCCGTCAACGTGGGCAACCAGGCCACCTGCAGCTGCCCTGCAGACTACCATGGAGACCAGTGCCAGTACAGTGAGTGGATCCATCGCCCCACACGAGATTCATACAATGGCAAAATACAGCTGCAGTTTGTCAGGATGGTCCAGTCAGGTGTTGGACACTTAGGGTTGGGATAATAGGGTTCGTTTTTAGGTTTAGGGTAAGTGATGGAGCAAGTGGGGGGCAAGGGTTAGTAATGGGGTTAATAATATGGTTAGTGTGTGGTTAAGATTAGTTAGTGGTTTTGTTAAGAGAGTTAGGGTTAGTAAAAGGCCTGTCCCGATAACTACTTTTGTTGGACGATCTATAGTCAAATAATTGCGATAAACTATTTCATTGTCATTTCAAGACAATTTTATGCCACTGATATAATTATAATATAATGGCATAATAATGCAAGTACATCCTTCCAAAGAGCAATTCACTTTTAAGTATAAGGAATAATCAGACATTGGAAATGGAATGTCAAATTAGTTTGAAATATTTCTTGCCAGAAATTAAAACATGGATTTACGCAGTCGTCCGTTAAAACCCCACTGAGCCTCGAGTATCTCGAGGAACACGTCATCTCCCCCCGTCGCGGTCCTCTCTGTGTGTGAGGAGGCGCTGCCCAGCCCCGCCTCCAACACACAGAGCAGGCGAGAAGACAGACCAGCGCCAAGTGTTGGTGAGAATCATTCTTATGGTCCTTTTACGTCAGGCACGTCACATATAAACGACACTTAAAAAGGAGAATAAAATGGAAAATCGCCTCAACTATTTACATTAGTTACGATGCAAATATGCGGCAATTTCCACTGAGAATCCCACCAATTGCAAACATCTACAACCCTCCAGACTATATGAGGCTAAAATATACTATGTGTTAAGAGGATTATATTATATCCTCGTGTGTGTGTGTGTGTGTGTGTGTGTGTGTGTGTGTGTGTGTGTGTGTGTGTGTGTGTGTGTGTGTGTGTGTGTGTGTGTGTGTGTGTGTGTGTGTGTGTGTGTGCGTGTGTGTATGTGTATGTATAAATAATGGAGTTTCACGTTTTAATCAACGTGGATGATGATTAGAGGGTTTGTCTCGTGTGCATTTGGAGAGTTATGTAATACATCCATGTTTTGGAGACGTTAGCTTTTGAGGTTGTTTCCCTGTTTGATGACTAAAAGTAGGCCGTGACTGTTTCAATACAACTGCACACCGTCATGTTATCAAAGGCAACCTATATTCATGTATCGCAGTGCAAGTTTGGCTTGTAGCGCCGACTGCTAATGAGATGAATGATCAATACATACATTCATAGTTTGCAATAATTATAGGTCTATGAATGTTGTTTACCACTATGGATGCAATAAGAGTGTGTGTGTGTTGAGAAACGTAAATAGGCTGTTACCTCCGCCATGTCCTACAACATGTGGGGACTATGACAAAGATGGCTGATTGTGATTGGTTAAACTGATTTTTTTCGCGGGATAAAGCTGTCCAACATCGACCTTGGTCACTTTAAAATGAATGTTGCTTTGTTGAAAAAATGGCAATAGCGTCCTATGTCTACAGTCCCATTCAGCTCCATGATTTTTTTTAAATTGTATTGACGTGGGAAGAAATTGCAACAAATATTCGTGTTCAATGTAAAAGGACATTTTTGTAAACAAACGAGTTAAGCATACAATTATCGAGGTCATGTCCATATGTTATACGATAAGTCGATAACGTAATTATCGTGACAGGCTTGGTTAGTAATAGATTTGGTTTTAGGAGTAATAGGGTTAGTAGGGTTAGTAATAGTTAGGGTTAGAAATAGGTTAAAGTTTAGTACCAACAGGGTAAGTAGTGTTAGTAAGAGCGTTAGGGTAACAGGGTTAGTTTTAGTAGTGTTAGGATTAATAAAAGGGTTAGAACCACACACAATCCTTAAGGATTTCTACAGCACTAGAATCGATTTGTGTACGAATCACCAGTAGCAAGGAGAGCCCTTGCGTTGCTGAGCTGTGTCCTCTGTGGTCGTCAGGCATGTGTGAAGGCTTCTGTGAGAATGGAGGGACGTGCCTCCAGACCACCAACGGCACCAAGCTGTGCCAGTGCCAGAGCCAGTACCACGGCCACAACTGTGAGCTGGATAAGTGCCAGTACTGTGGCGAGGGCAAGTGTCTCACCTCGGGAGAGGTTTCATGCAGGTAAATATACTGAAGTCATGTTGAGTCATGGTGCTGTGTGTTGAGTACGCATCAGACTGAGGAAGGGTTGTTTATGCAAAGGATTTACATGATGCTGTTTTTAATCGTTCGTTTTCAAATCAAACAGGTTCTTTGTCTAAACATTAGCCGAATTTCATTCAAAGAAAAAGTGAAAAGTACAAAGTTGAGTTAGCGCATGCATTGGCAGACAATAAAGCCATTATAATCTTCAAACATGTTTTCCATATCTGTTTGTTTGTGTGTGTAAAGCTGTCCCAACGGCCAGACCCAGCCCAGCTGCTACTCCTGTCTGGACTTCTGCCTCAACGGCCAGTGCTCTGTTGATACTCGCTCCCTGCTGCCTCAGTGCAGGTACAACCGCTCACACACACATTCACCCAGTCACACAGTCATACATTCACCAGTCGTACGTTCACTTGCTCACACACACGCACACACACACACATACATTCACCCAGTCACACAGTCATACATTCACCAGTCATACATTCACTTGCTCACACACACAGACACACACACATTCACCCAGTCACACACACATAGACACACATTCACCTGTGCCAACACACACACGTACATTCACTTGCTCACACACACACACACACACACACACACACACACACACACACACATTCACCCAGTCACACACACACACATGGACACGCATTCACCTGTGCCAACACACACACATACATTCACTTGCTCATCCACACACACACAGACACACACATACACAGACATTTACCTGCTCACACACACACACACATTCACCTGCTCACGCTCACTTTCACTCACCGGCTGACGCACACCTAAGTATGACACGTGTCTAACTGCATGTGACCATGTGACCATGTGACCGTACAGGTGTCCTGCCGGATGGGTCGGGTACAGGTGTCACATCACAGCAGCCCCCGTTGACTCGTCTTCCAGTGGAAGTAAGAATAGAGATTTGGATTTTTACCAATGTGTTTAAAAATGTATAATGAAACAGACAGGTACAAACTTAATACAAGGAAAGAAGAAAAAAAAAAAAGGCTTTTTAACAGAAAAAAAGAGGCTTGAATCACTTGTGAAGATTTCAGTGTCTGAAATGTTTAGAAGCCGCACCCATTTTCAAGAAGTCTGGAAAAGTTGGTTGTTCCACATGGGAAACAAAAGGCTGCCATACTGCAGTCAACTTCTCAGAAGATCCCTGCAATGTGTGTCTGTTCTATTGTAAGAAGATGCATGATATCCTTTGTGTGTATATTTAAGTCACGTTTTACTAGTGATCCCTTCCCTCATTAGTCAGGTCTGATGGGTCACTGTGTGTTTGCAGGCACTGCCTCCATAGTCATCCCCGTGCTTCTGCTCTTACTGTTGGCGCTGCTGGTGGTTGGCGGCATCTTGTGGTATAAGAGAAGAATGCGTGGGTAAGTGGTAGAGCTAGTGGACCACGGCTAATGTATTCATTTCTTTCTGAATTCTTCCACCTGTACTACTGAGCTCTCTCTCTCTCTCTCTCTCTCTCTCTCTCTCTCTCTCTCTCTCTCTCTCTCTCTCTCTCTGTCTCTGTCTCTGTCTCTCTGTCTCTCTGTCTCTCTGTCTCTCTGTCTCTCTGTCTCTCTTTCTCTCTTTCTCTCTCTCTCTCTCTCTCTCTCTCTCTCTCTCTCTCTCTCTCTCTCTCTCTCTCTCTCTCTCCCTGTATATATAACGTCTATCCTCTGTCTCCCAGGTCTCTAATGCCGGGCAAATCCCGTTCTCAGCGCTCGTGGTAACTTGTTAGGGTTACATAACTCACCCGTCTTAAAGACCCCATCCCCTCCATGCTGCCTGTGTAGAATCTGTCTGTCCATGCCTGCTCAGACTCCTATTGGCTACCTCCTCCCGCCCACAACGTCCTATTGACTATCTGGAAAAATAGCCTTGCTGGTAAAGCAAGATGGATTGGAGAAGTGTCTTGTCCCTGTTCCCCCTGTTGTGTGTAAACGCCAAGTTATACCTGATGCTCATGCAGTGTGCTTGCATAGTAGCAGTAAACTATACCACCTCTGTTGACCTTTTTGTGAAGAATTGTCCTCGCGCTTGCAGCCAGTCAAATATTTGCTGTATCAAAATGTCTCAGTCCTTGTATTAAGACATGATGCAATATATTTGTTTGGTTATGATCAAATGGCCTTCAACCAAAAAGCCCATTTGATGACCTTGGGTACCCTGTGTTGTCTTGATGTCTGACCTTTATGGAGCTGCTGCCGAGTGTGTGTCTGGTTCATGGAGCGCGATTGATTCCTTCCCCCTTGAGCAAACATCTCTTTGTCTCTGTGTATTGTTTTCTTTTAGTGCAATGAAACGCAAGTCTGATTTGTTTGTGTTTTGTTGCTTCACAGTGCCAAGGGCTTCCAGCACCACAGGATGACTAATGGAGCCATGAACGTGGAGATCGGGAACCCGGCCTATAAGATCTATGAAGGAGAGCCAGACGACGATGCTGGAGAACTCCTGGATTCAGACTTTGCTTTGGACCCAGATAAGGTAACGCACACACACCTAGAAGCTGTTTGTGTGGAAATGCTTTATACAGTACGTAGTGTATATGGCTTTATACATTGATTCATATTCATCTATCATCTATTCTATTATTTTTTTATTGTACAATAGATGAAAGGGTAGCAACAAATGTATTGTACTGGCTGCACATTGTATTACACAAATCTATTGAGTCTTAAATGTTGAGAAAGTGTATTCTTTTCTTAATGGGAAGTAGTTGAAAATATACTAATAAACACACACAGGTTCAGATAATCTCTCTCAAGGAGTCTCTAATAGTGTTAACCTGTGTGGTGTCGTGTACGTGTGCACATGCATGGGTTTTTCCAAATACCCTTGTGACACACCACTGCCTCCACCGCCACCATCATCATCATCATCATCATCATCATCATCACCATCATCATCATCACCATCAACGTCGCCTTCTTCTCTCCCTTTCTTTCCCCGCCCACAGCCGACCAACTTCACCAACCCTGTGTACGCCACGCTGTACATGGGCGCCCACAACAGCCGCAACTCCCTGGCGAGCACAGACGAGAAAAAGGAGCTGCTGTCCGCGGCCGACGACGACATGAGTGACCCGCTGGCGTAGAGCCCAGGCATGGAATTAACTCTGCCATCGTTGCCCTGCCCTGCCCCCAGACCACACCAGCCCAATGCTGAGCTGAGCTGATCAAAACAAATTGAATTGCCTTTAACCAATCGGAAAGAAAAAAGAAATCAAACAAAAGGAGAACACTGTATAAAATGTATAAAATGAAGGACTACTTTTTTATGTGATTGCAGTATTATATTTTTTTCTTTGACAAAAAAAAAGAAATCTCTGAGGAGAAAACGGAAACCATTTTATAGACATTTATTCAGTTGTTCACTCTTTAATTTTGCTCACCTCCTCTCACGTCCCCCCCCCCCCCCCCCCCCCCCCCTCACTCATATAGCCACTACCTCTGTGCAAATGTAGAACATGGAAAGATTCAAACGGCAGTGGAACAATTTTAATTTTTTATTTTTGTATGAATTGTATAGGGGGAGGGGAAAAAAGTATTGTTCCAATACCAAGAAACAATAATAATTGTCCGAGTCTTTGTTGTTTGTGAAAGACATTGGGGAGGTGAGGACAGCAAATGTCAGTTTGGCTAATGAATGCTTCCTAGTGGCTGGTTTGGGTGACCGCTTGTTTGCTGCTGGAGGTCTTTATGAGGGCCGAGTGGAAGACGTATTAGAACCTTATGGGGACTGTGTAAGAATCCTGCGGTCTCTGAGGACCCGAGTGTAAGAATCCTGAGGTCTTTGAGGACCCGAGTGTAAGAATCCTGAGGTCTTTGAGGACCGAGTAACAATCCTGAGGACGTACACACAACTCAGCATCCAGACACAACCGCGCTGTTGTCTGAAAGAATTACATTCAATCGATTCTTTTCCTTCTTGCACAGGCTCAAGTTATATATATTTGCATATATACATATATATAACCTATTAACAAAGTGTCTTGAAACTATACCCAGGAATACAATACAACAGTAACAAATAGCGGTCTGTACTTGTTTTTAATCCGTTGTTTTCTTTAATCAGTATCAGAAATGAATGGCCCACCTGTTTGCGTGAGTGTGTTTGTTGGAAGAATATGATTGTAATAAAGGCTGGTATTCCAGCTGGGACAGTGGGAGGTTATCTGTGGCCTTTGGGGAACCGCAGCCGGCTCTAGCATGGAGAGCCAGACTCTAACCGCCGGAAGATGAAGCTCTCATGAAGTTTGACGCAGAGTAACAGATCTGTGCCGACCGACGTCGTCCATGAGATCGTCTGTAACATTTAGTAACTGAACGGTTGTATTTAGCTTTTTGTCTTTTTGTCCTCCATTGTAAAATGTTATTTTTTTTGTCAGGAAAGGCCCGGGAGCCGAGTCAATGGTACGTTCTTGTATGAAATGAGTTTTGAAGTTGCTGGGTTGATTTCTTGTGTTTTTGATGTTTGTTTTGGGGAGGGGGGTGTTCATGTAATTTGGGTTAGTGCTCATTGTTAAGTGCATTCCTAACATGGAGGAGGGGGGGCTGATGTCCCTCCTGATAAGCATTCCTTTGTTGATTCCTTTGCCTTGCTGCTGCTAATGCTAACGCTAGCCTGTCCTCCTCTTTCAACCTGTCACGGTTTAGATTGCTTTGTCCCTGCACCCCTTAGTCAGTCTTCTACAGCTCCCTCACTGCACGCCCTTGGCACTGCCCTTCCATTTGTTAACAGTATTCACAAAATGTTACGCCATGCTACATTCTTTATTTCACTGCTAATTAGAACAATCATTTTAGTTTTTGATTCTTGATTTTGAGAATGTCTCTCGGATTGTAAAACTCACATGGATGTTTGTGGTTTAGTTGTTTGTTTTAATTTTGATTTTATTTTTTTTTTATATAAGAAATTAAATGGATTTTTATAGTAGAAATGTATGGTGACTCTGACCTTCATTTGGGATAGAATGGCTTCTGACATCATGGCTGGAGCAAAACATCGGTGAATTACTATTAAATATATAACGCATAACCACATATTTCAGAAATAAAATGTGAATATGTAGAAATTGTTTGAATGTCCCACCTTCTGCTTTATAAAAATGATATTTTATTTGTCCGTCAGAAAGATATTTTTTAATGTTGATTGTTAAGGAAAATAGAAATGCAAGCATTTCACTTTATTTAAATTTTCAAGAAAGTGATTTTTTCTTCATTCATTGATTTGCATGTATTTGGACAAGGACATTTCCACTTAAAATAATGTCTCATACAATGTTAAGGCAAATGAAGTAGTGTAAATATGGTCGGTCTCTATTGACGGTTCCATACTAGAACACAAATGTAAGTCTCCCAGTGCACAATCATTTTGCTACTCGATGCTTTTAAGAGGGAATAGATCTGATGTATGAGAAAAGCACAAAGACATCACAATCCCTACATGATTAGAGTAGAAATATCCTTCATCCACAACATTTACAATTGATCATCCTCTGAATTATAAAACAGCAGTCCATATCAAATAATCTTCATTCCCGTGTCACTTCCTTAGTTTGACAGAAAGTGTTGTCAAATATATATATATATATATAAAGTTCAGATCCATGACAGTTTTTAAACATCTACTTCCAAAACAGAAGAAAACCAAATTGATTGCAAAGAAGCAAATAAAAGCTCCTTCCCCTGTCATTAGGGTTCCTGCACTGAACGGTAATATTTTGAACCTTTGTAATGTTGATTATATTTTTAGTGTTCGTGCCATAGTAAAAAGGAAATTGCGTTTAAGACTTCAAAGATACACGTTATGGCTGACTTAATGAAAATAATACTGTCGTTACGAAAGGCACTTCACAAAAGTAAGACATGAAAGCATGTTTGGTTTGGCTAGCGATCCAAAGGACCAATCGAAATGTACAATATTGAAACTACAAATGCGAACAACTCCAAGTCTTTGCTCTGTTGTCAACGGTGTGCTCAATCTCAAGTCTTTCCAAAAGTCCCACGTCCTCTGATGTTACTTGGTGATCTTCTGGGTTATTCAAAGAAAAGAAAGATCCAGCTTCTTCAAAGCAAGAATTCTCCTTTAAGAGTTAGCATATGTGTCAGCAGCCTGGGTTCAAGCCCGGCCCAACGTTATGGCTTTAGGAATGTTTTGCAGGCACTTGTGGGTAGAAGCATTGTCCTTCCTGCTTTGGCCAACTGAGTCCAGACTGACCACACCTGCATGAAGCCCTCTTTAATTAGTTCATTCATGTTTTTTAAGGGTTTCATACCCAACATTGATCCCAGTGCCAAGGTCCAGCAGGATCTTCTGCAGTCCGTCTAACTGAGCCCATGGTGAGGTTACGTTAGAGTCTATGTTTGGAGTTAGAAAGGAAAGTCGGTCTTATGCAGTCGCTGTAATTATGACTGCAGAAGAATTTCCATAAATAAATAAATACCCAGATGGCACGAATGTCATGGGTTTGATCCCCTCTGTCATCACTTCCAGTCTCTCTGTTGTGACCTCAGGCGTGGGGTTCAGGGCGGTCGTGTTGGGGAGGCAGGGAAGGCGGGACCCCCACCAGGACACAGGGTACAGGGGAGGTGGTCTGGGGTAGGGGGGCGGGACCCCCACCAGGACACAGGGTACAGGGGAGGTGGTCTGGGGTAGGGGGGCGGGACCCCCACCAGGACACAGGGTACAGGGGAGGTGGTCTGGGGTAGGGGGGCGGGACCCCCACCAGGACACAGGGTACAGGGGAGGTGGTCTGGGGTAGGGGGGCGGGACCCCCACCAGGACACAGGGTACAGGGGAGGTGGTCTGGGGTAGGGGGGCGGGACCCCCACCAGGACACAGGGTACAGGGGAGGTGGTCTGGGGTAGGGGGGCGGGACCCCCACCAGGACACAGGGTACAGGGGAGGTGGTCTGGGGTAGGGGGGCGGGACCCCCACCAGGACACAGGGTACAGGGGAGGTGGTCTGGGGTAGGGGGGCGGGACCCCCACCAGGACACAGGGTACAGGGGAGGTGGTCTGGGGTAGGGGGGCGGGACCCCCACCAGGACACAGGGTACAGGGGAGGTGGTCTGGGGTAGGGGGGCGGGACCCCCACCAGGACACAGGGTACAGGGGAGGTGGTCTGGGGTAGGGGGGCGGGACCCCCACCAGGACACAGGGTACAGGGGAGGTGGTCTGGGGTAGGGGGGCGGGACCCCCACCAGGACACAGGGTACAGGGGAGGTGGTCTGGGGTAGGGGGGCGGGACCCCCACCAGGACACAGGGTACAGGGGAGGTGGTCTGGGGTAGGGGGGCGGGACCCCCACCAGGACACAGGGTGCAGGGGAGGTGGTCTGGGGTAGGGGGGCGGGACCCCCACCAGGACACAGGGTGCAGGGGAGGCGGGGGTTATAAGGAGGAACTGGGGGAGTGTTGGGGGGGGGATACACAAGTGGTTTAAGGCCTCTTCCAGCCGCTCCGCAGCAACGCGTCGGCTCTCAGGAATGGCTGGTTTCTGAGATCTGTGAGTGGGGGGGTTGGGGGGAGGAGGAGAGAGACAGGGGAGGGAACACACGTGTTAGGAGAGTACAGCCAACCGCCACGGTCCACTGAATCCTGGCTCAGCTTGGAGCCTAAAGCTCATAAAAGCTTCTTTCCTTTTTGAACCTCTTCATTGCGATAACAGTGTCTGTGAAGGGTAATGCATGGCACTATAATAGCTCAAGTCATGGTTTGGTTTCACTGTGTGATAAGATTTATCTACATGGTCAGATAGTGTTATCTTGAAAATAAAAATGACACTTTTCCCTAAACCTTGGATTCCCAGCTTCTAACATTATTGCTATAATGTGACGCAGTGGAAACCAGGGCTTTAGGAGTTTAGTTACTTAAAACAACACGACATCACATGGTCGTACGGACACAATAGGGATACAAAAACCAAAGACAAACATTGCAGATGGTCAACAAGCTCTTTTTAATAATAAAAAAAGCTTATTGACCGAGCGCTGTGCAGCACACTTGCGAGAGACCGTTAGCAGACACACATGGTGGACATTGTTAACAGGTGAGCTGAATGAACACTGGACTGCATGCAACACATAGGAGGAATTAACAGATGATGATGATGATGATGATGATGGTGGTGGTGGAGGTGCCCTGACCATAAATGGTGTGGTCATCAATTACAAACCGATGGCACCAATGGACCATGTACGAACAATACTCTTGCCTGGAGGTTGAGGGTCGGTAGAATATCAAATTCGATTTTAGGTTGAAGCTAAAAAGGTTTAATACTTTATTTTACTATATTGCCATCTATTCCTTTACTGTTGTGTAGTAGAGCGAATTTGACTGCTTTAAGAAGCTTGTTAAGCGCTATAGCTGAAGCAGCCGACGTCCACGTAGCGACCGCACACAGGAGCTGCAGAGCTAAAGCGCGGCAGCAGGCTGCATCCAGACTACCTTCCTTACCCTCAGCTAGGACTCTCATGTACTCTCATTACTCTTCGTCTCAGCTGTAGGAGTACAGAGTTGGATGGAGGGGATGGGGGAGGATGAGGAAAGAAGAGTGTCATGTTAGCAGGAAAAACCAAAACACGTTAGTCTAGAATGGAACAAGATGCTGTCCATTCGTTTGTATTTGGAAAGCCAAACCTCTTTAAGCAAAATTCTGTTTCATGAAAAAAAACAAAAATGAAGAAGAAGAAAGAGTTGCACATTGCAAAAGTTGCGATGTGCATTGCGTTGTTATTTCTCATTCATGCCATGCATGATCCTTGCTCTTGATTGGTACACAATCAGGGCTGTATTCGCATTTATAATTTTGCTCAGAATTTCTAAAAAGTTAAAGAGGTTTCGCCGACTCCTACTCGTAGACCCCGAACAGTCTGTGGAGGTTCACAAAAGAAACCAAACAGGGCAACCGGTGGCAGCCTGGGTTAGTACACAGCTCAGTCAGGAGAGGGGTCCTGGGCTGTAGTGACGGTGGGGTGGGGGGGTCATGCTACATGCAACAGTGGGCTCGGGAGAGAGACCTGGAGACAACCTTGGCATTAGTGTGTGTGGGGGGAGGGTTGGGAGGAGGGCTAGCAGTTGCCGTCTTCGCAGAGGTTGGCTTCACAGAAGAACCGCGAGCCACGCTTAGCGGTGCGCGCTGTGAAGGGCACGCTCTTCAACACTGAGGAAGAGGAGGAGGGGGGGGGGGAGAGGTTACATCACACCTGGCACACTGCTTGTAAGAGGGACAAGGTTATACCCGGTCGTTTGGCTAATGTATGATAGCGCTAGGGGATTAAGAAGGACAACTTTATAGGGTAATAATAATAAGACGTGTTACACAGTGGCATCATAGTTAATGGAGTTCAAAGTCAGATCAACTGTCAGTATTCAGCTAGTGGTGGGTTGAGGCCAGGGATATTGTTACCAACATTATGAAGCAAACGGGAACAAAACAAAACCGTTACGTTCATTAATTTTGAAGCCCAGACAGACATCTGTTAGCTGAGGCTCTGTCCTGAGGCTGTAGCTGGGAGTGAGGCCCTTGTTGTTTTGTCGACCATTGATTGAATGTTGTCTGTGTATGGAAGCCTTCGCTGCCGTGTTTTAGCATCAATTCCACACACTTCCCAGACCCAAATTCATTACAACATAAATACATGTTTCTCACTAAATTACACTACATCATTTGCATTCTGAGGCATTGAGACTTTGGCTAGCAGCTATATTTTTCTTTCAAAATCACTAACTAGACAGCTGCGGTAAAAGACAAAGAAGAAAGTCTTGACGGCTTCCTGTGTGTTTTATGACGGCCCATGGCCCAGGTGCGGAGGTGTCGTCTCCACCACGTAGCACAGCGTGCACTGCAAGGGAGCCGAGCAGTCGATCACCACCGTCATGGTGGGCCTGGGCCCCTGGGGGCCTCCGCTGGGGCCCGGGGTCCTCACAACACGTGGGCTTCTCAAGGCACTCTCTGTCCCACCTGTGATGATGTCCTCTATGGTCCCGTCCTTGCCCTCGTACACGGGCCGGTGGTCTTTAGCCTGCCGCTTCCTCAGCTCTGCTATCAGCTCCTGCTGCTGCTGCTTCTTCTTGTGGGCCTGGACCTGCGAGCACACGGGCCTTATTGATCTGTCCCACACCTACAGGCATGCATTGGTTTACCAGATCGGTTTTCCGATCAGGTTTTTTAACTGTAAAAATGTAAGTGTGTATTGTGTGGTTAGGATTTTCATCTTTTATATACAAGACTTATTAGACATCAGACTTGTCTATTGCAACAAATCGAAATAAAAAAGCACGTCTTAGGAATTGATTGATTTCTCATATTTTGAATCCATACGAGACGCCCGGGGGTACCTTGGGGTCTTGCTGTTTAGCCTCCTGGGCCAGTAACTTCTCTCTCAAGGCTTCCTCCTGCTTTTTCCTCTGCTGGTTTTCCTCCACCGCATCCTGTAGAGACACACAGATACAGAGGGATCAAGATAGAGAGAGAGACGGAGAGTGAGAGACGGAGAGAGAGACAGAGAGAGAGACACAGAGAGAGACACAGAGAGACAGAGAGAGAGAGAGAGAGAGAGAGAGAGAGAGAGAGAGAGAGAGAGAGAGAGAGAGAGACAAAGAGAGAGAGAGACAGAGACAGAGAGAGAGGGCAGCTAAGATGGGTTCGGGACCAAGGCGAAGGAAAACAAAATGTCCGCTTTAGAAAAAGGAGGAGGAAACGGATCATAGGTTGAACAGACTTTTAAGGTAGTCATTAAATGTTCTGTGCCCTTTTATTTCGTAAAGCCGCTCTGTCTCGTTGTCGGGAACACACACACACACACGCCACACACACAGGCACACACACACACACCAATCTATGATCAACTAAATATTCCTTCATGTTACACACAAAAACACACAAGCAACAAACAGAAATTTCCCATTTCCGCGAGCAGATCTCATAAATCCAGACAGGGGAACAATGTCAGGATGTGTGCTGGGTGGTGGAGGGTCAGAGGAGACAGTGGAGGGCCCAGTCTAAACAGCTGCTGCTCCCCAGCCCAGCTGCTCCTTCCTGTTATTCCACCTCCTGCTCCACGCTACTTCCTGTGGCAGCGGCGGCCTCACCACCACTCCTCCACCCTCTCCTCTTCTTGTTGTGCTCTAAGACACAGAACGACTACGCCCTCTCTCCCTCACCCCTGGGGTCTTCCACCCGCTCACAATGGGAGAGATGGACAGAGGGGGAAGGAGGGGGAGAGAGAGTGAAAGGGGAGAGCGAGGGAGAGGGAGAGGGAGAGGGAGAGGGAGAGGGAGAAGGAGAGGGAGAGGGACAGGGAGAGGGAGAGGGAGAGGGAGAGGGAGAGGGACAGGGAGAGGGAGAGGGAGAGGGAGAGGGAGAGGGAGAGGGAGAGGGAGAGGGAGAGGGAGCGCTCTGCTCACCTTGTAAGCTTTGATGAACCTCACGAACACGGGGAAGAACACAGAGGGGGGAGTCGTCTTTGAGCTCTCGCCAAAGAAGTTCACCACATTGTTGAAGGCCTCCTGGGGAGAGGAGTGAAAGGAGTGAGAGGAGTGACACGCATAGCTTAGCTTTGAAACCTCCCTTCCATGTCTATTTCCATCTCATTGAGATAATATCCGTGAGGTGGGAAGAAGGGAATACCTCCGATGCCTTGGCGTCCTTCTGCAGCTTGTCCAGCTGGCCGTCGCTGGAGTGCAGGAAGGCCTTGAGGACCGGGTGGTCATGCAGGCTGCACTCCCTCCTGATCAGATCCATGCCCTTGCCCAGCTCCCGCACATCCAGCAGCACGTTCTCCAGGGACACTACGCAGTTCACAGGAGGGTCATTCACCTTTCAGTATAATGGTTCACCTACAATGCTATCCCACTGCTACTCGTCATACCAGTAATAATAATTAATAACAATAGGTATCCACAGTTACACACACACACACACACACACACACACACACACACACACCTGCTGCAGCCTTGTCCACGTAGTGCAGTTCACTGTAGAAGTTGGCCAGGTCAGAGTACTTCTCCTTCACGATGAGAGCGATGTAGTGGAGCAGGGTCATCTTCCTGTCTGTAGACTTGGTGTCCAACAGCTGGGGAAAGCAGCGGGGAATACACAGCAATATGAGCCGAAACCCCTTAAAAACATCCAAACTCTGGAATCCTTCATGAGCAGCGTCTTTATAAACCGTGGCGCACAGGGATTGTAGGCTGAATGTGCAGATCAAAAATACTCACCAGGTCCAGACTTTGCAGTTTAAAGCCATACACTGAGCCTCTTTTGCTGCTGTTCATGTAGTTTCCCAGGGCTAGGATGATCTAGAAGAGAATAGAGAAGAGGGGTTGACACGTTTACACAATCATCCTCATTAAGAAACACACAAAGTTCCCAAACAGTGATTTGTAAAATAAATGACTATATATATATATATATATATATATATATATATAAATATATATATATATATATATATATATATATATACATACATATATATACATACACGTCATTTGAATGTGTTTCTGGGTAGTACTTTGGTCTCTGAGTAGACCATAGATGCAGCTATCAAGGAAACAAAACAGCGGCAAAGAGCTTGTTCCTCTCACTTCAAGCATCCGCCTCAGCTTGGGCGAGGACTTGACGGAGCCCGAGGCGGCGATGACGGCGTTGAGCTGCGGCGTCAGCATGGCGATGTTGTCGGCGAAGTTCCCCACGAAGGTGATGATGTTCATGCGTTGCGTGAGCCTCTCGATCTTGCTGAAGAGCATCATGAAGCGGTCCTCCTCCGCCAGCTGGTCCAGTGGGCGGCGCTCGCGCTCGTACTGCCGCAGCGCCTTCACCTCGGCCTCCGTGGGCAGGAAACGCATCAGACACTCCACAAAGTCCACGGGCAGGGCCTTCAGGTCGAACCTGGTGGGCGCGTGAGGGGGGGGGGGGCCAGACGTTAGCTGTTTGGAGTGGGTGCGTTTCAACTGATCGTTCTGACCAGGGGACAAAATAAAACCGAATGAAGAACACATTTCAATTCAGAGGCCATGAACAAACGACTTAAATTATAATGATTATAATTTTGTTTTGTGTTATAATCAGTTTTTCCCTTTTTGACCCAAATGAACTACTGTTATTCCTCCTTGTACTCATTTGTAATACATTAATATCATGCTTAGAAGATTTCTTGCTTTGAGAAATGTGGGTTTTGTATATTTAATGTAATTTATATTATTAAATCCTTCCCTGCTGCCGTGCTGTAGTGGTAAGAAGAATTGGGAAGGAAAGGCCCAACTTCACTTAGCGGTAAGAAGAGTTAGAGTTAGGGAGATAAAAGCTCTACTTCTCTGAGTGGTAAGAAGAGTTAGAGTTAGGGAGATAAAAGCTCTACGTCTCTGAGTGGTAAGAAGAGTTAGAGTTAGGGAGATAAAAGCTCTACTTCTCTGAGTGGTAAGAAGAGTTATAGTTAGGGAGATAAAAGCTCTACTTCTCTTAGTGGTAAGAAGAGTTAGAGTTAGGGAGATAAAAGCTCTACTTCTCTGAGTGGTAAGAAGAGTTAGAGTTAGGGAGATAAAAGCTCTACTTCTCTGAGTGGTAAGAAGAGTTATAGTTAGGGAGATAAAAGCTCTACTTCTCTTAGTGGTAAGAAGAGTTAGAGTTAGGGAGATAAAAGCTCTACTTCTCTGAGTGGTAAGAAGAGTTAGAGTTAGGGAGATAAAAGCTCTACTTCTCTTAGTGGTAAGAAGAGTCAGGAAGGAAAAGCCCTACTTTTCTATGGCTTTGCAGATCTCCTCCGTGGTCTTGTTGGCCTTTCTCAGTGTGATGGCCAGGTTCTTGGAGCGGTTGGCATCGAGCAGGGTGATTTTGTTCACCGCCTTGTGGGCCACCTTGTTTGTAGTGCTGGAGAGATCCACCATTGCACCCTGGGCTCTGGTCTTGAACAGCTCCTCAAACCTCTCAAGATCCAACTCCTATTGAAGAGAATCACAGATCAATGACAAAACACACCACCATCCTTCATGTTAGCACAACATTGTGACACAGCATCAGGTGTCCTAGCAGCTGGCTTTTACTAGACGTACCTCTAGGACGCGCTCGTCATCGATCTCGTTGAAGACGGTGCCATTAATCTGATTGGGTTTCAGGGCCGTCCAATTGAAGATAGGCAAGCGGAACTTTGTTTTGATCGGCTTCTTAATTCTGATCGCTGTTTTAGGGAAATGTCTTTTAAAAAACTGCTGGCAAATTGGTTTATCTTGTTTCACCCCAGTAACAGAGACATCTAACAAAGTTAGAAGTCCGATTTGATATCATACCTGATAGGCCCAAACTCAGGATCGACACGGATCGAGAACCGTCCGGCAAAGGTGGAGGTGGGGGCGGCCCTGGCGCACACGGTATTCCTTCAACACACAAAGACCAACATCACCTCTTTTAAAACAGGCTTTTTACAACCTATCACGCCATTCATCTTTGATGTCCTCCTCCTCCTCCTCCTCCTCCTCCTCCTCCTCCTCCTCCTCCTCCTCCTCCTCCTCCTCCTCCTCCTCCTCCTCCTCCTCCTCCTCCTCCTCCTTCCTGAGTGTGCTGACGTCCCTCAACGACTGCTCCCCTCAACATAGGAAGTGCCCTAAGTGCATCCCTTTCCTGTCTGGGTTAGAGGAACTCTATCATAACCTGGCTGTTAGAACCTGCTTGACACAAATAGATGTCCTCTGAGACCCCCCCAACCCAAGGCTAGCCTGGCCGTCACATGCACTGTGTGTTTGCATATAACATGGTGGACATGATTGCATTATTTTGTCTGTTCCTCTGTTTACCTGCGTCAGAGGGAAGCGGAGGAGGGGGCGGGGGTGGAGGAGGCGGTGGGGGCGGAGCTTCACTGGCTGAGGGTAAACTGGGGTCGATGCTCTGTGTTGCTGTTAACTCGACAGGCAGCAGCTGTCCCAGGTCGCCCAGTGGGATCCCTAGGCCGCGGTCGCCAGTGATACCAACACCACCCAAGACTCCTCCTCCACCAGCGCCGCTGGCTAGCGGTTCGATGGCGATGTCTCCGTCAGGTTTCTTATGCAGGCGGATGGTGCCCTGCTGCTCCAGCTCCATCAGGCGCTTCTCGATGCTGAAGTGTCTCTGGTAGGCAGCGTCCTTCTCCTTGATCATTCTCCTCAGGGTGGTCACCTGGGTGCTGGTCGATTCATAGGTCTCCTAGAGGGACACCAGGGGGCGATAGAGAGCACACCGGACACGATCACGCCACACACCAAAGACAACCTATTCCCTGCTGATCTTATTTACTGTAATACAACTTCATTGTTTTGCTCTGTAGATCACAGATGATATGCAGCCCATGCAGAATGACTAAGAACAACAGAAGAAAAGACATCACAATCCACAATTCACACAAGCTCACCCTCATAATGTGTAGGTCCTTATCCTTCTGAAGGAGAATTTTCTCCAGGTCTGCTACTTTCATCATGGTCTCATTCTCCACATCCAACAGCTTCTCTGTCACCTAGATAGATGGAGAGGCAGAGCAGTTTGCGGTGTGCATGGAGGGAGGATGGACAGAGATGGAGGAACACCTGGGCTTCTTTCCACTCCTTCCCTCTCCTCATCCCTTTCGTTCTCCTCATCCCTCTCACTCTCCTCATCCACTCTGCGGCATCAGCGAGAAATGCGATATGCTCGGCAGTATGACACAGCAAAGAGCTGCATAGAATGCACTCAGTTATTGATTTGGACCGATTACATATACTGGATTTTAGAGAAGACCCACAGTAGGGCAGGAGCTCAGCCAATGACAGCCTGAGTCCTCCAACCTCACATTTTCCTCCAGCCAATTAACTCTGTGTTTTTGTTTACCTTTTAAGTGTCTCCTATTGGTTCTTTTTTTTTTTATATAATATTTTTCAAGATCGAGAACATTCAATGATCTGTGTACTTCTCTTCTCTTGTGTGCCTCAGCACAGACTGCTCAGCTGGGTTTAAATTGAAAAGCAGCTGATATATCAATACTAACATATCAGCTGTTTATACTGGTTTGATGTTAAGTAATGATTTGTGTTATCTATTATCATTCAAATCAGTCAAATAAAACTCCACTAGCAGCTGTAATAGTGTGATTGTGGTCGTTGCTGTTGTTAGCAACATTGTCGGCATGGCCCAGCAACAACAATAATACCGGCCCACCTAAACATATGGCCCATCTACTGACAGATTCTGCAGATCCCTTTATGCTGAAGAATTCACCCGGAATTCTGACCCTTTTCCTCCCCCATCATTCCTGACTCCTGAGAGCCGAGTTTGTTTTGAAATTCCTGCAGTGATGTCAGGACTGCCCACGACCTCTGGATGTGAAGATCTTCAGAGAGCAGTGTGGGACATGAAGGCGAAGTGTCCAGAAAGACGCTGATGCAACGCTAGAACAATATTAACCTTGTTCCTGTGTTGTCCACGAAAGGCAACACCATAACCTTTCAGCCATGTTCACCTCGCAATTACCAGAAACCCCTTCTGGAAATTCATAGAAAATCTAAAATAACCACCAAGTAGCGTTCTAGAGAGTAAAGGTTAGTGGAAGAGTACAGGGAACCATAGTTCTAGCTAACAGGAACTATGGTGAATGGTGCCGATGGATCCAAAATGGCGGCTGGTGGATCTTACGTGGGACAGGTGCTCCTCGAGTTCATCCACCTTCTCCAGCGCTGCGTTCTTGGTCTCGGCATCTTCCAGTAGACCGCCGACATCGAACACGTTGTCCAGGTAGGCCTGGATCTGCACCGACAGCTTGTCACTCTCTGTGTGCTTCGATTTCTGTCAAGGAAAGACGTGTGTCAACATGAGGTACACACTTTGCTTCAGGTTACTGTTTAGATGGTGGTTTCCTTCGTGTTTATTGATGTTTTTTTATTTTCCGGCCCCACCTCCAAGTAGTCATCCAGGCCCAGCTTAGTGAACTCGTACTGCAGATGGACTCTGAAGTTCATGTCCTCCACCGAGTGGACCATGATGTTGATGAACTGCATACACGCCACCTACACAGTATACACAGTGGAGATCAGAAAGCACGTTAGCCAGGTTCAACAGATGGAGAAGACCGGAAGTCCCATGTGAGCACACACACACACACACACACACACACACACACACACACACACACACACACACACAAACACACAATAACAAAAAACATCTGAAGAACATAATAGATGGCAGATGCACCATTGGGGTGAACTGTGTGTGTTCAAAACTCTGATCACTCTGCACTCTGCTCACCATGAAGTCGATGTTTGCTTCTTCACAGCGAAAGTAATCCATCAGCCTCTCAAATCGCTGCTTCTCCTTACACACCTGGAAGTACAAACGTTATCATTCAGAGGAGAATATCCTGGAAGTGAATGATTTTTGTTTTATTGAAAAATATTTTTTCCTCACTATAATGGCTCAACATTCCCCATTGTATGTCCTATCTGAACATGAGTGTTATTGTTGTGCATGCACAGGTCAGCTCACTTCAATTGCAGCAATACCGCCTAATTATGGGAATTCATGGGAAGGGACAAAACGCCAACGGGAAAGATTTAGCCCAACTCCCACACAACGCAAACACACTGGGAAAATGAGAGAAAAGAAAAACAAACACTGCTTTCCTGACCCCCGAAGAGGTCCTCTATATCAATGCTAAAAAAGGAAAGTCCCAGTAGGCCTAATAATGATTGTAATTACAGTTGCAATACTGTACTGGTATGGTGCGTAACTCCTAATTACTGCGGTTGAACACCATTGGTGGCCGTGTTGTAAACGTCCCTGTAACTGTCAGCGTGCTTGACGCAGTCCTTTTAAAATAGAGAGCTGCGGTTCTACTGTCTGGACTAGTGGTTCATTAGCATTCGGGAGCATTCATTTGGGTCTTCTCAGAACTGACACTGCATGGTCATCGGCTTGGGCCGGTGTTTAAATGTCTACAAGGCAAAAAAAGAAAAGGGCACTGAGCAAACTTTTGAGGTCTATGTTTTGATCCTTATCACGCTCGAGGTTGGCTCCCATCTGGTGACTCAATTCCACCATTAGAGTCCCACAGGCCACCGTGAAGCTAGGGAGCTACTGCTAACATCCTCAGTGGAGAAGAAATGTGGCAGAACTCCTGAGTTCCCTTCACCCCCCTGTATTGACTTGGTAGGCCTCTCTGTACCCCATGGAGAGACAGGAAATGACCCTGCATTTCTTTAATAGTACACTCAGTAAGCACACAGATTTCACTTTACATGGTAAAATAACTATACAGAGCAGCAAATACAGCAGATTCTTTTTGTAGCCTGAGACCCATCCTACTGCACCTCTTTAAAGTTATCGAACGCTGAGAGGATGATCTCGTGGCCTCCTCTGACCAGACAGACGGCGGCCAGCAGCTCCAACACCAGCGCCTTTGTCCTGGAAGCACAGGTCACACACTCATCAACACCTCGATTCTACCCATCCTCTGCTCTAAAGTTAAAAAAGAACATGCTTTTATACTTTCTATGCTACTGAATACTGGATGAAATATATATGTTTATATATATATATATATATATATATATATCCTCCTAAATAAAAGTACATGGGATGTGGAATAAACTCTGAACAGTGAAGACAGTGACTCAGTCCAGTAAACAGCCCCCCCCCCCCCCTTCCCCCCCCCCACTTCAGAGGGACTGAGGATCCAGGCAGAAAGGCCGGGCATATCAAATGAAAAGGGCTGCAGGGGCTTCGCCTGTTGTGGAGACCCAGCCTCAGTTCTCTGCATGCATGGAGGCAGGAGGGAGCGGCCTTTAGCGTTTACCTTGAGTTCTTATTGTTCAGGCTGAGAGCAATCTCGTTGACAGCATGCGGATGGGACATGACCATGTTAAAGCCGTACTGTGGAAGGACGGAGGAGAGAAGAAAGTGGTCAGAGAAAGAATAGAAAGACAGGAAACTTATCTATTTTCTGTTGTGTGGTGTTTTCGTGATGCTATTATGGCTATATCCAATGGTGTCTATAACATGTATAGCCCTACTAAATCTGACATGATTATTCTGTTAATGGTATTCTCTGCACTGCTTTACACAGGCTGAGTGTGGTTGTCGGTCTATTCACTAAAGCAGCTGGACACAACGCTGTATGGATCTGAATTGTACCTGATAGTTCATGATTGCTCTCAGGCACATGATGCAGACGTGTACATCGTCTTTCTGGCTGACGAGACGGGAGTTCTTAATGGTTTTGGTGTTTGCCACCGAGCCATATCTGCAAGAGAGAACGCTAAGAGGTCACATGTCAGTGAGATTGAGTAAATACACTTATGGTATTCATTTGAATTGTCTTCTTTTGGAGGGGGATAGATTATCTTGATGTTTTGTGTTTTGACAACAATTTAGAAACCAAACTGCATCTGTACACCATGTGACCACAAACATTCAAGCATGTCAAAGACAGTTAGAGAGAGGGGGAGGGGGGGGGGGGTTAGAGAGATAGAACAAGAGCAGATAGGGGCCACCAGAACAGTCTGTGGTTACAAATGGATGATGGGAGGTGACTAGTTTCCATATCATTATCTCAAGCCAGAGATGAACACATGTCACCTGCTCTTATAATGCTTGACTGAATGACACTTTTTCGATATCTGACTGCAATACATTTCCACATTGTGAAATACTATATGTTTAATGCTAGAGTTATGTCAAAAGTCTCTTACAAATTAGTTACCAAGACAATGTTGTGCATTGGAACATTTTTTATTATTTAATTGTCACTGTCATTAAAATCCTAGTTCTCTTCATGGAGACCACACCTGTAAATGCTAAAGAAAAAAGGGTGGTTAATCCCATAATCCCACTCGTCTGCTGTTGGGCTGTAAAGGAGAACAATCACACACATCCAACATGTGCTGGAAAACACAGCTGGCTTTCATCTCGAACAGTAGACACACACCCACACACCCATCTGGAGAGAGGAACCTTCCAGCCGAGTAAGACTCTCGCTAGAAAGACTCTTATTGTGAAGGATGAGCAACATAGTAAGCCATCATTTTCCATCAGTCTACTGACGAATGAACACACGGGCATCAAGTCTAGCTGACATGCAAGCATACGGTGGGAGGCGTTCAACGTTAACAGCGCTAAGCAGTAATGGCAATAAGCGGGAGGGGATGCTAAGCGCTACGTACCGCAGGACGGACTGACGCGCAGAGCGCACCAGGGTGTTGCAGAACGGCTGGCTGCCTGTCTGGTGCAGATCCTCTATGGACCTGCTCCAGGACTTACTCATCTCCAGGGGCCCGTCCTCCCCGATCTCCAGACCCTCAAAATTCAACCTGGGCCCACGGATAAGCCAACACACAAATAGACAGACAGGCAGACAGGCGGACAGACAGGCAGACAGACAGACAGGCCAACCAAAGCAGCACAAAGTCCACACACAAGGGGAAGAAAATGATTTGGTAGGTCATGTTAGCAACGCAGCGGTTAAGAGGCGAGGCTTACAACCTGTGAAAGACCCACAGTAAAGCCTGGCAAAACACAGCATGGCGGTCCACACGTTGTTTAGGTTAGCCTAGGATACATTTAGCAAAACAAGCTATAGTCAAGTCTGCAGCAAGGCAACCAAACACACACAAAGAAAGCTATGTATAAATTGCACAAGCTAGTAACCGGCATGCACACAGTTACTTGGTTCAGGAATAATATGTTGATGCAACAATCCACTTCACTTTACTATGTCCAGTTAGTGCGGAAAAGTTTGCACATTGAACCTGTGTAGTAGCAGGGCGAGAGAATGAGTGTGCATGTGTGTGTGGGTGTGCGCGTGGTACGTTTGTGCGTATGCAAGTGTGTGTGTGTGTGTGTGTGTGTGTGTGTGTGTGTGTACACTCACATGACAGCACACTGGGCGAAGGAGAGGTACTCCACCAAGATGTCAAGACCTCTGTTCTCATCGTTGAGGAACTCCCTGACCCACCTGAGACCGAGGACACAAGCAGACAGAGCATAAAGGACCTGATGGGTGGATCCAAGGGTTCAGGAAGACAGCTCAATTGAGTGTTGATGTTTACACAAAGGCCCATCATCACATCTTCATTTGCTTGTGCTACGAATGCTCTCCAATATTTGTGAAATTGGTAACAGGGATTTAGCAGAACTTAAATAGCGGTTGCAGAGAAAGTAGAGGAAAATACTCTGTAGCTTCAGTAAAAAAGCTACCTTATACTATACTCAAAACAGCTGGCTACCCCCCAACTTAAAAAGAAAAAAAGACTGAAAACTATTCTGGGCTTCTTATTTCCTTCCTTTATAGCTCTAGCTTTCTTGAGCGAGGACCAGTCCAAACAAAGGGATTCCCATGTCGAGGGAAGAATGTGGACGGCATATGGGCTCAGGTCGAACCTCGTATTTAGTCTGCCTCCCACACAGACCCCAACAGGCACCTCTCTCCCCCCATTTCAAACTGTGTGTGTGTGTGTGTGTGTGTGTGTGTGTGTGTGTGTGTGTGTGTGTGTGTGTGTGTGTGTGTGTGTGTGTGTGTGTGTGTGTGTGTGTGGCTGGTCAGCCACTGATGAGTCAGGAAGGAAAGCTAAATCAACAGAAGGGAGGGAGAGGTCAGAGGGGAGAGAGGTGAGCCAACCTGATTGGGTGATGGGTTAAAAGAAGAGGGGGGGGGATGAGGCGATGCTCTTGATCATCATCAAGGTCTTGTAGACCCTCTTCTTCCTCCCTGTCTCTCACCCTCACACAACTCCCTCCCTTTTCTCTCTCGCTCTTGCAGTAATTTTTCCCTCCCTCTCTTCCTGCCCAACTAGTCGCTTTTTTCTGAAATTCTTGGCAATCTGAGGATGAACACACACACATAAACACACACACACACACACACACACACACAATAAACAAGCTCTGTTACACTAAACCCAAACAAATGATTCCTTCCAAAAATACCCCTTCAATAATTTTCCTCTCCGTCTTTAATAAGACATATTTAACAGACGTATGAGAGATGTTGTGATGGGGCTGAATCATGGATGGATAATAAGAAGGGCTGAACGGACTATGTGTTTCTCTTGGCACATAACAACTGCTATACGTTTTTTGGTCTTTTGGCATATCGTCGCACAAAGCATTTGTTCTTGTATATTTTAACACTAATGGCCAGGATTACACGCACTGATAACAAAGAGTCAGTGTAGTGTGCATAAAATAGTGATAAAAAGTTCATTTGTGTTCATTAAGTGAGCTTCTAATGTGTGTGTGTGTGTGTGTGTGTGTGTCCATAAAGGCGTCCTCGTGTGGACTTTGCGTGTGTTCAGTGGGTTCAGTGCTGGTGAGCTTCCTGTCCCTCTGGCATCCACAACAAAGCTTCCTGCCTGGCTCTACGGGGGAGAGGAGGAGGCAGCACAATGGCTTCCATCTGGGCATTATGACGACCAGCTCTATGAAGTGGAGCTGTGCAGCTTTGGAGCTTGGCAAGCTAAAACAATGGCAGAGGTCTCGGTACTAGTAAAAAAAAAAAAAAAAACGAAAGAAAGCAGTGCTCTGGGCTCCCCACAGCAGAAGGAACAGAGAATAGGCCATTCTTTAAGCTAGGAAAACTGGTACCACTGTGGTTTGAAAGCCGTATTGCCGGCGATCCAGTCCAATCCAGAGAAGAGAAAGGGAATGAATTACCCGATGTGGTTGGTCCGCAGAGAGATCTCCAACTCCCGTAAGACTTTAGTGGATTCCTGGACCCGCCTTCGGAACTTCTGTTACAGTCAAAGAAGACCAAAGTTAAAAATAACCCCAAGAGTATGACATTGGGAGAATATGAAAGGATTAAATGAATAAGTACTTTTTTATTTCCAGCGACAAGGCTCACCTTTCGGGTGACTCCAGGGTCTAAGTAGCTGCGTAGTTTCTGGATGTATGTGTGTGGTGGGTTCTTCACTTGAAACCTCTCCTGAAGGTGAGACACATTGAAGGTTAAAAATAAACTTTGTAGCATAACTTGGCCATAGAATCCCTGGATCGATGATAAAAAGAAGGATGTTTGATGAGCAGAAAGATCACTACAGAAGCCTATTGCTTAATTCTTGGCAAAGACGTTTAAGGGGGAAACAAAAACAAAAGTACTGGCACATTGTAGTGATTGGTTCTGCTGACCAAAACCAGGACTGCTGTGTGACTTGTTTTCATTTAGTCTTTGGACACCAACGGAGGTCTTCGACACAGACAATACAAGCAGGGGAAAAACATACATCTCACATTTCACGGGGGATTTCAGAAATAAAGCATTGATAACAGATGGAATTTCACCGGTCGTATGTATAAGGATAAATAACAATGGATGGGATGTACCTGGTCACATATAAGGTCCCACTTCTTCTCATTGTCATACTGTCTGAGAAGCCTTGCTTTGTCTGGAGGTAGATTCATGGAATTCTGAAAAACAAGATGAGAAGAAATAATTTGACTTATTTTATGCATAATTTTCTCTATCTTTAATATTGTGCAATTAAAGGCACAAGTTAGTGTGTTTTTCCTGGCCTAAAACTCGCCCCCAAAAAATCAGCAGTGGTGTTATGACCTCATTTCCTGTGTTGATGTCAAGCATCCTGTGGCTTGAGATCGTCTACATCTTCACGCTTGTGCTTCTGGAACATTCAGGAAACGCAGAGCTTCTAGCGACAAAGGTGTTATCAGAGAAAAAGGCTCATTGCCAGACCTATCATTTGGACGTCCATCAGAACACTTAAGGCTTAAACAGCCCAAAGGCTGCTGCTTTACTATGGTTCAACTAAACCATAAATGTTGTAATTTGTGTTTTGGGACAGCCCACTTTGTAATCGTTAAAAAGATCAACACAAACTATACAGCACAAGCTTTGATTAATTACCCTCTGGAACGGTTATAAAACCAGAAAGGAAGCTATGCACTGAGGAAGAAAGGCTGCTCATCTGTTGAATCTGGACACCTCAGCCAATTTCTTTTCCACAGAGATATGAAGGATTGTTTGCTCTCTGGGGTCCCGCCTTTGCACACTAATTAACAGTCGTCGTCTCCCCCCCCCCCCCCCCCCCCCCCCCCGTGTCACTTTTACCCTTGACCCTTGGCAATAACTCAGCCGACCATATAACGTAGCAAACTGGCCCTTAAACACATCTTTACCGAGCTGTGGTGTTTTCATGAGGATTTCCCAGTGATGGTGGACTGGGATTGATGCATGGAATAACTTAGTCATTGCTCGGTTCCTGTTTTAGAAGCCTGGTAAGTGTTTACAGTTACTCTGTTGTGTAACTGTACAGTTACAGTTTGGTGCTTCTAAGACATGCAGCCGTCATCAATTTCGTTTTGTTTCTTCCCCATCTTTAAGGTCAGCATTGACAAATTCTCAAGGTTATTTAATATGTACTTTTTTTTTCTTTACAAAACAGATATTCAGCAGATTTGACTGCAACACGTTGGCAAGCACCCTGGGAACGATATGTGAAATGGAAACTGTATTTTCTAGTTTAATGCTAATTCACCAAAACCCACAGTGTGAGAATGTCTTTCGACATCATTCCCAGTCATGGTAGTCATGGCCTGCGAGGACCATGGCGTAATCTCTCTATCCAGTAGCACTGTCGTTGCCAGTGACTCATCTGTCTATCTGTGAACAATTACATAACATGGTATTGTGTTTCTCCTCCTACTAACGTCCAACGCAAAGTTTTTATTTTCTTTTTCTGAGCCATCCACAAACACACACACACACACACACACATACACACAGGCGCACACACACAAACACACAAACACACACACACATAGGCACACACACACACATTACATTCACATAAATAAAAGGCATCATCAAGTCTACATGAAGTGAGCGATGCTCACCCTAGCAGAAGAACCCTAACAAGTCTTGGGAAAATGATTTTGCTCATCTTGAGGAGGAGTGACGGTCCAATCGCCTCCCCAAACCAAAGAGCAGAAGAAGGAGGCGACACGCATTCCAGATGTCCAGAATTACAGAAGGAATGCACCCTGTTTATAATGGTTACACATTTGCTCTAAATGATCTTTCTCTTGACCCGGGGACAACCCTCTCCTCTCCCCGGTCTAGCCTCACCTCTGGGGTCCTCGGGGGGAGACTCTGGGAGGTCGTTCAAAGTGTCCCTTTCTTCCATTGGAAGATTGAACTGCTGTTGTTCTATCCCAAAACTAGCCAACACAAAACCACCCAAATCTATTACGGTGTACTGTCCTTTTTTGAAATACTGTAATGATACTGTTTACATAACATTTAGCAATAAGAAGATGTACATTTCAATAAAGTACTTTTTTTTTGTCCATTAGAAACATCCACAAGCGAAAATTATTATTTTAAATAAATGAAATCCTAAATGTTAAGGAAGGGGAAGGTCCTGAGTCATTGAAAGGTGAACGACGGGAGATAAGAACTCCCAATTCTACTAAGTGGATTCCTTTTTGTAAACAAATGAAAGTCATGCTATCTGTCAATCAAAGCAGTTATTTATGAAATGCCGTAATATCCAACGCACATCTGCTGTATGAGCCTGTTTGTCTTGGTTTTCTGGTCATTGAATATTAAGACAAAGCTTGAGGCAAACAGGAAAGGAAAAAGACTCTTTATTTTCAACTAATTGAATTATAGGACAAGAACAACCACAGCACTGACAAGGCATCCCTTTTCTGGTTTGTGATAATGAAATGGTAGGATAAGCCTACCGCGTAAAATAAGAACAATTAGAACAATTCACTCATTTCTCATATATGGCTACTTTGTTAATTACCTTTGTAAATTAAGCATTCAACATGTGTCATCCTTCATTCCACTAATGCACTGCACATATAAGATTAGCCTTGATGCTATATTTACACATCATGACGAGAGGCAGCATGGAACCACACAGCAGGATCATGTTTACTATCGTACTGATCGGCCCTGAGGTGATGTGATCATTGAAGCCTCAAACTCCTCTAACAAGGTGTGACTGAGGGGCCCTCAGTGAGGGCACAGCATGTTTCCAATGCAAAGGAAATTTCAGAAAGAAAGAAAGAAAGGCCTTTCTTTACTCAAGTATACTTGTTCCTGTGAATGAGAGGTTTTTGGATTTCTGTCATCTTAGGTAAGATCTCACATTTCCCTTTCTTTGTTAAGTATACAATGTTGAACCTACTTTGTTAGCAAAGAAAAGAGAAAAAAAACGCCTTGCAGAATATGCGGTTAACAATGGTAACAGATGTGTGTATAATGTTTGGCACTACATTATAATTCTGAATTTTGTAAAACACTACAGAAATTATGTGTTTGATGCTTTGTAAAGCCATTAACATACTGCCCATCTATATATTTATTTCTTCTGTGGGGTGGCCCCTGTTAACACCAGAATTGTTTGACAATGGGTTTGATTTAGTTCAATTTCAGAGCCAATCCCATGATGCATTTACATTTGAGCAGTTTTATTCTAGCAAAGATATTGAGGACCCATTAAGTCAACCAACACCCACACACACACACACACACACACACACACACACACACACACACACACACACACACACACACACACACACACACACACACACACACACTTGAACACAATCCCGTTAAACAGCTGAACCTGCCCAACTGGTTCCATTCATTACCAGTCTCCCTTATCTTCAGATATTCCTCCCCATTATGAGCCATACAGAGCTGAGCTCCAAGCTCATCTATGGAAAGGGCAGATACAATAAACATAATAGCACAATATTTGTGCCTTTTTTTCATCAAGCATTGAATTTTGTGTAGAACAGTGAACAAGACTATCCAGTTTAAAGAAGTATTTGACCACTGACAACAAAGAAGCATGTTTTGAGAGGAGAGATGAGGGTATGGGGTCTGACTGTCAAGCATTTAAAACTCTTAAAACAGAGGGCCACTCAGGGCCCTGAAGGAGGAAGAAGTGCGTTCTTCAAGACGGAGCAACTTGTGGAAGGTTGCGGTGTCAGGTTGCGGGGTTCGTCCACCGGAGACAAGGAATGGAGGGGCTCTTTAGCTCTCAGGTCAGCAAGGAGGTTTCAGAACCCACTCACACTAAGCAGCGCTCAGTGATTTATCATTGCCTTGTTGTATAAAAACTTGAGTTTGAGTTAAGTTTGAGTCACACTTTAAATATAGAAAATGATATTTGAAGTTACAAATACATTATATGGGAATACAATTCTATTGATACCACTTCACACATGTATTTGGATCAAACATATGGTAAACACACAGCCCTAATAGACAGAATCAGCGGTGGCAATACATTATCTATAGGCCTACACCCAACTCTGGAAGCTGTTGCCAAGTTACTCATTCTCCCCCGGAATGACGGCCTGTTTCCATCCATGCCATCAACACTCACACACTGTAACACCCATGGCAGGATAACACATGGCAGATAGCCCACGAAACAAACTACCACAATACAAACTGTACTCTCAGCTATCTTCCAAACTTCCGCTTGATTTGATAACAAATAAAGCCAGGAAAGGAGCAGTGTACATTCTGGGAATAGTCTAGTTCTACCCTGGGTCATGAGAGTGGTTTATTTCAGTTTGGTTCTCTGTGTGTATTCAGATATTTTAAACCTACCCGCTATATGCCTATTTTCTGTCTTGCTTAATTCCCATAAAAACAGAGGCCCAGTGCTGGCTTTTCTGTGAATGCTAAGTGATAAAACAGAAGGCTCTTTCTCGACCGTCTTCCCGCTCATATGTTCACAGAGGCCGTCACCTTCAAACCTTAGACCGGAGAAGGAGGATTCGGCAGCCCAGACACAGCGACCCACACAGCACCTCATCTCCTATGAAAGGCCAAAAGAGTCACAACTACGCCTCATTGTAGACGTGTTTTTATTTAAATTGATGTAAAATCGGCAGTTATTACGCCATCTTAGTTGTTAAGAACATTGTCTTTAACGCCGCGTTTTTCTCAACTCTAGGTGCGTTCACTTGAGACGTGTCCGTGCGTGTTGCTAGGTCGGCCGTTGTATTCTCTAGCATGACCAGTTTAAAACAAACACAGAATCAGCCACAGCTTAATACATGATGTATTTTCGAACTGTACGGCAAATCTATTGGTTGGGGCATTACGTCATGCGGCGCACCGAGTCAAAGCTGAAATTATAACAACTTCGAAGCAAGTATCGTGATATCACGTGGGGCATGGCATTGTGGGAAGGCTCCCGTGCGGGCGAGGCTTGCGGCGTGTTAAAGTGGGGCGAAAATATGGAAGGCCATTAGCGCAAATAACGTCTTAGAAATGTCACGTTAGTACGACCTAAGTTTGTGTGTCACGTGAAATTTTGACGTGTTAACCGCAACACAATTTGACACGTTAATGTGCATTTTCTGGTTGTGGCCAATGAGGGACCTTGATCAAGGCAGTCCTACATATTCATGAGGAGGTTCTGTCAACGATGTCGAACAACCACGCAAGGGAGCACGTGTGCATAAATTACTGACGCTGTGCAGACATTACTGATGGGGGGCGTCTACGCACTCGTTTCAAACACCTAGCTATACCGTAAAGGAAATTACGTGTATGAGAGGTAAACCAGAGTTGTTGTTTAGAAGAATCCAATGAAAACTTTCAGCGGGGGACGGTGAAGTTTGAAGAAACTTGTTGATGTGGCTGTAGAACTTTCTTTGGTCGTGTTAACACGTCAACACGACCAAACTCTACGTGTTAGCACACAAAATTCAGTCGTGTTAACACGACATTTCTAAGACGTTATTTGCTCTAATGGCCTTCCGTACGAAAAAGTTCAACTTCAGGTAACTTCATGCAAATGAGCGCATAGTGCGGTGCGTGCAATACAATTTTCCACCGATTCGCGCCGTCCCAACATCCAGACCGATTTCAACCTAAATTGATGAGACAATAACACACAGAAAAGACGATCCCTCGGTGCATATCACGCATGACAGACGTTACAAGATGAAAATGACGTAAAAGACGGAGACGAGAGGCAGACTTCACCGCGGAGAAAAGGGCGTCTATGGGAGAACGAGTAGCATAGCAAGTGTGGACGGATGGAAGATATATTGATGTATATTGTTTATTTGAAGAATGAATTAATGAAAGAAGCTTGTAACGTTAGCGTTGTAGCATTCCACTGTTTACAAAGCAACTGTGAAGATGGAGAGACTGATCGCCGCCGTGTTGTACTCTCCAGAAGGGGCGGGCGCGTTGAAGGGGCGGGCGCGTTGAAGGGGCGGGACAAAAGTTAACTTTATGCAAATGAGCACGTCTTGTAGCGCACGTTCGGACATGCGATTGGACCATCGACACTCAGTGAGTACTGGCGGACCATACGGACTCGTGAATTTAATTCCATGGTTTTAAACATTTCCATCGACAACGTGGTAAACTCCCACAAGCAGCAACTAGAGAGGGTGCGGGGCGGTGCCATACGTTGTCAAAACGGAGACCACGCGTTTGGTGGGGCCGAGCCGTTGGCCTTTCCACAATCCATCGCACCCAATACAAAGTGAATGGGAGCCGTTGCCAATCGCAATCGTTGACCATCATTTGACCATTACTGTCAAAATGACGGTTCTCTTGCACAATGAAGACCCACTTGCAGAGGTTCCTCATTTGGCTATTTAGTAATGAAGACTCGCTAGTGGAGGTTGCTCATTCGTGATGGAGCTTATATTAATGTTATTCACTGACTTGACTCTCTCCGATTGCCTGCTCCGATTGGTCCTAGGAAAGGTCCTAGGTCCTATCAACACTTCGTCACAACCTAACACACGGCACAATCCCAACGACACACAAGCAGTGCTCAATACACACATGGCAAAGCAAATATACAGGAGCTAGTTTTAACTACAGGTCTTTCTTCTAACGTTCAATCTTCTTTTCCGAACCAGTCTGGCCGTATAAAGACAAACACGTGGTCAGAAAAGTGCAGGAGAGGAGCTGTGTGACTGGTTTAATGACGGGTGCTGTCAGGCCGGGGTGGAAAGAGTTAGGCCCCTGATCCGTCAAAATCTGGATTCAGAAGAAGGCAAAGATCCTGTCAGGGTTCCACAGTCAGTAACTGTTGCCTGGTTGCTATGGACAACCATTTATTTGTAACCACCAAGCCTGGTGCAGATCATGGAATTGTTGTTGCAGTGGAACTTTTTTAAATATTAAATATATATAGGCCTATACTATAGTAGTCATATTAAATTGTTAATTATGGATTGCCTATGTGCTCCCACCAGAGGCTGTGTTTACTCCATGCCTGATGGCATCTTCAGATATGTTTACTGACTTTCAACCAAAGTCCGGTGCTATTGTTCAGCTTTGTGCCCTTCCGTGGCAAAGTTGAACACAATGAGAGGGGACAGGACCGGAACCTCAGCTGTTGTCACCGCTGGCGTCATGAGACTGTGTGCACTTCCTTAGCAGTCCAGGAAATAAAAACAAAATGGTGCCATGAGTAATGTATTTTTTGTTATGTAGAAATAGATGTGATTGTGTGTGCGTACGTGTATAGCAATATGTGTTCTGTCTATGCATGTTTGCTTACACAAACATGTGTGTTGTTGTGTACTACAAGGGGCTTGTGGGTGATTTTCCAGTTCCCAGGTATAAGACCTGTTGAACGGAGAGCAGCAGAGCTGTGTGAGAAACCCTTGGCCCGCTGTTCTCTGGCCGGACATCTGATCGCTCCCAGTGATTTTTTTTTTACAAGGTAACTTGAACTAGGCAATCACAACAAAGAGTCCTTCACAAAGATGCGGGGGGACTACAGGGGCCCTGCCACCTCCACCCAGAGACACGGGGAAGATGGAGCACAGGGAAAAGAAAGGAAGGTGAGACTACAGAGAGAAGGGTGGAAGAAGAAGAAGAAGAAGAAGAAGAAGAAGAAGAAGAAGAAGAAGAAGAAGAAGAAGAAAGGGTGGATAGGACTGCTACCCCAGGCCCACACTCGTGGTGGTGGTGGTAATGGGGGTGGTGGCGGTGGTTCTTGCTTACAGTCAACAAAATAAACACGTTCTATACATTGATGGTATTAACATAACAGCCAGATAGTGAGCTGGGCTTCACTTCATTTATATGCAGATTGCCAGAGGCCCAACCGCAGGCCTGCTGTGTGGATTCTAGTGTAAAACTTGTCATTCTTGACAATACAGACTAATCTGAAGTTCATAAACATTTATCCTTTTGGTTTTCATTTAGGTAATAAGTTGATTTGATGTTGATCTTATCAGCTATACATAACAATAGGCACCTAAACTGATCAGACTAAGCTCTGGACAAGGACTAAAATACCATGACTAATGTTACAACATAAATCATGTAATCCCCATGAAACTGTCTTGATGCGGCAGTTACCAGTAACACACTTTACAGCTGAGGTGTGAAGCCCTCAGCCAATATTACCCAGAATGCCATACAACCCCACCATTAACACCATGACCAACACCTTCATCAGCCTGTTGAACATTCAACCCCTGGCTCCAAAGAACCCGCCACTATTAACCCAGTGGAACTGCTGAAGGTCTGGCCATGTAGTCACAAGGACTTTGGTTACAGTACATGCTTAATAAAGAACTGGTGCTCTCATACTCACTCTTAAAGTTTACATTTACATTTTGTTATGGTTCAGGTAATGCCTCCAAAATACATTTCTCCAGATGTATTCAAACAATTATTTCCTTTAGGACTATCACAATAGATATTGTTAAACTATTTTATATTTAAAACTCTTTATTTTAGAATGCATTTGAAGAAATTAATTTCACACCATTCTGTTTTCAACAAAACAATTTAGGACTGAGTAAGAATGCAGATTTCCGACTATATAAATCTCAAGCCCAAACCCATTTGTTGCTCATTTGTTTACCCAAAGCCATGGGTGTAATTAGCAACAGTGATAGTGAGTTTCACACTGGGTTTAAGAGAAAGACAATCATCATCACAGGCCTCTTTGAAGCCAGACTGGTTGTGGCTGAGGGAAGAGATTAACAGCCAGATGTGAAGAGCTCAAGGTTTCCCTAATAGAGCCATATGTCTCTAATGTCTGGAAAGTGAAATCTGTAATTCAAAGTTTCACTTTCACACCATTTCACATTAATTTTCACATTTTTTTATGAAAAGGAAATAATAGTATTTTGTTCTGCCACTCATTTCGATGTTAGGCAACTTTCCTTGCAAGCAGGAACTTCAGCGTGGACTGTTGAATGAGGGAATTCATTATAAACAAGCTGTACAATTGGCCATGAATCAAAGGTATGCATTTACTACTAGATGAGCATCCTGTTTCCCCCCTTGTATCCGTCCATGCAGAGCTTATGGGGATCTCTAGCTAACAGACAATATACTCAGGGAATGTCAGGAATGCAGGTACATGAATACCTCAATAATTCAGGCCGGCATTTTGACTTCATGCCCAGTCTGACTAAAGGTTGACCAATAAGAAAAGCCTATTTCTATAAATAAATCCTTTTTTTTAATGGTCAGAGACAAAATGAGAACAAAAGTTAAAATCAAAAATCAGATAAGTAGAGTTGACATGATCATCATGTGTCAACAAATTGTTTCCTCCTGATTTCGTAATAATAGACTACCGAAAGAGCTTCAGCAGCTGTCACTGTCAAAAAACACCAGAAAGAAGAAGTAGAATAGATATGTGAGCAATACATGACTACAGTCAGATTGTCAAATCAAGTCCAGTCAATTTTATTTGTATAGCTTTTTGCTATTTTGGAACATCCATGTAGACAAAAACCCAAACCTTAACAGCTGCAGCAACAGAAACACACAACATGCATGAGGGAATGAGGCCGCTCAACTGAAACAATGTAACCGCCAAAACCCTTGTTGTACTGAAGAGGAAACTACGTCTCCAACCCAGAGCTGCAAACTACCCCCCACTGCAGAGCACTAATGAACACGAGTGCAACACAACCACACCCACACATACACACACGTACACGCACACGCACACGTACACACACCCGCACACACCCACACACACAAAACACACACACAAAACACACATAAAACACCCACACACATGCACACACACGTACACAAACACACGGATATACACACACTATGTGTACATGAAGCAATGAGACAAAAGGGAAACCATTTTGGAAAGTTCTTGATGTAGTCATCCTCTCGTGGATGACTGAACTGTGATACTACCGCACACATAATGTAATTTTATTTCCTTTCAGACTGGAAATGACCTGAAAAGAACCTCACAACTGAAGAGATCAGTCGACCATGGTAACAGATTGAACCTCTCGGCTGGCAGGTGAAGGAACAACACATTTACCACGCTGAACTATGCTTAGTTACGCTGAAGGAACCACACGCTGAACTACACTGAAGGAACCACACGCTGAACTACACTGAAGGAACCACACGCTGAACTACACTGAAGGAACCACACGCTGAACTACACTGAAGGAACCACACGCTGAACTACACTGAAGGAACCACACGCTGAACTACACTGAAGGAACCACACGCTGAACTACACTGAAGGAACCACACGCTGAACTACACTGAAGGAACCACACGCTGAACTACACTGAAGGAACCACACGCTGAACTACACTGAAGGAACCACACGCTGAACTACACTGAAGGAACACGCTGAACTATACTGAAGGAACCACAAGCTTAACTACACTGAAGGAACCACACGCTGAACTACACTGAAGGAACCACACGCTGAACTACACTGAAGGAACCACACGCTGAACTACACTGAAGGAACCACACGCTGAACTACACTGAAGGAACCACACGCTGAACTACACTGAAGGAACCACACGCTGAACTACACTGAAGGAACACGCTGAACTATACTGAAGGAACCACACGCTGAACTACACTGAAGGAACCACACGCTGAACTACACTGAAGGAACCACACGCTGAACTACACTGAAGGAACCACACGCTGAACTACACTGAAGGAACACGCTGAACTATACTGACCTACGTTGAACTACGCTAAATTTCCCCAATTAGCCATGCTCTTTCACTTGCCCTTTCCTCTCCTCACAAAAAAACACAGCCAGAGGAGAAGCACTATACGTCCCCATAAAAGCCTGTCTAGAATTGAGAATTGTTGCCCGAGGGCCTACGAGGCCAGGTGGACTGCAGAGCCAGACCACCGTCTGTTCAGCTATAGCTTTAAAACCAAGTTAGCAGTGTGCCCTAAACTCCCTCACTAATCCCCTCTTCCTGGGGCTCGGCGACGGCCGAGACAGATGTACACTCAACTACCAAACTGGAGCAGGCAAAACAAACAAACAAAGAAAGGCCTTCCCCTCCCTACCCACCCTACTCAGCAGCCATGATGCCTCTTCATAAGAGTTGGTCAAACCCTGTGGTTGTACTGGGGTGTGTGTGTGTGGGGGGGGGGGGGGGGGGGGGGGGTGGATAGACACAGAGAGGCTTATAAAATCAAAGGCAACCACCCCTTAGCAAAAGAAAATGATTTAGGTTTAATGTCCCATATATCAATTGAACAGCTTGACTCCATTAGTTTGACTTGGAAGGCAACTGCCATGCACTCATCTGAAGGGTCTTTCTTAAATTCTGCATAGCATGGGGACATTTAAGAAAGTGCTGGATTATCAATCATCATCATTTTCTTTCTGTCCTTAACATAAATAAACTTTAGCAAAGAAACAACTTCTGAACTGAGTTGTGTTAGTGCGTAGTATTGGTATTAGCATACATATGAATCAGATAACAACACCACAACCAGGGTTAAATGAAACTGAAAAGCTTTGGGCCAATTGGTTAGGGTGGTTTCCAAAGCAATCAAGCAGGGAAAATAATCAGATGTTCTTCTCTAAACAAGCCCATAGAAATATGCACGTGCCGTTTTAAAAACGTTGGTAAAGTCATTACAACCAAGAACCGTGGCAAGCAGCCAGTTCAAAGCAAATGCTCCCTCTTTTGAGTTCTCCTGCGGCCGTAGCCTAGACGCGACCACAGGAATCCAGTGGTGCAGCGCCACTCTGAAAGAGGATCCTGCAGCGTCCAGGCCTGCGCTCCAGCGCTACACCTTGGAAAACTGCACCACCGTCTCAGAAAGCCTCCATGAAGACAAAACCATATGGTGGAGATTTAGCTATAAAGCCCAGACCTACAGTAATGTAGACTTCTGGGAGGGAGAGAGAAATGTGAGGAGGGGGATAGGCGACTCACTCTCTCACTCAGACTGGGCAAACTCAGTAATCTATTTCCTTTAGGATTGGGCAAACCCCTTCGGACCAGAGATGTGCAGGTGATAAGACCTCCATGGGACAAAGACAAGCGAATTAACTAGGCTAACTGTGATGATGTGATAGTCACGCTGAATAACAATGTGTATGTATTTTTCATTCTGTGAGGGGGTCTAGGTGGGCCTACTAGTATGTTGACTAATGGAGAGTTAATGGTCCAGTGCCCGTCTCCAGGAACACATATCCAAACACATCCACCTTGAAGGGGAATCTGGCCAAGCCAGGCCAATGGCCACAATGCAATTTCCTCTGTTTAATTAATGGGGAGAGAGTACACGTGGAAGCGGCTTCCAGCACAGGCAGAGCAGGGCCCTTCCTTAAGGAAGACGCTAGACACAGGAGACAATGGGGTGAGATGTCTCCAGCACGTGATGTCGGTCCACATGGAAGCAGTCTGATCCAACCCAGGGGTGTGATCCCGCCTACATTCCCCATCGCCCCAGCTCCTGGTAAAGTCGTTAGTCAAGGGGGATATTACTACGCTGCTCCCATGACATCATAACGGGCTACCGTCATTCCAGAGCAACGTCTGTGAGCCGTGTGTGTGTGTGTGTCTAAGAAAGGATGGGAGGCGGAACATTAGTGCAGAAAGACAGACAGACATTTGGGCCAATGGATACATACATGTCAGACAGACAGAAAGATGGTGCAGCTAGACAGAATCAGTGCATTGTAAAAACAAATGATACCAACACTATAAAAAGGGAGTAATTTGCATTGATTACACTATCTGTGTGACGGTAATACTGGTGGCATATGTGTGTCATTGAGAGTGGAGGAACTGTATAGCGGCCCCTGACCGAACACAGTGTAAAACCATGGGCCCCGTCTCTTCCAGTACGCCAGGGACCATGTTGGCTTCGATCCGCGGCTATCTCGACAACAAGACACTGACGGAGCAGTGCTGCACCGTTGTCTGATTAGAGCCCTAAAATATACAAGCATCTCGTTCTTCCCACCGAGCAAAGAAAACCTGAAGCTACTGGCAGGGAACAGAACCAAGATTGGACTCACGTGATCATGTGGGGGGGAAACAACAAAACAAAATGCTCTTTCAGAGTGTACTGAAATTGCATGCAGTTTTTATTTATAATAACAGTTTAGGAGTTCAGTTCTGTGCTCTCTCCAGCACAGACATGATCCCTCTCTTGATAATAAAGGATTTCTGGTATTTCTGCGTGGAAAAAAGTAGCAGCTAAAAATAATTGTGACTTTCAGGTCAAAGAAGTAGTCATATGGAAAAACTTTCTACTTTATGAAAAGGAACACCCACTCATGCAATAATGCTCCATGTGGAAAAGATGGGGGGAAAGGCAATAGTCATGTCAAGTAAGCCTACATATGAAAGTCAAGTTTATTGTAATGTGTGAGCATAGCTGACACACATTACACAAGTTTGGAAAGGATTTTCCAATGAGTCAATAAGTCAACTGATGGAAAAGGTTCACACAATAGTTGCTGCTGCTAATTATAGCTTTCCATTTGAAAAAGCACAGGGTCGAGGACTGTAATATTTGATTCTCACAATGAAGAAGACATTGGTATATGTAATTAAGGCCTTAAGAAGCTACACACTGAATCTGGGTGTGGTTTACATGGGTTTAGTTAAAAGGAACGTCAGCATATTTGTAAACAAATATTGGCGAATGTTGAAACTATATAGGTGATAGCCTTTAATACTATATATATGGTGGAGTTGTTAATAGATAGCCCACGCTACTAAAATAGTGTTTACCACAAATAAAATATATTCAAACATAAGGCTACTGATAAATGCATTTTTTGAGCTCCAACCTAACCCTCGTGTGAAGAGCACGGAGTGGGTGGTGATCTTTCTCGAGCTCTCCGTTGTGGGAGTTTGGGGGAATTCAGAGCATTTTGTTTTTCGATTTGTACATGCTGCAAGTAAAACGATGGCTTGAATGTAAACGGAAATGGAACCCTATGCTGTTTGCTAACTCGCATTTAGATCGCAGGCCTAATCACATCTGTCTGAAGCCCGCGTAGACGTGGGGGTTATTGAGCCAAACGCTTGACTTACGGGGAGACAAAAGAACCGCAGGGAGGGGGCTCACTAGGTTCGGAACTGGGGGGGGGGGGGGGGGGGGGGGGACAGCATACCTCAGCCCATTTAAAATGGTAACTTTCGTCTTGCTGACTTGAAAAGGTCGACAGAAAGTGTGATATGGGAAGAGACAAGCTCACAATGGGGTCTCATTAAAGTAGCCTAGTGGCTCATAATCAAAACCATTCATCAACTGTTTACAGAACAGTTATCTTAACATAAACATAGAAGTAACAGCCTATTCCTAATACATTCGTTGAAGAAACTCATATTTGGTTTACAATTTAGGCCTATAAGTCTTCACACATTCTTTTAAGACAAAATAGATACAAAATGGGCAAACACACGGATAACTTACCAAAACAATAGCAAACTTCTCTTCCAACTCTGCAGAGTCCGGCATTGGCACCTTCATGGGCATAATGTGAGGCTTCATCTCCGAATGTCCATCCACACTTTCAATATTCCCCATTTCTCAACTCTTCGATTTCTTCCAACTGGTTGAAAATAAATCCTATAACTCCTTCAAAGGTATTCCAAAGGAGGAAATATTTTTATCCACCAGAGTCAACAACGCATTACCTCCATGTGTGGAAAACAAGAAAAAAGCTGACAGCGCATTACTTTCATATAAATGTAACATTAGGCTACAGTATTATGGACTATATATATCCAATATTTCCCCCGAAACGCACTATCAAAAGTAACACTCGCAATATAATTGTTTACGATTCCAAAGAATGGTCTCGGTTTTGCCTGGCCAATCCATTCTTCACACACAAAATTCGTTTTTTTTTTAATATAAGTATAGGCTCACTGTCTAAACCTTAACAGTTACTTGAACGCAGTGAAACTTCCTTGGCTACAGTGCGTTTCCATTCATTATTGTTGTGTGATCCTGATTAGGCTCCCGGTGATGCTCCAATCAGAGGGCAGGCTCTATACTTTCCCCGCCCCCATCTTAGAAATAAAGGTCCTCATTGAGTAAACCCTGTGCCTATCAATCTAACTGTTGTCCCTCCCACACGTTACGCTAACATCTGTCAGAAGAGAGCTGATGTACAGCTGGATGCATTTGCGGGGTTTTTTTTGTCAGCGCTTTATCGCAACCTGGTGGCAAGCCAACAGTATTTAATTAATAAAGACCAAAACATGGTGGTTGAGGAATGCTTTGCAACAAACGCTACCTATTTCGCACAAATGAAGTCCAAAAACATTGCAAAGATGTGTTCTCAGAGTGCAAACTTTATTCGTTAACTTGAGAGAATAACATACAACGAACTGTACGAAGGAGGTCAAAGCAAAGCGGTATTCTTTTGTATTAGCCCACGCTGCACTTCTTCATTTAAAGTTGTCAAGCCGTCGCAATGAATTGGCAAATGGAACAGCTACATTATGTGTTAACATCTCTCAAAGAAATAGCCAAAGGAAACCGCTTAGCATGAAACATTTGGCAAACAGCTCACTGACAACTACAGTACAGGATTGGCCTACTCGATTTGGCACATCACACATCTACGGTAACAAAGAAGCTGTTGATTCAGTATACAATATGATGCTGATGTTGTTATAATTAAAAGAGGTTTGTCTTCATACAATCAAAAAGCACAGTGATTTAGACACAGGATCTTATCTTGCTATTCAGGTGTCAAAGGCAAGGGGACTAGGTCTGTTAAAATATAAATTCATTTAGACAAACATTGTTAAAACATATAAAACATCTTCATTTGAAACATAATTCATAAACAACCTTAACATTGTGTACACTTCTGTAATAAGTAAGGCAATCATATAAACACAATAATACAAACAAAATTAAAATAAGGAATGGTTTCAGGCAGAAAATAATATTTTCAGTTAAATTCGTTACCATTTTGACAGGACATTGTTAAAAAAATAACACTTCGAAATACATAAATATAAAGCGGACTATTACAGCAGGAGCCCTTTGAGAATACAACCCCAAGAGGACTTCTGAGTGCTCCAACTATCTGTAGGTTCTGCACCATGGTTGCACATCAGTTATGAACTATCTATTTGGATGTGTATATCTATCTATATACACAATCTCCTGAATGAATGGACACTTCACATAAGCTACTAGCTTGGTGGTGAACACTGGGCTATTGTGCTACTGTGAGAATTGAGTGGTCATAACATTTTCCACACCAATGATCTATTAGCACATAAGCAGAATAAAATAGTGACCATAATACACACAATACAGAAACAGCAATCACAGTGATATAGGATTTAAGATATAAAGTGTAAATTCTTCTAGTTGGTCTCTGCAATCAAATCATACCTGGAAAAAAAACATAGGAGGCATAATTAAGACCTTTGGTTTTCTGTGTAGAAGTATTGAGGTGAGACAAGATGTCTGACATGTGGTTATTTACCATTGTGTGACACCGGTCTTGAGATCAACTTGGTCCAGGTCCAGCAGAAACTGAGGACAGGGAACAGGGTCATCACACACCTTCACATGCCAGGTCAGCCCCACATCTCCCAGTCATATCTCTGTCACCCCTTGAAACACGATTCTTCTCTATGGTTTTAAAGTGTTGCTATGTATTTTTATGCTTGCAATTCTTTTTATTACTTTATTTATATACTTGGAAAGCACTAAGTGTGTAAGCTTCAAGTTTCAAATGCACTTTATAAATGCTGTTTTCTATTATTATTATTTTAAGTCATGAAAGAGACAAACATGCAATAGGCAATACTGAAAAATACACTTTGATATAGTTATTTATGGCCCAGTGTTAGTAGTCATGACAACAAACTTCTGGTTGTGATATTAACACTGGCCGAGACTTCAGACATACCAAACTGTCTTCTCTCATTCCCACTTGGCCTAACCCCAAACCCCTAACCCAGCCTATCATTAAGGTTGAAGACGATAGTGTCACTGTTTTAAGTGGAAGCTCTTAGTGTGTAACCATCCCTAAACATTAGACTAGACAAACACAGAAAACCCAGCTCAAACATGAAGTTATAAGAATGGGGATTTTATGCCGCTATGGGCAGTGATTTTTCATTTGACTCTAGAACTGCTGAATATGATCAGAAAGAGATGATTACATTCACTGTAATTTAAGCTTCAAAAGTCCAAGACAATATCTTGACTCTTCTGACAGCATTACAACTATATTGCTATGTACTATCAAGTAAACGACTTCGTTTATACAACTCCAGGTTACCTTCCCAATGAGCTCCCTCTCTCGACTCATGAAGGACACATTGTTCTTGACGGACAAGTCCAGTCTCCTCTGCGTGGACTCCTCCAAAGAGAAGTCAAAGTCAAACCTGCAACAAAACCCCCCCAAGAAATCCATGAAATGCACGCATCACTAGAATCCCACACACAGGCCCTTCCCCAGACCGCTACCTCCCAGCCTACCTCTCGTTGAACTCTGGGTTCAGGTCTCTCTTCTTGGTGGCTGTCTTCCTCTTGCTGGCACCCTTCTTGTCAGGCAACAGGAGCAGGCTGACGTACGGGTCTGCACCATCCTTAGAACAAGACGTCAAGGCTCTGCGGGAGACATGACATGTTCACACATTGCACCGAAGCCCTCTCACATCAAATACTGTCTATGCACACCTTTGTACAGTATATGTACCTGCAGGAGTGGACAGTGATGTACAGCCGGCTCTCCTCTGATGAATAAGCAATGGTGAGCTTCACCTGGCCGGCTACGGGTCCTGGCTCATTGATTCTAAAGACACGGCAGAGAGGATGGGATTAGTTGCTGTACATTATGTCAGTCATAATATTAATAATAATGTTACCCATCAACTAAACATAATGCAGAGATCTCAAGCTAATGGTTGATCTTACGTGTTATATGTATACTGCTATTCGATAGATAGATAGATAGATAGATAGATAGATAGATAGATAGATAGATAGATAGATAGATAGATAGAACCATACTTAAAAATCAGTTTGTTTACTGTACAGCCAAATTGTACAATATGAGTGTAACAGCCACGGGACAATAGGGTGCTGTTCCGCCTGCTGTGACTCACCCAGTGAAGCCGCCCCGGTGACGGAGGTCTAGGTGGGCAGGGTCCCATTTTGGAATGACGGGTTCCCCCTCCTCGCCAGTGACATCATCAGAGGGGTGGCACATGGCCAGCTGAGTGTCCAGAAGCTGTGTGTGGAAAAACACACTCAACCCATTATTAACAGTGATCTTCCCATATTGTTCTATCTGGAAACCTACATATTATCTGCAACCTGGCATTTTCAGCCAGTATTAAATGTCAGTATTTTGCATTATATTTTGTGTGATTATTTTTTGGCACTTTGAGAATAGTGTATTAGTAAGGTTGGTAAAGTTAGTAAAATAACATACTATAAATATGAAGGAAAATAAAACACTACATGCGAACATATTCCAAGTTAATATTTTTAACTCTGAAATAACAGAAGGCTGAGTCTCAGGTCCTCAGGGGATCCTGGTATGTGGGTGTAGTATGTGGGTGGGGGACAGCACCTTGAGTGTGGCCCTCAGCAGTATCTGGCTCTCAGGCAGGGCCCCCTCCAGGTTGATCCAGCGGTCCAGTACCATGTCTGGCTGACCCAGCACCTCTCGCAGAGAGATCACCACGGAACCAAGAGCCATGCCCCAGCTGTGGGAGAGCTACACACACATACGCACGCACACACACACACACACACACACACACACACCCACAGACACACACGGGAGTCATATACCCTTAACACTGACTAGACTATCCGGCCCCACACACTATGTGATCACACATTTCTTAAGCTGTGACATATGAAACACTCCATGAACCTAAATAATGTCTAAACGTCATTCTCTCTCACCTTGACTGTAAGGGTCTCATCTCTGGGGTCCCGGACCAGGAAGTGACAGGCTTCGTCCCACCGTGGGGTTGTGGAGCGCTCACAAATCTTGTGGCAAGAAATCGTAAAGAAAATAATTTCCAGAAATATGCAGGGACTATATAGTTCACAAGAGCCGGCAGTCCACAATATGGCTCACCTTTGTTCGGTGAGAAACACCTTTAAGAATAATCTCAGCTCCAACCTTTGGTTCCTTGCCACTCTTTTTTAACTGAAATCATGTATAAAAAAGAAAACGTGTCAAACAAAAATGACCTCAGAGGTCAAAGTAAGTAAGTAGGTAAGTCAACTTTTAATTACATTTCCATCGGCACAGGCAACAAAAAAAGGAACTCCAGGGAATTGTAAGGATGATCTCACCGGCAGGCCGTGGGCGCGCTCCACATACACAAACAGCACGCCTACAGAGGGCACCACCTTGTTCTGGTAGGACTGCTGGGACTGGTACTGCAGAATCTGGAGGAACACATGGACCATGAGAGACAGAGAGAGAGGGAGAGAGGGAGACAGAGAGAGAGGGAGAGAGAGAGAGAGAGAGAGAGAGAGAGAGAGAGAGAGACAGAGACAGAGACAGAGACAGAGAGAGAGAGAGAGACAGAGACAGAGACAGAGACAGAGAGAGAGACAGAGACAGAGACAGAGACAGAGACAGAGACAGAGAGAGAGAGAGAGAGAGAGAGAGAGAGAGAGAGAGAGAGAGAGACAGAGACAGAGACAGAGACAGAGACAGAGACAGAGACAGAGACAGAGACAGAGACAGAGAGAGAGAGAGAGAGAGAGAGAGAGAGAGAGAGAGAGAGAGAGAGAGACAGAGACAGAGACAGAGACAGAGACAGAGACAGAGACAGAGACAGAGACAGAGACAGAGAGAGAGAGACAGAGACAGAGACAGAGACAGAGACAGAGACAGAGACAGAGACAGAGACAGAGACAGAGACAGAGACAGAGACAGAGAGAGAGAGAGAGAGAGAGAGAGAGACAGAGACAGAGACAGAGAGAGAGAGAGAGAGAGAGACAGAGACAGAGACAGAGACAGAGACAGAGACAGAGACAGAGACAGAGACAGAGACAGAGAACAAACAGACTAACAAAAAAACAACCAAGAAAAAAAGGACAAAAAAACAGACAACTGAAATAAAGAGCGAGAGAAAGCTGTGACCTGTTCCAGCCTGCTGAGCTCAGAGACTCTCGGCAGCCATTCCAGCAGCAGGTGAACTCTGCCTGACTTGACGTCGTTCAGAGTGTACCACTGTAATTACAACAATATATATCATATGAATTAAATAAGTTACTGAAAACAATATAGTTAATCAAGAAAAGAGTTGATCAATAGTCAAATTAATTATTCTCACGCACGGTATCAATGAACTGTGCACTGATGATATCACGCAGGCTGAGCTTGAACCTGTGAAGACAGGACTCACGTTATGAAGACAGGAGCCATGCTAATCGTTCAGCCTTCATATTCCTTAAAGATCTCCACCACATCAATAACGTTGCATGTTGTTTTTACGTTACATCACGACATCACTCACCTCCCCAGGAAGTCATCCTGATCTATGTCCTTATCAAACAGCTCAAACTGGATCTCCTGCCCAGGCAGCTCGGTCAGAATCACCTTGGAAACAAAAAAAACAAACAATTGAAGTCTAAGGTAAACAAACATTAGCATGTCAAATATGTGTGTGGCTACCGGTTTGGGCACCTCGTAGAGTTCATTCCAGATGGGGTTGAGGTTCTCCTTGATGGTGTGGCTTCGGTAGGTGACGCCCGCCACCTTGATCTTGACGTACGGGTCGCTCTTCCCCTTCACCATGCCGCCCATGAAGTTGTCCTTGGCGATCAGGTTCTGGGCCTCCGCCAGGTGGATGCGCAATACACCCTTGGAAGACGGAAACACGATGGAGTAGGTGAGCATGACGTGTGTCTGCTTGTCTTTGTTTGGGGGGGGGGGGAGATATAATTAATTTAGGTTAGGGTGATTTCTTTTATGAAGGCTAATTAGCGTGCTCATCGGTGTTACTGTTATTGTTCATGCATTAGACTCCTCCTCAGTGTAACTGCTATTGCTAATGCAGGAGAGATTGTGTTAATACTTCAAGTGGAACATGTGATGTCATCACGCTAAAATGGGCAGTGTGGAAGGTAATTCATAATTAATCTGAAATAATGAGTTCCAATTAATTAATTGTATTTGGTGAATTACAATCCATTAAAATGTGAGTGTGTGCGTGCGTGTGTGCGCGTGTCTTCTGTGTCTTCTGTCACCGTGCCTCAGTACCTCTGTTGCAAACTCGGGGTCAGGAGCGGTGTTCTGTGGCCAAGTGGACTGAGGTTTGGAGGAGCCACCGAGGCCCAGAGGGCCCAGCTCTGCAGAGACCCCCCCCAGAGTGGGCCCAGACCCAGGGGCAGAGAGTGGGGAGGAAGGAGTGGTGGCGACAGCCTCCTCGTTCAGCCACAACACCTGGAGGACACCAAACATGTGAAACTGTTGGAGATTGAATTCCAGAAATGGTCCTCACTGCATGGTGGCTAGAAGGATGATTTATTCTATGGAGGTGTGTTTCATACATTTTAAACAGCTGTACAGCATCATCTCTGCAGCCCGTAGATTGATTTGTCTAGGAAACACAGGCCTTGAGGCAGTGTGTGCTTTTGTGTGTGAAGACGGAATAGAAGCTGTTGGCAAAACAATGGCTTTGAATCCAGTTCCCAGTAGGAAATGCTTCCCTATTCAACGACATTGTGTCGTGCAAAGACACTGGCGCAGGACTCTCTGTGTGTGTGTGTGTGTGTGTGTGTGTGTGTGTGTGTGTTGGGAAGCAACACGGACTCTCAGGATGGTCTTGATGTATATGCGGCTGGCGGAACCCGAGTTCTCCAGGTGGAACCACTGGTCCAGGACGAGGCTGGGACTCTCCAGCAGACGGGCCAGAGGGATGGTCAGGCTGCCCAGCGACAGGGCACGGTCATCGTCCTTCACCTGAACACAAGGGCACACAGTGATGCGCTCGAGCAGCAGTAACGCCAAGATGTCACCAGAGCAGTGGCGGACATAGGGATGAATCAAGATAGGGCTGGAATAATAGTAAGAAATAGAAATAAACTTTTAGTTATTAAACGTGCTGTATGTAAGATGTACCAGCTATTATTTGAGTTGGATTTTTTAGAATAACATTTGCCGCCCGTCAGCTATTATTGAGTGAAATGCGCTGTGAGAATATGTCTCAAGTTGACTGCGGCTGCCTCTGTATGAGCCAATTTCGATTTCTGACTAATCAGGGCAACTCTTCCCTGATTGGTTCGAGAAACTGTCACCACCTGTCAATCACAAGTGTTGCAAGTGTTGCATCTTACATACAGCACGTAAAGGGGGCATGGACGAGGTCGCCCCCCTTTCACCCTCCCTCTCTCTCGCTTGCACACGGACACTTGGGTGGGCACGTGAAGGTGCATGGACACGCCGTCCAATCAGCGATCGGCAGAGCGGCATCCTTGGATGCTGTTATCCTGGCTCTGTTAGTTCGCGACAATGTCTTTATTCCTCCGGGGGACTTGACGGGTTGAGTGTGTATTCACGTGAGTGAGAGATGTGGTAGTTGTTGTAATGCGATTTATATAACTTAGAGTAATTAACCCACTGTGTGTTCGGGGTCAATTATATTATATATATATATGTATATAATGTATATAATTATACATTACCGCGGGCGCACATAATGTCAGGCTCGTTTAAGACGATATACCTCATTACTAAGGGGACAATACCATGTTGGCTCTTATCCGGGGGGTGTATATAGATTCACATGCGAACGTGCGTTGCTGTCCATATAAATACCTTTGCATGTTATAATTGTATGTGGTCTACCGGCAACTTGTTTATTGTATAACAATGCTCTTGTGATTGCATAGCTGTATTCCTCCGGTACAGTTAAGAAGATAGAGATAGATAAGAATTATAAATGTTTATTACCAGTAATAGGAACACGGTAAAGTTAGCAGGGATGTAAATATAGGTTATTTATGCACTGTCAGATGTGTAAGTGAGATCCGTATTACTTATTCATTCCGTCTGTGTTTTCAGAACCACTCATTCCATCAGTTCATAACTCCACCTTTGGTCGTAATACAGCTCATCAAACTCAGCATCCTGATTCAGTTCTTGCCGGACATCCTACAACACACCCTTGTCTATCCATTCCACCCTAGATGAGTTTTTACAAGTGTGTGAATGCAACATTTCTCAATGGAAGGATAAACATAGGGAGGGAGGGAGCAGAGAGGGAGGGGACTTTTTATGTTGATGTTTAGTTTCTTGCTCTCTTCTGCTCTTTTCTGCTCTCTCTCTCTTCACAACTCTCAATCTTACCTACAGCAGCTTCAAGTTATTTTCCATACGCGTTATTTCATCATCTGGCCATAGGAACAATTTGATCAAAATGTTACATATCTAGATAACTATGATAACTATGATACGATAATATAATGACTTACTTGAATGTCGATGTCCTGTTTGCGTGGATCTGGAATGAAGAAGGTGAAGGCGTCCTCCCATACAGGATTGCTGGTCCCATAGCAGGTCTAAGGCGAGAGAGACAGGAGGATGTGGTTGATGTGTGTGTGAGTTGAAGCTTGGCCACATGTACTGTAGAATCTATGATATGATGTAATTAAAGAATGTGAATCCTTACTCTGCTCTCTTTTGTTGTGTCCTGAATGGAGATCTGAACCATTGGGCTGGGGTCCTTGTTGCCTTTCTTCAACTGCAACACATTCAATACACAGAGTTAACGAAGATATAAAGTCTGTAGTCATTTAAGGTAATTTCAAAGCCATGATATTAATGAGCAGGTTGGAGTGAGGGACCTTGAACAAGGAGGCCTGCAGGTAGGCAGCCGCCACTGGGGTCTGAACTGGCATGGATTCAACCCAGCTCTATTGGTAAGTCAACTTACCACTAGAGAGGACTATCCTGCTCCTATAACATAACCCATACACTCCAGACTTTAACCAGTACAGTAGACTATCCTGCTCCTATAACATAACACTCCAAACTTTAACCAGTACAGTAGACTATCCTGCTCCTATAACATAACCCATACACTCCAAACTTTAACCAGTACAGTAGACTATTCCGCCTCTATAACACACTCCAAACTTGAACCAGTACAGTAGACTATCCTGTCTCTATAACATAACCCATACACTCCAAACTTTAACCAGTACAGTAGACTATCCTGTCTCTATAACATAACCCATACACTCCAGACTTTAACCAGTACAGTAGACTATCCTGTCTCTATAACATAACACATACACTCCAGACTTTAACCAGTACAGTAGACTATCCTGCTCCTATAACATAACCCATACACTCCAAACTTTAACCAGTACAGTAGACTATTCCGCCTCTATAACACACTCCAAACTTGAACCAGTACAGTAGACTATCCTGCTCCTATAACATAACACTCCAAACTTTAACCAGTACAGTAGACTATCCTGCTCCTATAACATAACCCATACACTCCAAACTTTAACCAGTACTGTAGACTATTCCGCCTCTATAACACACTCCAAACTTGAACCAGTACAGTAGACTATCCTGTCTCTATAACATAACCCATACACTCCAAACTTTAACCAGTACAGTAGACTATCCTGTCTCTATAACATAACCCATACACTCCAGACTTTAACCAGTACAGTAGACTATCCTGTTTCTATAACATAACACATACACTCCAGACTTTAACCAGTACAGTAGACTATCCTGCCCCTATTACATAACCCATACACTCCAAACTTTAACCAGTACAGTAGACTATCCTGTCTCTATAACATAACCCATACACTCCAAACTTTAACCAGTACAGTAGACTATTCCGCCTCTATTACATAACCCATACACTCCAAACTTTAACCAGTACAGTAGACTATCCTGCTCCTATAACATAACCCATACACTCCAAACTTTAACCAGTACAGTAGACTATCCTGCCCCTATAACATAACCCATACACTCCAAACTTTAACCAGTACAGTAGACTATTCCGCCTCTATAACACACTCCAAACTTGAACCAAAGCCTTTTCTTACAGGAAGGGCATGAGCTTGGTCCAGGTAGATGGCGAGGATGGCAGCAGAGGGAGGATCGGAGGTCTTACTGGTCAAGTTATAGTTCCTCTGGATCACCTGGTAGAGGAAAGAGAGGATGAAATCAAATCAAACATACTCATTGAGCACGTTTCATGCAAAACAGCAACCAAAAGAAATAGTCACGAGATTGCATGACATGACGCATTACATTACATATCATTACTACGGTGTGCAGCAGACCCACCTCACTGAGTCTGGCAGCAGAGGGCAGCAGAGACAGCCACTCCAGGCGGAGGTGAACACTTCCGGAAGGAACGTCCTTCAAATTGAACCACTGTCAGCGAAAACAAAGAGGAGGGGGGCGTTAAACACACATGTGGACATGTGCTGTGGCCTCAGCTGGCTCATTTTAAATCAGTTGGATGGATTAGCAGAGGAGTGAATCACGAGGAAGCCCATGTGCCCAGTTGCCACATAGCCAACTGGATTACCGCTGTGTTTTTACCCGCTATTCACGTCCATTTAAACCAATAACTCCCCAAAGCAGGGGAAAACAGAGGATTGTTTATGTGTGGAAAATAAGTTCAAATTATGCCTTAAGAAATAGAAGAATTCCACATGAATAGTACCACTCACATCATCCACAACTCTGGCCTTCTTCACAATATCCAGATCCACCTTGACCCTTCGAGAGAAAAGAGAGGGAAAAGCAGAAGAAGAAAATAGGAAAAGCAATTAGATAAGCAGGACCAGATTCATCATTGACTCATCATTGATAATCACTGTAATTGCAGAAACAACTGATCACCCACACACACATTTGAAGTACATCTAAACGATAATAATAATGAGTAATGAGTAATGAGTGAGAATGGAGGAAGTACCTTCCCAGGAAGTCATCCTGGTCTGGGTCTTTGTCAAACACTTCTACCTCCAACTCCTGACCTGGTACTTCATGGACAATCACCTGACACACACACACACACACACACACACACACACACACACACACACACACACACACACACACACACACACACACGTGGTAGTACAGATACGAGCATGAATGACACAGAAACACAACCACCATGTAGAGATGTTATACTAACCATACTACATTACAAAGGTAACCCGCAAATTAAGTTGTGACTCAAAACAAACTTGTGGATATATGTTTTATGTTGTAACAAATTATCTTGGTTCAATCTTGCTCTGTTTTTTAGATAAAAAGGAGTACAAATTGCAGTAGCTACAAAATCGGACTAAAAACCAAGGCAGACTGCAGTATCTGCAATTTCCGCATGCAGATACTGCGGACTTCCTTGGTATTCTATTTACGTCACTAATGAAGTGATAGAGATTAACTTGTTTGTACAAAATGATAATGATGATGAAGATTAGGAGGTTATTATGTAATCTTGGTTCTTGTAATTTTTTATCTCATTCAGAACTTTTAAAAACATATCGACATCTAAATAAAATAATTAAAAAGAAATAGAATGTAGTTAGAAACTGGAAAATGTTTCTTAATGTTGGAAAAAAAACAAGATATCTGAAATGAAACTGATACTAGTAACTGCACTTTGCTGTTGTACTGCCTATACAGGCATTCAGAGAAATCCAAAGGCAGAGGGCAGTATCTGCATTTTGGGGGACATGACAATTTTTTAAAAATATTGTTTTGATGATCAAAACAGCATCTTAGTTTCACTGTTAACTGTTGCAAATACTGCGGTTGCCCTTTGTAGGCCAGCATCCACGATGCCATATAAAGTCACAACAAATTATTTCATTAAACTCAAGATGTAACACATATTTTGAGTTTTGGGACCCAAGACAAACGATGCGACCACAAGATAACAGCATAACTTCCTGCCAGCTTCCTGTGTACAGTTTTTTAAAGTTAACTGCCAAACTTATCTTCCACCAAGCAGAACGTACAGAGAACTCCTCAAGCCCAGAGCCTCAAGCCCAGATGCACCTGCACACACAGACACACACACAGACACACCCGCACACACACGCATGCACACACCCATGCATGCAGGCAGGCACGCACGCACACACAGACAGACAAACACACTCTCTCTCACCTCATACATTTCCCTCCACTGGGGGTTCAGGTTGCTGTCTATGTGGCGGGAGGTGAAGGTCTGGGTGCCCACACGCAGCACGGCATATGGGTCCGACTTTCCGTCGATGATGCCCTTGATCACCGTGTCCTTGGAGGTCAGATCTTCAGCCTCCAGCAGGTGGATGCGCACCACCCCCTGAAAACATACACACACACACACGCACACACACATATACAGACATGCACACACACACACACACACACACACACACACACATATACAGACATGCACACACACACACACATATATGCAGACATGCACACACACACACACACAGATATAGACATGCACACACACACACACACACACACACACACACACACCCATATACAGACATGCACACACACACATATACACACACACACGCACACACACATATACAGGCATGCACACACACACACACACACACACACATATATATACAGACATGCACACACACACATATATACAGACATGCACACACACCCACACACACACACGCACACACACATATATATACAGACATGCACACACACACACACACACACACACACACATATATACAGACATGCACACACACACACACACACACACACATATATATATAGACATGCACACACACACACACATATACAGACATGCACACACACACACACACACACACACACACACACACACATATACAGACATGCACACACACAACACACACACACACACACACACACACATATATACAGACATGCACACACACACACACACACACACACAGATATAGACATGCACACACACACACACACATATACAGACATGCACACACACATATATACAGACATGCTTACACACACACACATACAGACATGCATACACACACACACACACACATATATAGACATGCACACATACACACACATACAGACATGCACACATACGCACACATACAGACATGCACACATATGCACACAGATACAGATACAGACACACACACACACACACACACATTAACACACCTATACATATGTAAACACACATAACAAATAATGTCTTAATTCATTAGCAAACAGTGCTCCTACAGCCAATAACAGCTCATTTGCCCATGTTAGCGTTTGCTGTGGCTAAGATGTGTGATCAGGTTGTGTCAGTGTAAGGGATCAGGTTGGCTCAGGGTGAACCACTCAGTACTAGGAGGCCTGGTTACCCTTGGGAGGGGAGAGCGGAGCTGTGCGACGTGCAGGTCGGCCACCAGGGGGATAGTGAGGCGATTGGGGAGCACCAGGTGGGAAGCTATTGCATCCATTATCATAGTGTCCGACATGGCACTGCAAATGAATGCAAGGTTGGCGTCACACACAGAATCAAACACACACACACACACACACACACACACACACACACACACACAGGATGAGGGATAAAAAGACAGACAAGAACGAGACAGTCTACTACTGAGCATAATGAACATGCAGGAAGAATCCCGACATGACATCCCGATGCTTTGGGAGCATGTCAGGGAGCGCTGTCTACAGCACAAATAGGACCAAGCCGGAAGGAGAAACCATCATTAAAAGTATTGCCAGGAGAATTTGACTCATCAAAACAACAAACACACCTGTGGCAATGCTTTAATTGTATTTGCAGGAAATCGTCCTGAATCTTAATGCATGATGACTATCAATACTATTTTAGACAGAGAACACAGACGTATACTTTAATGTTAGCGTTAAGCTTTTGTAAGCTAACTCACTTTAGCCCCGGGATATCCAGAAGGTTTGTCAGCCCAGTCCAGTTGATGTCCAGTTTCTGTAATGTTCAATAACAGTTCAAACGTTATTATGAACTATTTTAGAGGCTGATGGAATATTACTACCGTGTATTCATTATATTAAGTATGGATTTGTTTTTCTGTTGTGAGGACAGCAGCACTATCCTCCACACGTGAACCATTCCTATGTTACAAAATGCAGAATTCAATAAATGTGCTTCACTAAAACGGTCCACCCCATAAATACAAACCATTACGCAAAACGTAATGGTTGTGTATAGATATATACACAAATATAGAGACATTCCCTAAACACAAAAACAAATACAAACATATATATTTGTTCAGAGAGTTTGACCGAAGAGGAAAGGGCAATCACAACCTGGAGCCGTCATTTCCACTTCCTGTTTCTTTCTAAAAGCAAATCACAAAACTTAATTTAAAGGTGCAACTTGTCGAATTGAGTGGCATCTACCGGAACGTACTTGGAATGAAATATAATATTCATAAGTATGTATTAATTTGTGTATAATCACATGAAAATAAGAATTGTTTTCATCACCTTAGAATGAGCCCTTTATATCTACATAGAGAGCGGGAGCTTGGAGCTCGCCAAGTTGCACCGCCGCGTTTCTACAGTAGCCCAGAATGGACAAATAGCTCTAGAGGATGCATTTCTTATCATAATTGCTATCTAACTTGTCAGCTATGACCTGTAGTTTTACAGACTAAATAACTTAATACTATTTCTTAATACTACTATCAAGGAATATAATCACATGACACTTGGCTACTCGATGCTGTCGTAGATTACATTATTTTGAAAGTACCTACCTACTGGCAACTTACAGGCCAATACAGGTCACCATAACTTCTCGACGCGCGGGGGGGGCGGCAGTTGGTGGATGCCACTAAATCCTACACACTACCCCTTTAACCGTCTCAAAACATGAACCACCTTTCCTGTTTTTGGGGTTTACGCTAACAGCTCAGAACTGGGCAGGGTTCAGACCAGTAGGTGTCATCTGCTATGCACCGGGTTAGCATTCAGACCAGTAGGTGTCATTTGCCATGTACCGGGTTAGCATTCAGACCAGTAGGTGTCATCTGCTATGCACCGGGTTAGCATTCAGACCAGTAGGTGTCATCTGCCATGTACCGGGTTAAAGTTCAGACCAGTAGGTGTCATCATGTACCGGTTTAGGGTTCAGACCAGCAGGTGTCATCATGTACCGGTTCAGGGTTCAGACCAGTCAGAGTCATCTTAATTCAGTTTACTCCAATCCTTGTATCTGCAACCAAATGTTCTAGATTCCAATGGATTCTGCATTCACTTATAAGGCTATATTGGACGTCCTGCAGGTCCCATGGTTACACACCTCATGAATAACAACTATAACCCCATACGGGAAGTGGTCCAATGAGGGGGACTCCAAGCATCGTACTCACAGGCTTGCGGATGAAGAACATGGTGATGGCTCCCACCAGGGGAACGTCACCTATCAGGGGCTCCAGGATGACTCGGAGCTTCCCGTGCAGCTGAAAGCGCATTGGACATGGTTGGTTAGCGGCTTAGTGGTGATACCAAGTCGTTTCATAATGTCACAAACGTTTTCAAGCCCTTAACCTGGATTCCTTTGACTCCAGCTTTGCAAAAGTACTTTTTGATCTCCACGTTGATTTCCACATCCCCGGCATAGCTGTGAGAGAAGAAAGGGGGGCATTCTTAACGATGAAAGTATCTTGCATTGTTTTCGTTGGGTTGTAATTGAGCTATTACAATAATATGAGTTGGATTTCTACAGAGACCCCTTATTGATCTTCAGAATATATAATACAGAAGGTCAGATACAGTACCTCACATACAGGTCCAACAACACCTGCCGCTTGTCATGTTCTGTGTGGGCTTTTACCCCCACCACCTTCAGCGCCTGCGAAAAACAACTGTCAGCTGCTTCTGAAGCTAAAGAAAATAGCCCAGACAGAGATGGATGCTAAGTGCTAACTAGGTTGTTTATCATCATCTGGACGTATGCAAGCTCTCCAACCTCACCGTACTTAGGCTAATGAAATCGTTTCATCATGCCCCTTAAGGAATAGTGTTGATCAAAAGATTTGTTTAAGGAGGAACATCGTATACCTTGTCCCCCAGGTTGACCTTGGTGAAGCTGAGAGTCTGCAGATGAACGCTAGAGGCACGGATGGCTGGAGCAACTGTTTCCAAAAGCATCTTCTCCAGATATTGGCCCACGAAAGGCCAAGCCTGCTGCAGGATCTACAGGAAAGGTCCCAAGGAGAGCTTTGTATCAGATACGAAGACGATGTGATTTGATGAATGTGAATTCAATTAACAAATGATTTCTTCGCTGATTCGAAGCGCTCTCCCTTCATTTCATGAAACAGGAGAAAAGTGAACACTAGTGGTGGGGGTCCCTTGGGACCCACGTGGTTAAATGTACCCTGTGCATCTATGTTGTGGATATTTGGCTTGGAGGGGTGGTGCTCATTGGGATATCTCAGAGAGAGAAGCCTCCAGAGGTGCGAGGAGTACAAATACTTTGTTACTGTACTTAAGTACAGTTTTCAGGTATCTGTACTTTACTTGAGTATTTATTTTTCGGACAACTTTTTACTTTTACTCCCTACATTTTTAGCACAAATGCCTGTACTTTCTACTCTTTACATGGGACAATAACACACAGAAAAGACGATCCCTCGGTGCATAACACGCATGACAGACGTTACAAGATGAAAATGACGTAAAAGACGGAGACGAGAGGCAGACTTCACGCGGCGAAAGGGCAGTTCTCAGAACGAGTAGCAAGTGAGGACGGATGGAAGTGAACCAGCAAACATTGCCGATGGAGCAGATTCAGAGCGGCGACAAGACATTCCCTGTCCATGACAACATGACAACATAATTGTTGGTGTGATTATGTGTCGTTGGGCTCTAAATGGCTGAGAAATTTGGCCGATCAATTCACATTCTGCCTCATTCTAATGTGTCATCTCATTGCACATTGCAAGCGAGCGCACGAGCAGCTGAAAGTGAAGTGAAAGGTATTCTCAGCTCCATGTTGCTTCGTCCCTCACCTCTGGCTTCTCGTCTACGTATCGCTTTGACCCTCACCTCTGGCTCAAAGTGGCTTCAGAGTCAGGATGTGGCGCTGGTACCTTTTTCACGAGCTCAGCTGGAGCTAATGGCTTACATAATTTATGTAAGGGCATCCCAAAAGCGAGATTATGAATTATGTTACATAACGCATCATACCTCGAAACAAAGATTATAATACATTTCCATATCATTGAGTCATGTTATGTATACAGAATTAATGGAAATAATCATAACAATAAGAAGAAGCTTTACAATGGCAGCATTAGGATTATTTAACAGCCAGGCTTTCCTGATTAGCACTTAATTGTTCTTGTTTAAAAGGGATACGCCGAGATATTTGTAAATTGTAATTTGCCTTACCCAGCTCCAGGTGAGTTGTTTGAACCCAAATGTATCATTGTGCATCCAGAAGGGGTATTGGCTGGGTTACACATTGGAAATCAACAATAATAAACAATCTGATGATTACTTGATATGTGACTGTAACATTGTCATCAGTGTTTAAATTAGATGGTGGCTTTGTCAATGAAGGTAGCAGAGCTGTCTCCAGATTAATGACAAACCATTCTGCTGAAGAAGGATTTTACCTTTAAGTCCCTAGTGAGAACAGAGCAGGTTTGGTTTTCTGTAATAATGAGCTCTAATGTGCCGTCGAGAGACTGTAACTGAAACTGAATTTCAGGATCTGGCTGAGGACAAATACAGTAGTAACAATAACCAGATTTGTTTGTTGTGAGAGTTTAAATGACAACCCATTCAGCATGCACTTCTGAACGAATCATTGGTGGTACTGGAGCACTTTTAAAAACAGCTAGTCATGAGGTATGAGAGTGCTCAGCAAAATCACATGCACATCAGGGCCTGGAGGAGAGGTGGGGGAGGGGGGGCGAGGACTCCAGGAAATCACCCTCTTATAATGTGCTGTTCTATCAGGGACCTGATTACATCTTCTCTAAAGAAAGGGACCTTGTTAGTATTCACCTCTATGCTTCTAGTCTGATCTGAGGCCAGTGTTCTGTACTGGCAAAGGACATGGGTCTACAGATGAATATGGTCCGCCCACCCACCTACCCTCTCTCTTAATAACATCAGACAATAACCCGATCTGATGAAGTGACTGCCAGGGAACATTTTGAACCACATGGTTAGCTATAGCCTGTCACACAGTGATACTTGCCTTCTTCTCTTGCCCAATATTTGGACAAGAGATTTTGACATTTGGATACTGGGTGCTTGTCTTTGCTGTAACACTCACAGCAAATTGTGGTCTGAGAATATATCAAACACCACACGCACACAGTTGTACCTTGTTCAGCCACTCCACTTTTTCCACGTCCGGGAAGTTGACCTGTATAGAAAGGTATATAATATTAGCCATGCAGAGTCAAACTTTGTCGTGCATGTGGGAAACTGTTTTGTGGCAAGACAACATAACACAAGAAAACCTTATACTGTGAGTTAATATCTCTGTATTCCTACTCTATCAATTCTATTTCCACTTTAATATCTCTATTTTTCTTATATGTCAACAAACATTGGTTAGAGTCTCACCCTGTCAACTCTTAAAACAAGATCACAAGATCTTAAAAGTAACATAAGCGTGTGTGTGTGTGTGTGTGTGTGTGTGTTCATTTTGTCACCTCATATGGTTACCCCAGAGCACTGAACAATGTTTATATTATTCATAGCTTTTCTTTGGGACCAGATAAGGTCAACAGTAGCTCTGCAACGGGAAGATGAAGCTAATACGAGACTTGTGAAAGAATTCAGAGCAGAGTGACATTAACGTCGCATCTGCCAACCTGAAAACTGGTCAGCTGATCAGTAGCCTAAATGTTTTGTTCAGCAGACATTAGGAATTCAAAATAAAGGTCACGGCCAGATTATATGAATGTGTTGAATAGACAGAATTTAAGAAAAAAAAAGTAGGCTATAGATTAACAAAGAGTTCCATGCATGTCTTGGCAGGTTTTTATGGCTAAATAAACGTGCCTGTGAGATGTGCATACAGCAACACATCCAGTATTCAGATAATGTTGAATAACAATAATTGTATAAGACATAAACACACAGTGAGTGATACACAATGGTTATCATGAAGTTAAGAATAGGTTGAATGTGTCAAAGAACATTGGTTTTGACCTTAATTGAGATCCTGCATTATCATATTATTACTTTTTCATATGAAGCATTCTACTTATCCTGTCTTTTATTTTGGGTCGATATTATTACATAATTATTGTTATTTCTTACCCATGGAGGTAAATCACGTTTATTTCTCATAACGTTTTCCATTGTAAATTGCCTCTCGTTCTCCAAAAGGTACATGGCAGACTTCAGCCTCATCACTTTCTCGAGCCGACTGTGCTTCCATCCCATGTAGACCAGCAGACCGAATAGCACCAGCATGATGCTGAATCCAAAGTATCCAGCCAGGTAAACTGGCAGAAGGGTGCCGAGGCATTTCCCAAAAGACCACAGAACAGTCACCGCGCGTTCGCCAGGTGGCCGGGGAGGCTGCAGGTCTTCGCCAGGTGGCCCAGGAGGATGCATGTCTTCGGGAAAGGCCGAGTCCGCAACCCCCTTGCCTGTCACCGTCGGTTCTGCGTCTGCAGATGGCATCGCAAACGCTTCCTCCGCGAAGTAAACAGTCCTTACTTCGCTGTTGGTGTTGTTGCAAGATTCACGGCCTGCGGTTTTCGACATGGTTTACAGCATTATTGTGAAAACCATCGAATTAAAAGACCAACAGAAGACACCTGGTAGCAATACGGTTAGTCTCACGGTTTCATTGAACTGCGCTTCCAAACATCGCCACAGTGCAAACGTCTTCTGTGACACACACGCACGAGCTGCAGTTGATCCAGCAGTAAGTACCCGTAAAAGGCGTGCTCAGTCAGAAACCCTCCTTCAAATGAAATCCAATAAACCCTAGAATTAACTTGTTCCGAGAATAGTTACAAGGGCGGGACGTACTGTGGTAACGTCTTCTGGGTGTTCATGCAGAGTGCGACGCTGTCAAACCAAAGCATCCTAAATAATACCATGAATCATTATATTATATATCCAAGGTTTAAGAAAGTTATATAAAAATAATAATAGTGAGGGGTTGGCTGAGCATTTCTCAACAACAGGCATATCTGTAGACATTTGGAAATAAGTGTTTTAGCGCACAAGATCTCCGTGCGCTGCACTGCAGTGGGTCGCGTCAGCAGAGCGTTCACGCGACACGAGAAATCCAACTTCTGTTAAAGACACGAATACAACAGGCTACCCGTTACTATGGCACCTTACATAGATATACAACAGGCTACCCGTTACTATGGCACCTTACATAGATATACAACAGGCTACCCGTTACTATGGCACCTTACATAGATATACAACACGCTACCCGTTACTATGGCACCTTACATAGATATACAACAGGCTACCCGTTACTATGGCACCTTACATAGATGTACAACAGGCTACCCGTTACTATGGCACCTTACATAGATATACAACAGGCTACCCGTTACTATGGCACCTTACATAGATATATACAACAGGCTACCCGTTACTATGGCACCTTACATAGATGTACAACAGGCTACCCGTTACTATAGCACCTTACATTGATATACAATAGGCTACCCGTTACCATGGCACCTTACATAGCTATAAGCACACCGATTTTTGCAATGGAGGCTAAACATCTTCCCGTTTGCCCAATGTATACAAGGTGGATGATTTTAAATAAGCTATGTCGGTTACAGCTGTGGGATAACGTGTTACTTAAGCTAACATTATTGTGCCCCATTATTTTATTCCGGCCTGAAATGTCCTGTTTTGTCAGAAAACATTGTGCGTCTACTACACTTCCATGTTGTTTATACTCCTGGTTCTAGATACTTCTAGCCGGGATCTTTTTATTTATAACATGCCCAACCATTTGCCAACGTTTAGATGATCGGGTGCTGATTTAGGTGCGTATTGATCCAGGTTAAACTCAGGAGTGCAGCTGCTCCGAGCGTTGTAGACAGCTGGTCCCGAGCCAAGCTGCAAGACTGCACCACTATCCCACCACCCCCACACTATGGTGGGGAACTCGGCAAGTCGTTTCGCTTGCATGGTCACTCTTGAAAAAAGGTTTTTAATCGCGACGTTTTTTCCTCTGGTATAAAGAAACACCGACATTAAGAGAAAGCATGATCTCATTCTATCCCTGGTAGAAAGTCATCACGCAGTCAACTGAGTAGTGTGTTATGGCCAATGCGCCACCCACGCAAGTATTCATGGATGTAGCTTTTAATGCAGCAAACTGGGTTGAGCGATGTTGCGGGAATAAACGTTTAACTGACAAATATTGCAAAATTGCACTGACCTCTGGACTAGAAAACGGGTGACCGAAGTGGAATTAAGCATTGAAGACTAACGCCATCTAGTCGCCAGTGATGGAAGTTTCCGTCACCAGTAAAGAAAAATGTAGGCACCCATTAAAACTAGGGAGGCCCAAGTACGATAACACTAGTCAACGATGTCCATTGATACTAAAGTTGGCGAAACACTTTTACAATTAGGAGTCCACACCATCAAGTCATTTTTAAACCAAATTCTTTATTCATAACAGTATAAACAAAAACGGGTGAGCATTAGGGTGTCCGAAGTCCAACATATCCGTAGAATTAATCGTAACGACAGATCTGGAGTCAGCTCATCAATATCAATCAGCAGGCCTGCTGCTACTCCTCTGAAACTGGTTGATATGATGCCACTGGTCCGAAGGGTTCCTGGACGACAGGCATGACCGCACGTGAGCCTTGGAAGGGCTTGCGATGACCACAGCTAGCGTAGTCCTGGAGGGGCCTTTACTTGGACCTCTGCCTCATCTTCCTCCTTTTACGCTTCAGCCTGTACACGTGAAACATTCGTTAACTCAAACTGAACTGCAAATTGCACATGGGATGCTCATCTACAAAATGGTGAATGGAAATAATCTTACCTACGCATGCGCTTCTTCCTCCACTGCAAGGTGAAACAAAAGTTTAATTTACATTCATATTATGTCCTCACATTGAACATAAAATAGATAAATATGGTGTTTATGATAAAACCTGATATTATTCCTCATACTTAGCAAATATACCAATTTGCTAATAAGTTAGCTTAGCCATGATTTGGCTAGCCACCAGGCAGTAACGCTTAAAGGTTGTGATTATTAAACACAAAAATACATACCTTGGCTCTCATATTGAGGAGTAAAGTCTGAAAGGAACACAAAACAGATGATACATTCGTTAGATGGCTTTAGGAGTCACACGATTAACTTGGATTGCTGAAGCAAATATTTTCCGGCATGTACTTACCTCTCAAGAGAAGATCCAGGAAGAACGTCATTACAAAGCGACTCGGTATTTATAGGGTTGGCGCCACTGGATGGCGCGAGATTTTATTTTTGGACAGCTGGACGCTATTGAGAAGCTCAGTGATCTAAAGGGCTAGCAATAATGATCCTGATTTGTCAATCATTATACAATCAATCATCACCAGTTGTAAAGCTTTCGGAAAAAAAGTATTATGTTTTTTTATGTATGGACTCTGGCCTATTACACCATTGCATTTAGATAGATAATAGGATAGTAACATTTGGTATGTTTAATTAATAACATATTGTAAAATGTTTTTTTCATTACATACAATACTTATATAGCAAACACTCATCTCATCTAATAGGCCCATGTCTCATATATGTATTTGCAGATGTCCCAGCCATTTTAATTCAAAAACTGTTGGAGGGTTTAGAACATTTTATATATATAACGCTAGTAATTTGCTACATAAAACAATCCCAATCCAACACATGCATTCTGCAGAAATTTTGATTTAGTCAACATACAGATGCGATTTATAAAATTTTAGAACTTTAAAATGTATGACGCATATAGACCTCCACAACGACGGAGAACCTTTGCTTGTGTGTGTAGAATCATAACTAAGTGACTTTGAAACAAAGTTTTCACTGGACAGCTCAACACAGAAAAACAAGCATGCATGTGATGTCAGGTGGCTTTTTAATGTTTCCAAAAATAGTCTCTGAAACGGGGATTTGTTTTACAAAAGCATCCACATATTAAACAGCTATGGAAGTCTTATGTAAACAGAATGCTTAACTCCTTAATAGCAGTAGTGGCATAAGAAATCCAAGAAATGCAGAACTCTGAAAAACACAGAGCAAAATAAAAAATGTAATTGTATATTTGATCAATTTTCCACAAGCCGAAGAACCCAATTGAAATGTAATGGATGCTAAAAGGAAAGTTCCTACAGTTGTGTTGTACTGGTGTACTGACTAGAAGTAGCAAGAACAAAGTATATGTGCTGGCATCAAATATAAGCATGCTTCCGTTATGAGTGGCATGTGACTTTAGGATCCTAATGAGATGTTAAATCCCTCTCCTCCCAAACAGAAGGTAAACATTTTTTATTCGTTTTTCAAAAATGGATGGATTTAATTCAAAAGGTTTCAATGTCCCACACAAATCCATTGGCACCCTGCTTTGTAGAAATACTCCTGGGTCACACAGTGAGAACCATGTTACTTCATGTAGATTTCATTTACAATTTTATGGTGAGTTGGATAGTCTTCATTGTGAAAAAGAAAAAAAATAGTATATGCCCTCAACATCCTCTTGGAATTCTGACTAATATTCTGGGAATCTGTTTGTGCCAAGGACACGTTTAATTTAGGAGCAGCAAAATCCCAATCTGACATTAAATTTGGAGGTATTCACGACGGCCAAACTGGCCCTCAGACAGCTGGGATGGAAGGATTCTTGACCATCTGTTCTTTGGGTCCTCAGATGTCTGTCAGTATTTTCTTGGAAAATAAAAAGCTGAGAAGGATGGATCTACTCTGCAGCTTCGGTCTCCATCGCCTGCCCGGTTGCACTCTCCACAGTCTTGGAAGCCTTGTGGGGGGAAACAAACAAAGATAGGAGATTGTGGAAAAGCAGTATATTTTTGTTTAACTCACATTTCAAAGAGCCATTGGTACTTCAGTTTACCTTCTTTTTCTTCTTCTTCTGGGCTTTGCGGCTGGCAGAGCTCTGGAGCAAAGCCTTTGAAATAAAAATAATAATACATGCAACAGGTCATTAGCCTGTAATGTGTGTCCCAATAGCACCATATCCATCTTGATATCTAAATCCGCTCGAGGCCTTTCTCCCACCCCTCACCTTCAGCTCCGGGTCCTCTACTTCATGCTCGGACTTGTACAGATCTGGGTCAAACAGGCTGTTTGTGATTCGCAGCGGTCCATTCGCCATGAGCAAAACAGTGAACTTGAACTGGGCAACAAACTCGCCTAGGGAAGAAAGTGTATAGATATGGAAATAAACACCACATCTGCTGGAGTTGTTACTGACTCATACAAATATTCCAATACATTATTTTTAATTGCCCATCCTGTGATTGTTTGGCAAAGCTCTCAAGTTAATTACAGCTTGATTAAAAGACATTCACAACATTTAAAACGGGCCTACTAAATGCGACCAATTCTACAAGTATTTACAACCCCTCTTGTTCCACTCACCCTCTTTTTCATGCAACACGTTGAATGGCTGCACGAGCTCATGCTTGGAGCACTCCACTACACCCATTCTGGCTTTTGACTCATCCTGAAGGGCTCTGTTGACACAATGGAGCCATTAGCCAAATAATAAAATACATATAGAAATGTATATTTTATACAGAAATACTTGAGTAGAGGGAATCACGACACATTTTACTTCCATGACTGAATACTATTGGACAGAAATAATAGCACAGATAAACTGGCACTCACTAGTATGTTTAAAGTGACAACATACAAATGGGAGCGTTGAAAGTATAATTGCAGAGCGTTTTGAGCACACAGTGGTAACATGCCTAAGAGTAAAGGGCATGGCATCGAAGCGTCTCTCCACTTCGCTGAAGAACATCCGAGATGTCTTCATCTTCAGGCCGTACACCTTGTTGGGGTCCCTCTTGTAGATGGTGGTCCGCTGCCCGCCGTCCTTGGCCTACAGTGTGGGGGATGCATTACATTATTCAACTGAGGCGAAAGTAGCACCACAGCTAATCGCTGAGGACAAATCAAGATCAAGGCTTTCTAGATACGGCATATCAGGGCAATTTAGAGGGTCCCCGATAAATCCGACTTTAGCCTGTGCAGGTAATAGTTAGGGCTTGCCCCCAACTGAAGATTTTATTTGTAGACTCTTAGCAGTCCTGTCAAGCCGATGGTCGACTTATAGTCACTTTTAAAGTAATCATTAAAAAAAATATATATATATATATATTGGGGCATCAGAAAATGGTTTGAGTTCCAGGCTTGAGAGGGTTATAAAAGAAACATAATACAAATATTGCTACTTCACGAATAAAACAAAACCTTAAGTTAAGGGTGCCTATTAACAGCATCGACAAAGTGGTTCTGAATGTGTTTAACAACCACAAAGGTGACGTTGAACATTTAGGGATTTGTATGTATACACCATATAACTGCATACAACTATATTTAAAAGCAAGCAATTGCCACAGAGCGACGGTTTCCAACAAATAAATGGAAGAAACGTTAGTATTTTCGTGTCAGGTGCGGGTGTATCGAAGGGGAGCCGTTAATGTCAATAGTGTTGTGGTTTACACTTTTCAAAACAACGCAGACAACCCTCGCTGCAATTGTTGTAATGTGAAATGGAAAGCTGGCCAGTTCAACCTGAGGAAACACTGAGTCAAACCAACTATATCTAGAGGCTGAGGAGTATTCCATGGTTGATAGCCTGAAGCTCCATAGCGCCGCCGCTAATGATAGCACCCCTGCAGCTAGCGCCGAAGAAGTTTAACCTTCCGTGGACGACATAACTAAAGCATCAACAACTTCAGGTAATGAATAAGGGGGATACGTTGTCGGAGATAACTTTTTACTGTCTGCATCTGAAACTTCTTACCAACATGCTATTTAGTACGCTAAAACATTATGTGAGAATTTTTGGTATGTTCAAAACATTAGTATGAAAGCAGTTGTATAAAGTTTCACTTTGCAATATCCATTCTTTTATAAAAAAATATATAGAATTGTTATTATCATCAGTGTCACTGTGAGAGCCCCAGAGGTTACAGGCTTCAGCCCGGCGCAGAATACTTTGGTACTCCACCGGAGTCACTTGCTGTTACGTCAACTTCAAGCAATATAGTTCAAGTTCCATGGATAAATATTTATAAGATTGAAAAAAGATTTGATCAAACAACAGGTCCCTTTATAAGTCTGTGTCTGATTGGTGCGACAATATCACCAATCCGTTTAAGATTATTACCTTATCTTTAATATCACAATCCAAATCTTATCCATAATGTTGACTACTCTTTTGGAGTGCAGAGCAAAGTTTTGGTGAGCAGCAGGCATTTGGACAACGGAGATGCAGGGTGTCAGATCCATGGAAAAGAGACAGCAAACTGGTTTTCAAATTTACCCGTCACTCGTGCTCATTAACAGGGCTAATTCGGCTCCTTCAGAAAAATCTCTAAATGCACAGTAAGGGCGCAGAGTCTAGAGATCTGATATTAATCTAAAAATGGAGTGCACTGAACGTAGCTCTCCGCCTCCTGCCTATTATTTCATCATTCACAGAACATACTGAACAATATATAAAAAAAAAGGTTCACAACTCAACAACATGACTGCGGTTAATGCTTGCTATAATTTGAAGTAGTCCACGTGGGAAAATATTATTTGCAAGTTGCTTTTAAGACGCGTTTGTCTGCAAAACGCCAGACATTGTCCCGCTTTGCCGTGTGCATGCGGCAGAGTATTAACTCTTCTTCGTCTATTCATGTTTATTTTGGCGCATGCACACATTCGGCAAAGCAGGACATTGAAAATTTCCGGGGTTTCGCCGTCAAACTCGTCTTAAAAGTATATATTTTGAAGGAGGCAGTGTGCTATTCAGATGGAGTCTAAGTGCGCTCTGTTTATAGACTAAGTTCTCATAGTAAGTTAGTTCAAATAGCCCTAATATTGGCGTAGGAAAAACAAATTGTCGATCATCCCTTCAATTGCCAATATACGATCCGATCGCATATTGGCACAAGCCTAGTATGAACCCTTACTGGTGTCTGGTGCATATGGACGTATATGGACGTATGGACACATCCATCAGTATGGACATATCCATCAGGTGAGCGATTAATGTTAATACAGTGTTCGGGAGGCTTAACCTTCGCAGGAATAGCAGCCCTAGTAATAGTGTGATTATTATTCAGCTGGCCATCAAGTTGTTATTGGCTTGGTTGAGGGAATATGTTAAAGAAGGCTTAGTTCAGTCGAGTCTTTGGCGTGCTTAAAGCTAGAGTAAGGATGTGATCAGTCCTTTAATAGAGCCACATTATTATGACAGAAATTTTTTATTTTATCTTTTAAGCACCACCCCAGTTGAAAGAATGAAAAAGAAAAATGGAGTGATTTTACCTTTCCCTCTCCGGTGCTGATCAGCACATCAACGGCGTAGACCTCATGAACTTCAAACTCAGCCTTCTCGTGGTCCTTCCTACAATCACAACGAAGAGCTTTAGTCTCTGATGAAGGAAGGATGTATAAAGTTTCAAACCACACCAAGTAGGGAACTAATATTCACCTTTGCTGCTCAGTGGGATTTTGAATAATCGTTTTCTCGCCATCTATAATGTGCTGTTTCAGCTGGTGGGACAGCATACCTGCAAGGTAAAGTATCAATTTAGGACAAGTATATAGTGGGGCACAATGTTAGGGCTGAGAACACTGGCTGACGTCAACGGAAGGTCCACCGTTCACTCACCCTCAATGGGGGCGCACTTGAACGACTTGGCGATCTTGTTCCAAGCGTCTGTCACTTGTGAGTTCTAATGAACAATAGAGACACCTACATTAGCCATAGCAATGAACGGTGACATTGTGTACTCTTTGGGAGTCATCGCCAGAGGTGGATGTGAATCATCCAACATGTACCTGGTTCCCAGGCTTGACCAGGCGTAGGGCGGCCTCGGCACAGAGGTGAGCGGCCCTGAGCACGTCGGCCTTCCTGCCCGTCAGGGGGGCATCCTGGAGATAAATGTAAACAAATACGTATCAAGTATTACAAAACACATTAAAAAAAAAAACATTGTGCAGACTTCAACTTAATAGATTTGTCCTACAGTGACAACATACCTTGGTCACTCCAACGACAAAGCTGTGGGCCACGTTTGATATGAAGCCATCGACATGCACACCCAGATCACTGAAAGGACCAGAAAATGTCATTTTCCCCAAAATACATGACAACCATGTGTAATCATGTGTAACTGATGGAACAGAAAGGTTAGTGGTGCAAGTGCCTACATTTTAACGAGGTCTCCGTTCTTGAGAATTATTTCAGTGTCGCTCCTCAGAGGAGAGAAGTGGCATACACAGTTGTTGACTGAGACACTTGTTGGAAAAGCAATACCTGAGAACGACAATGGCATATATAATATACACACATACAATATAGAAGGACACATAATGGAATAAGGCCATGCATCGTCATAGTACAACACACTACAACTACAACAACAGCCAATCATTAAAGATGAAGACCTTTCTTCATGTCCTTCTCCTTTTTAAAGACTTTCCCGGTCTCTGTGCTGATGAAGGCGTCTCCCATATCGCAAAGGCTCAGCACAGATACACCTGCTGTGGCTGCGTCCACCACGACCTTCAGGGCCTCTGCAAAGGGACAAGAGAGAAAGACAGGAGCAGGGTTATTATTTCACACTTAAAACTCCATTTAACAAGTGTCCCTTGAACAACATGGGACCACTTGCTTGACCTTTCTGGTAAAAATAAATAAAATAAAAATGAAAATAATTAATCATCAATTGCTAATTTGACTGATTTGAAAGCTTTTACGGAAAAGCTTGTACGAATGTGTGTCTTTTAACGGAATCATGCTAGCATGAGTTTGACATTTGACAAACTTGATGACAGCTTGGAAGTAGCCGAGTAGCCGAGCCAGCGAGTTACTATGTTCCCGTCGATGATTATGAACCACGACATTTACACCCAATACCTCAGTGGCTGCATAGCAACTAACACCTTTAGTCCATCCAGCCACAGCCCGTGTGGAAATATGGTATAGCCTAGCATAGTCATTATATGCGATGGTGCTTAGCTGGCTAAACTAGCTAGCCATTGTTACCTAGCAGTAGGCTAATGTTAGCTTGTAAAGCTCAGCAGAAAAGCATAATTCCCAAGACTATGTGACAGCAGCGTAACTGGAAAGCTACAATTACAAGGTAACAAAAAAACGATAATGTCTATTTATTGCACAATCACACCCATATTCATCAGAAATGCGCTTCTTAATCACACCCCATGCTTTTCCTAGGGCACATGGCACCAAGGTAGACAAGGTAGCAAATGGTCCATTTCCACTCACGGTTAGCGATCTCAGCTCCCATCTTGTACTTGGTAACCACCAAGTCATCAGCGATGGTCTGCTCTTGTGAATCTTCGTCCCCAGACATATTGACAATTTGTGTTAGCACTCGAAATAACTTTTTTTTTTTGCGGCTGGTCTCTGCCACAGAATCGACCACGCTGCCCGGTTCTCTCAACAGTGCTCCACTCAAAGGCCCGCCCGACTCCGGCTACTAGACCCCGCCCACATCTAGCTCACGTCCACGGCACGCCAGCTACGCGTCATCCGCATCCGCATGCCTCCATCTCGTCTCAAGTCTGTCTGCTCTGTGCCATTTGCATTTGCGTTCTGTCAGCGTAGTGTGAGCATCTTTGTTGTTGACACGATTTATTATAGTACAAATAACGTCATACAAAATATATATATATTTTTATCAACACAGCAACATTGGAATACTTCAGGTCAATGCAAATGGCAATGAAGGCCAGATTTATTGGTAAACATACAATACTATAACTGCTTATAGTTGGCATTCAAGTAAATAATAATTAAATGATTTATCATAATGTCTTCACATGGGTCTAAGCATCAGCCACATTTGTTGCTGTATGAAAAAGTATACATTGCAACAGCATTATACCCAGCACTCAAGACAGACACCTTTTGTTCATTTTTTCAGTGTAACTGCAACTGTAATGTATTTATTTACAACAGATAAAATCTTGTCCCAATCTTGTGCATCACTCTACATTATTAAGTACGTACAGCATCTGGCTTTAGAAACTGTCTGCTGTGCCAATAGTCTGGGTTGTCAAACGATGCACACATGCTGCTGCCCATCTCCTGAGCTGCATCCACTCCCTTCGCCGGGAGGTTCTGGTATTCTGGCTGCTCACACCCATGCGATCTCTCGGGAAACCCGTCCATCTCCTCATACTCCTGGGCTGTTCTAGCTGCCCTTGCTAACGGTGTGCCAGTTCCCGCCATGCGGTTGAGCTTCTCAACTAGTCTTGCTTGCTGGTTTGAACAGAGGTACTCCACATCACACTCTCCCTCCTGTCTTGTTTTTTTCACCAACTCCAATGATAGAGGCTCTTCCGGGGTCGCCTCCTTCTCCACTGTCTCCACCGCTGCTTGATGTGCACAACGTGTTTGACTGCCACGTTTCTCTGTCATCAAAGTGTCTTGGTCTTCGGCTTGAGAGCCTGATGAAACATCCATGTGTTCATATTCTCCAGCTTCTCGATGTGCCTCTCCTGGCTCCTCGGCCACACGTGGCGTCCTGCTCTCTGGATGTTCACCGGCCAGCGCACGGTTCTCCGTTGAGTCTCTTTGATTGGCCATGGCTACCGCACAGACATCCCCTGGCCGGGGCTCCTCCACCATAGAGCTCGGAGGTGTTGCAGCGTTCCTGGGACCTGCGCCCGCTGTGGGTAAAGGTGTGGAGGCCGGTGTCCGCAGAGCAGGGTCTCCGGGGGAGGTGAGCTGTTGGCTCATCACCTCATAGTCTTGGGGAGAATCCGGGGGGTTGGCCAATGGAGACGGTTGACCCCTGACGGAGATTGAGTTCCTGCCCCCAGCGTGAGTGAGTGTCGTTACTGTGAGACAAGAGACAACAGATGGGTAAAACGTTCATGGGACGCTTTCGATACACTGTCGCTGATGGAGTCGGCGACGTCCATGCAGTTTATAAGTAGTTTCTTCTCAGTACACATTGACGTCAAGGTAAAGGGAAAGCTGACATGCGGTGGGACGTCTACTACGTCTGACGGTAAATCGTTACCTCTTCCCGAACGTCTACAGGACGAACCCGGTAGGACGTAGCCGTAGCCGTCTATCTCCTCTTCGTCCTCCTCATCCTCGGCCGGCGCTCTACAGGCGGAGGGCTCCGAGGCGGTGGAGAGCTTCCTGGGCACCAGGCTCATGGATGTGTGTGAACCGGCCCGTGCACTCATAACTCTTCTTGGCCTGTGAAGGCTGCCCGTCAGCGGGATGACCTCAGGGAGCTCCCCCTCCTCTGGGTCTCTCCTCCGGCCCCCGATTCCCTCAGAAATGGTGCACGCTGAGGTCAGACGTGACCTTTGGGACCGACGCTGAATGGGAAACAGTTCTGTTTATGTAACAGCCAAGATGAGCTAATCCTATTATCTTTGAATGGGACCATTGGGAAACAGCCGACACATTTATATTCACCTCATTTCCTGCAGTGTTCAGTTCTTGGCATAAAGGCAGATTCATTACATTGATTTGACTGCGGCCATTTGCCAAATGGTAGTAATATAGCTGACTAGACTGAATATATTTATGCAACAAGATGTTGTTAAGTATATTGCAGTATATGTACCCAAATATTGACTTGACATATACTTGGGATTTTTTGTGTATATGTTGTTTTCTTTGTGTTTGCAGTGTTTTCGTGTCATGTGTAAGAGCAGACCGACCTGTTCTCCTGTTTTGGGGGCCATAGGCAGATACCCCACTGGTCCACCTTGAGAAGTGCAGCTCTACAGGAGACAAACAAACCAAGAAGATGAAGTGCATTCCCCCAAGACAATCCATTAGGATCGTCCGTATGGAATACATGCATTACCCTGTGAGAGCTCATCCTCAGACGGGACAGACAAGCATTACCCTGTGAGGGTTCATCCTCAGACGGGACAGACAAGCATTACCCTGTGAGGGTTCATCCTCAGACGGGACAGACAAGCATTACCCTGTGAGGGTTCATCCTCAGACGGGACAGACAAGCACTACCCTGTGAGGGTTCATCCTCAGACGGGACAGACAAGAATTACCCTGTGAGGGTTCATCCTCAGACGGGACAGACAAGCATTACCCTGTGAGGGTTCATCCTCAGACGGGACAGACAAGCATTACCCTGTGAGGGTTCATCCTCAGACGGGACAGACAAGCATTACCCTTTGAGGGTTCATCCTCAGACGGGACAGACAAGCATTACCCTGTGAGGGTTCATCCTCAGACGGGACAGACAAGCATTACCCTGTGAGGGTTCATCCTCAGACGGGACAGACAAGCATTACCCTGTGAGGGTTCATCCTCAGACGGGACAGACAAGCATTACCCTGTGAGAGTTCATCCTCAGACGGGACAGACTGCGAGGTGGAGAGAAGTGAAGTGGAGGCGTCGCCATGCCGTCCTCCATGTCCTCCATGTCCTCCATGTCCTCCATGTCCTGCAGATCCTGATCCTCCAGCTCAGCCTCCAGGAGACCCCTCTCTGACTCCCTGTGGTGATGGTCTACCGGTCCTCCTTCCACTCCATCCGACTGCAACACCACAGTAGAGGTGACCAAACAGCTCAAAAGACTCAGAGTTTATTGTCAGATGAACGTAAAGTCTATAAAACACACCTTTATGACGAGGAATCGACGCGGGTCTCTTGCCATACGCGTGAAGTCACTGGCCAGCTCTTTGAAAGTCGGCCGTATATTTTCATCAATCATCCAGCCTGCGAAAACATATTGAAAACAGTGTGTACTTAACGTTGTGATCGTGCCTCGGTGGACAGATGGTACGGGTCTGATATGTTACAACACTCACACTTGACCATGAACATGTACACGTCTATGGTGCAGATCTGTGGCTGGGACAGGCGCTCTCCCTTCTCCAACAGACTGAGCAAGTCGTGTGGTGGGGTGGAGGCGTAGGGTTCAGCCCCGAAGGACATCATCTCCCACACCGTCACCCCTAGTCAGCGCAAGAAAGGAGGCAAGAAAGGAGAAAGGAGATTTATGCCTTGTTCATTTCAGATGTCATCTTCAAAAAGTCCCAATCGTAATGGTATGTGTTACCTAGACTCTCAGACACAGTCAGTAGTGCACGTAAAAGCAGAGGTCTCTCTTTCTCTCTGTCTCTCTCTCGGTCTCTCTCTCTCTCGCTTTCTCTCTGTCTCTCTCTCTGTCTCTCTCTCTCTCTCTCTCTCTCTATCTCTCTCTCTCTCGCTCTATTCAATTCAAATGTTTCAATTTATTTCTCTCTCTGACACTCTCACACACACACACACACACACACACACACACACACACACACACACACACACACACACACACACACACACACACACACACACTTACCATAACTCCATACGTCACTCTGATGGGTGTACCGTCGAAACAAAATACTTTCCAGCGCCATCCATTTTATGGGAGTCTAGGAGAGATGAATCATCCGGTATGATCGGTTTTGATTCCATTAAGCAACTGGCAGTTAGAAAGTCACGTGTGATGAACAACTGAGTGAATGAGTCATGCTCACCTTTGTTTCACTGTATACATATTTCTTCTCGTCGGGATGGAGAAGGTCTGCCACACCGTAGTCTGAGATTTGGACCTGGTAATCGTTCTTCAGCAAAACGTTGCGTGCTGCCAAGTTTCTATGGACCATGCAGTGTTCCTCCAGGTAGAACATACCCTGGGGGACACAGAGAGGAGGACATGATTCATTGGCGAGTGTATTATGAAACTGCTAAAATACAAGTAATCACAGTCAATCCTATCAAATGTAACTCTGGATGCTCTTACTTTTGCAATCTGCACACACCAGTTGAGCAGCCGCTGGGGATCCAGGCTGTCTTTGTGGTGCCTGATGTGCTCCAGCAAAGACCCCTGGGAGCTGAACTGGGTGACCAATTGCAGGCTGGAACCTGGACAGATACCTAATAGCCTGACTATATATGGGTGGTCCAGGCTGCCCATAGACAGCATATGCTGTGAAAACCAACACATTGTTTAATTTATTAATTATTGTATTCATGTATTCTTTATGCATGTATTCTTTATGGTTTTGAATATAATATGTATAGCCTATACATTTATGTATGGTTTTATGAACTACAAAATGGTCTTCTATCTGTGCTACCACAATGGCATTTTAGATTTGAAGATGATGACTGAAAGTGAAAGAGATAAGGAGATAAAGAGATGAAAATACTGGTTCTCACATCAGTAATGTCAGTGAAGGTCTGTCGCCCAGAGCTGTCCTCAATGGTCTTGATGGCGACGGGAATCTTTACTGTTTCTCCCTCAGGAGTCCAACATCCCTACACACCGTTTCAAACCTCAAGTCAGTTCATTTGGACAGATTATATATAGTAGTGGATGTAGTAATACTTATATATATAAATGAAGATATTTAATATTATTTGGCCATTGAAAGTCCTACCTTGTGCATTGTACCAAAAACTCCAGTTCCAAGCCGCTTGATCTTCTTCAACTCAGGGGCTCTCAGGATCCTTGCGTAGACTTTAGTCCCCTTCTCTCCAGGACCCAGCAGCTCAAAACTCTGCCCAAGTACAACACAAGTTGTTATTCAAATTAAACCTATGAGGGGCCATCACTGACCACACCCAGTGAAGTACGTTGCTAGTGTAGGTGGTCTCTGGGATAGACTTACCTCCCCACTCTCCAGGTACCTCCTCATGGCTCTCTTGCTACGGATGGCAAGTCCTCTGTGGTACAGCAACCCCAGCAGGACCAGCACCAAACACACTATCAGGCCGGCTGGGACCCCCACTGCTATGCCTGTGGTCTGTCTACTACCGGGAGAATTGAGAGTCTGCTGGTTATTATTGTAACGAGACAGAAGTGTCAAGGTGTAGTGTTTAATATTCACCAACAGAGGGAACCACTTACTTTTTACTCGCCAAGAGTGCAGTCTCCAAACAGTCCTTCAACTCAGGGCCAATGCATCTGTAAAGGGCCACACATTTATTTTTGTATATCATGTATAGTAAATCTATTGTGACATCCTATGAGATAAGAAACACGCTAATCCAGGCTCACCCTTGGGTACAGTTCAGGTGGCAGGGTTCACAAGCACCCGCCTTGTTGGGGTACTTGAAGATGACCTCCTTCTGTCCGTCTGTCACACCACTGGGACATGATGACACACAGTAGGGGCCGTCCCTCAGTCTGGCACATGTCACACACTCATCTGGTCCCTGATTGGTCAAACATTAAAGTGGTGTGTGAGAAAAACAAAAGGCTTTCTCTGTCATATCAACACGCAGTCTGCTAGACTATTTGACGTTTTTACAGCCGGGAAAAAAGGACATTTGAAAGTTGACAGATGTTGTATTTTTAACGTGATTAGTAATGACAAAATGATGTTGGGGAGTTCCTGTTATTATTTCTATATCAGGTCAAAAGCGAAGCAAGCAGCAGGTTTCAAGATGTGTGAATGACAAATTAATCAATTTCCAATTAAAAATACATCAAATTGCAATGTGTGGCATGAGATCCAAACTCAATCAGTATTATTACTGAGGTACACAGTGGTCAAATTCCAGTGCTGGTTTTAACAGGGGAATTATAGTACCGAAGACTTCCCTCTTTTAGTCTAAAAAAGGTAGTGTAGAATATGTAAAATACTTTTTGAAAAGTGTTTACAGAAATGAGGTTGTAGAATAGAGCCTCCATGGTTTGGACCCACCCGTTCTTACCTGACCTCACTTACTCCTAATCAATTGGCTACTCTATATATCCCGCCCAGTTCCTTTGTTCTGTCTGGCAGCCACACAAACCACTCTGTCCCTATGATTTAGATGCACACCTATGGTTGTGCGTGATAAAAAAAAAGCACAACACATCATCTCCTATTGCTCTTCATGTGTATATGGTGGCAATAAATGGCTTGAACAGAAAAGCTGTGGTCCTTCCTAGATTATTATCGACGTACCATGGAGATGATTGATCTCCTGTGAACCAATCCTAGACAGAGATTCTGCAGTAGTGTCAAACATTGTTGTGTAAGTGTAAAGTTACCGGCCCCGTACAGCTGACCCGTCCGTCCTGCAGCTGGCACTCTGGGTGACACACAACACACTTGCCATGGGACCCCGCGATCTCCCTCACTTCTCTGGTGGAGACATGGTAAACAGACCTCTACTCAAACATTGATTGGTAAGGGCAGAACAAGTCTGATGCCTAGAGTGCTTGGCTTCTAGCCTAAATGTACTGGGTTCATGTCCCAACTGAAAGCATCCTAGAACAAAATGCCAAGACCGTATGGGCTTCTTAATGACATTCATCTGAATTCACTGTAATAAAAGCGTCTGCTAAAATGATTTAATAGTAAAATATTGAAAATCCCACACAACCCAAAAAAAACACTGTTTATAAAATACTGACCCTATGTAGAAATGGCAGCTTGCAACACAGACGCCATCCCGGCTGTAGTTCCTACAGGAGACACACTGGTCGGGCCCCGGGCCCCAGCAGCCGGCCTCCGAACACAGAGGGTCACACACCTGGCCCTCGGCCACTGGAGTCACAGGGAGAGAAAAGAACACCAATATTAAAATATGAATAATGATTGATAATTATTTGTTAATATAAATATAGATACAGAATGATACACAATATACGTTACTTATTTAAGTACTCACTTAAAAGGATAATGGTAAAATAGAATATTCCACACTGCTCCAGAGGTCTGTGGAGCTAGATGTCTAACTCACCACACTGCTCCAGAGGTCTGTGGAGCTAGATGTCTAACTCACCACACTGCTCCAGAGGTCTGTGGAGCTAGATGTCTAACTCACCACACTGCTCCAGAGGTCTGTGGAGCTAGATGTCTAACTCACCACACTGCTCCAGAGGTCTGTGGAGCTAGATGTCTAACTCACCACACTGCTCCAGAGGTCTGTGGAGCTAGATGTCTAACTCACCACACTGCTCCAGAGGTCTGTGGAGCTAGATGTCTAACTCACCACACTGCTCCAGAGGTCTGTGGAGCTAGATGTCTTAACTCACCACACTGCTCCAGAGGTCTGTGGAGCTAGATGTCTAACTCACCCCACTGCTCCAGAGGTCTGTGGAGCTAGATGTCTAACTCACCCCACTGCTCCAGAGGTCTGTGGAGCTAGATGTCTAACTCACCACACTGCTCCAGAGGTCTGTGGAGCTAGATGTCAAACCCACCACACTGCTCCAGAGGTCTGTGGAGCTAGATGTCTAACTCACCACACTGCTCCAGAGGTCTGTGGAGCTAGATGTCTAACTCACCACACTGCTCCAGAGGTCTGTGGAGCTAGATGTCTAACTCACCACACTGCTCCAGAGGTCTGTGGAGCTAGATGTCTAACTCACCACACTGCTCCAGAGGTCTGTGGAGCTAGATGTCTAACTCACCACACTGCTCCAGAGGTCTGTGGAGCTAGATGTCTAACTCACCACACTGCTCCAGAGGTCTGTGGAGCTAGATGTCTAACTCACCACACTGCTCCAGAGGTCTGTGGAGCTAGATGTCTAACTCACCACACTGCTCCAGAGGTCTGTGGAGCTAGATGTCTAACTCACCACACTGCTCCAGAGGTCTGTGGAGCTAGATGTCTAACTTACCACACTTCTCCAGAGGTCTGTTGAGCTTGATGTCGTTTGGCCGGTTGTTGCGTCCGTGCAGCAGGCGAGTCCAGTTGACGGTGTGGTGGTAGCAGAGGTTGCGGTTATTACTGATGAACACGCTGCCGTCATTGATCTCACGCAGGGAGCGCAGCCCCAGAGACGTGAGGGTGGGGATATGCATCACCACCAGGGAGAAACCTCTAAGACGGGCGGGAAAGAAACGCTGGGGACTTTCAGTGGAACCTCATGAAAGTAAAAACTGTAATCTGTCACAACATCAAACAACAACAAGGATATCTGAACAGAAGTTCAAATAATAAATACATGGGTAATGGGAGAGGCATGCTTTCGGTTAAGGACACAGAGAGAGATGAGATGTACCACCGTCCATACCTCTTTGCACTGGTGATGGATGGCAGGTGAGCACAGATGGATGAGACAAAACAAACCATAGAAAGGATTAGAAATAGATGACATGCATACACACACATTGGGTTGGCCATTCACTGTTATTAGACATGGAGATGAACAAGGGTTAGGTGGTGAGAGAAAATGTTAAATGGTTTCTGTTTATGAAAACACATGGCAGTTAATATAAATTAGGTTAAGTAAGGAGGGTACAGGAACACACATAAAGTCATGTGACCCACACACACACGTCTTACTTGTAGAGTGACCTCCCCTGAATGGTAGTCAGACTAGAGAAAACTGAAAGATCGTTCAGCTCTTTGGGCCAGTACTGGATGTTGAGGATATCTGTCAAATGAACACAGTATTAATGTTGTAGCTCCTTTCATATACTACTGAATAAACACAACACAAGGTGGGATCAATATTAATGTTATAGCACCTCCTATCATTTACTACTGAATAAACCCAACACAAGGTGGAATCAATATTAATGTTGCAGCTCCTAATATCATATACTACTGAATAAACACAACACAAGGTGGGATCAATATTAATGTTGTAGCTCCTATGACATACCACTAAATAAACATAGGCAACATAGTAAGACAACACAAGGCATCACAACACAACACAACACAATGCTGATACCTGTGATCTCTCTCACAGTGTGGAACACCTCCAGCTTCTTTGCATCCAAGGGTGGAATATTGTTAAAGGCGTCTCTACTCAACAGTTAAAGGAAGACAAAGTTATATTTAGTCATGATACAGACACCTTTATGTAAGGTCAGTGATACAAGACATTAAGGAGCAGATAGGGGTAAGGCATCTTGCTGAAGGAGGCCAACAGGTTAACTACGACATCGAACCCTGTATATTCCAGCTGGGAGTGGAACACACTGATTGGTTGATAGGTCGATGCTATTTACCCAAGAAACCCTGTAATCAGGAAGTGGAGGCTGCCCTGGATCTTGGTGCAGTTGATGAAGCTGTCAATGTTGCTGGAGTCCACCGTCTGTCTGTGCTCAGCGCCTGTGCCTTCACAGGCTTCACAGTGACACCGAAACAGAGAGCGATGCGTTAGTATTTCACATCAGAAGGCGAGGCCTCTGGTCATCCACAATGTTGTTTGCCTTATTCACCGTTCTGTGGATGCATTCCATACTTGGTAACGCAATCCCTAACAGTTAACTGGCCATTGTTCCAGTTTTTCGAACAGTTTTTCTGTGCTTCAGTAGCATTGCCAACGAAACAGATGATGCAGAAGTTTAAAACACTTAGAATTAAAGCACAGTAGGACATTTGGAAAAGAAAAATGTAGACATTAAAAGATAGCAATTTCTTTAAAAATACACATTTTTGTGTCTTGGTGCTCATGAGGTTGGCCCACAAGTTCCATTTGATATGGCCGAGAACAATGCCTAAGTACTTGTAATCTGTGGACATTTCTTTGGTTTTACAAGTGTTAAGGAGAAGGTTTGACTTCTCACATAATTATGAAAGTAGTCAAGAACTGGCCCATCCTCCCCATCATATAAGAGGCTCATCAAGGGAGTATCATTGAGGGAGTATCATCTGCGTACTTAATAAAGTGGCTATTAGGGAGAGTGCTAGTGCAACGGTTAGGTGTATAAAATTAACAATAAAGATGGAACCCCAACCCTGGGGAAGCCTAGGCAAGTGGTCATTTTGTCAGAGAGTGACACGCCTACTCTTACCTTCTAGATACCCCAGTTTACCTTGTATGTTTTGTTAGTAAACATCATTAAAGAAAGGTGCTGTAGGTATATTTAAAGCTATTATTTGAGTGTAATTTTTTTGAAATTATATAGCCATCTGTCAGCTTTTAGTGAGTGAAATGTGCTGAGAAAATTCTGTCATGGTTGACTGGTTGGCTAACTTCCCTTATTGGTTTGGGGAATCCATCTTGCCTGTCAATCGTGTGACTGCAACAGAAACGTAGAGAGGGAAAGAGCAGAGAGGGTTGTTCTCTTCTACTCTCTCTCTTTCAAACTCTTGACATTTACCTACAGCAGCTTTAAGTTAATGTCATGATACCAGCATAATAATATCAACACATTGGAAGGCTTCAGCTGAAGGGCCGAACCTTTTGGACACAGCCCACTGCAGACCTCACACTGCCTCTGGCCCCACCGCTCCACCTCTGTTTTGTCTGGGGGGCAGCCACTCACACACGAGCTGTCGTCCACCACGAAATGAGCTGGTAGGAGAGGACAGGGCACAGGAGAGGAGAGGACACAGGAGAGGACACGACAAGAGGAGTCAGAAGACCCATTTAGGTTTCATTTGAGCCTCATTAATGCAGTGATAAGCCTGTCTACTGGTTTTAGGAGCAACGAGACTCTTACTCTTACATCACATCATAGCTGTGGAAAGTTAATCTCAAGATTTTGGGCTCATAAATAAAGTATAAACACACACACACACACACACACATACAAACACACACACATACACACACAAACACACACACAAACACACACACACACACACACACACACACACACACACACACACACACCACTCACTGGGACACTGAGAGACGCAGATGGATCCATATTGGTACTTAGCGTTGGGGTTGTTCTCCATTTGAAAGGTCTGCTTGTTGTAGATCAAAGCCTGGGGGCACTGGGGCACACAGGCCCCTGAGTCATTGAAGTGCCGGCATGCCTACACACACACACACACACACACACACACACCCACGCACGCACGCACACACACGCACACAAACACGCACACACACACACACACACACGCACGCACACCCACACACACACCCACGCACACACACGCACGCACGTACACACACACACACACACACACACGCACGCACACCCACACACACACCCACGCACACACACCCACACCCACACACACACACACACACACACACAGAAATAATCAGTCCATGTCTGTTGTTTAACTAATAAGGCTAAATATCAATACACCATATTACCCAGTTATATGAATATAAGTGCATTGCTTGGATGTTCTTTACTCACTAAGCAGTTGACATCGCTAGGCCCTGTGCATCCGACCGCACACTCTTCATGGCAGCAGTCCCTAGGACTGCGTCCGAAACACCGGCCATTACACTGCGGTGCGCACACCGTCTTAGTCACTGAAACACACATGGGAGTCAGAGGGAAAGCACAGCGATGTGGGATGTTTAAAACGTTGTGTGGTGACTCTCGTTTGATAGGCCATGTTCAGAGTGCGCACGTGAGTGTGAGTTTGTGTCTTTCTCTATTTTTTATATGAATGTATGGCAAAGTTGCAGAGAATTCATCTGAGTCATCAGCTCTTTTGTACTGAATTAATTAATTTATTTTATTTTAAGAAACCTTCGAAATTTTTTGTGGTAGTTAATCCAATATTGATTGTTTACGTTCATTGTTCTCAGCCTGAATGTGAACGCAGCAGGACAAAACCACTCACAGATCTGGCACTGGTCCCTTCTGGGCCCCCAGCAGAACTCCCCGCAGGATGAGTGACAGGGGCCTGAAGAAGAGAGAACACTGGTAAGGATGAAGAATGAGTTGTCTAATTTAATGGCTAACATCACTTTTTCAATACCGACCTCTCTCCCCATTCATCTGGACCACAATAGTAGCGCTGCTGTCCGTCACTATATCCTGCCAGGAGACCCAGGGGCCGTAGTGCAGGTACTTGTTGTTGATAATCTGCACTCCTCCAGCAAGGATTTCTGCACCACAGTGAGTGGGAGGAAAGGAACATTATAGTTTGTTGTCCTCGGTTAATATAGATTCATGAATGTACAGCATGTTACATAAAGTGAACCAATTTATTACTGACTCAGGTGCATGGGAATGCAGCTTGATGGATGCATGTATATCACACACTTACCCTAAACCTAACCCTAACCCTGAAACCAGGGTCAAATTGATTGATCAAGTCAAGTCAATTTGTGTGTTTGTGGGTCAATATTGTGCACCACATACAAACACAGGCCCACATTTTCACAGCCTTGCACTTGCAACCAAACCTCTTCATTCAGTACGTTTGTAGTAGTGCATTCAGACCATTGTCATAGCTCTCTTCCCAACCCTTATCCCTCCCCCCCTCTCTCTCTCTCTCTCCAGAGACGTCTCTGCTCCAAGCTTTCCAGACCTGTCAGGTGGGTGAGACCCAGGTGTGTCAGGCCGGTGGAGCCGTCCTTGGGGTAGTTGAAGAAGATGGAGAGGGCAAAGCGTTTGTCGTACAGCGTGTTCCCGCGGATGACCCGGAGCTGGTCCAGGGGAATGTCCTCCACCTGGTTCATAGCGATGAGGACGTAGCCGGTCACCTCGCGGATGGTCTGGAGGGAGGGAGATCGGTGGATGGAAACACAGGACAGCTGGTTGAGTGTATGATCATTTGTAATGACTCATTTAGATAGTGATTATCAAGTAGTATTGATCTAACTCAGATCTGGGCATGCTCATATTTCTGTTTGGTTTTTAAACGTCATTTGACAAGTAATTACCATGTTGTTTTTTGTCGTATATTTCTGGTATTTTCAGTGAACCAGTTACATATTTGGTTTCATTCGTATCATCTAAAATCTCACAACATCTCATTTCATAACCACAAAACATGAAATCACAGAAACATACACATTGACCATGTTTTTCGGTCGTTTCAATTGGATTTTACACAAAGGAACGAATCCTTTCCTCGTTCATTTCAGCTTCTCTCGTTCTCTGCCAGGCCTAAGGACAGAACCAACCCTAAAGTGCATCAGAGTGTGACAGTGCTTGGGGAACAGCAGAACAGTACACACCGGATGTGGACACTTCTGGTATGCTAAACATCCAATACTGACAGAGGAAGCCGTTAGCAAACATCTAGGGAGGGAGAGGGGTGGGGGAGGGAGGGAGAGGGTAGGGGGGGGAGGGATGGGGGAGGGAGGGAGGGTGTATGTGACGCTTACTACCTTCAGGAAAGAGTAGTCCCTGTTCATGCCCATCTGGGTGATCTCCAGGTTGCCCATGATGATCCGGCAGCCCTCGTAGCGGTCCTTGAACAGATTGTACTGCTTCTCCTGAGACCCTGTAAAGCTCAGGCTGTTCTGGGTCCCGGAACACACCACTGTGTGAGAGACACACACACACACACACAAACGTTATATAGTCATATTTAAATGGTGTTTGTCATTGAGGAGCGGGCCTCCACAAGGTGAACAGTCAGGTGTCGCTTGTTCATTTGTCACAGTGAAGATGAAGATGAAGAGTGCGGGGAGTTTAACTCCAACACGCAACACCCTTTGACTCAAACAAATCCCCACATTGACAGCAGTAGCAGACTGTATCATGGTGATAATCGGGTTATTCCAGGAGAATGGTACGAGTATATGGTACGAGTGGTGTGCGTTTGAAAGTAGTTTGTTTTCCATGTTGTTGCATCTGCTAGTGGTGATGCGAGGGGATCTGTCTGGTGAGGAGAAGGATAGGAATGCCATCATCACCCCTCTGCATGGACTAGAGTCCCGCCTGGGGCAGATGGAGTGGCGAGTGGAGAGCCAGAGAGCTCTCAGACAAAGTCCCACATTGTGGTACAGTTATAAAAGTGGCCTGTGTATCCCAGCCAGTGAAAAGTAATGCAACGATAGATAGTGCTTCTGTGCGTGTGTGAGACAGTGTTTGAGTGTGTGTGCACGTGTATGGGTGTGTGTCAATATGTGTGTGTGTGTGTGTGTCAGTGTGTTTGAGAAAGTGTGTGTGTGTGTGTGTGTGTGTGTGTGTGTGTGTGTGTGTGTGTGTGTGCGCACGTGTACATGTGCGTCGATGTGTGTATGTGTGAGTGAGAGAGAGAATGCGTGCGTGTGCACATTCATGAGTGCGTGTATGTGTGTGTGTGTGTGCCTGTGGTGTATGTGTCTGAGATATTTGTGATGCTGAGATCATAGGACAATGGGCCATGTGTGTGAACTACATTCTGGCATAAAGAAGGGGTATCTCGATAGCAACGGGACATACATGACTATCAGTCTGTTAATGGCGGTCGGACGGCTGTACATCCTTGTCGTTATGTTATACACCCGCAGCTGTCTCAGACCTTCCTTCTGGACTTCAAAGTCTATAGAGCTGTGTTTTGGCAAGAAAATGAAACATATTCTAAGCAAATAAACCATACTTGCTTCCTTATCAGGTCTGCTTACTGGAAATCAGTGCATTATATACACACACATACACACACACACACACTCACACATGTTCCAGGCAGAAACCCAGGAAACACCTACACCTGGTCTAAAGGTTCATTCTCATGCCCTTGAGCAAATATTTACATTGAAGAGGAGTGGAGGCTTTAGAAACATATTGCTTTATCCTGGAGGAGTTTGATAAGGCTTTTGCTCAAAGGGCATGGCTGTGGATTACAGCATGATAACTGATTGTTAAAGTATGAATGTATGAAGTGTGAAATGAATGAGGCTGGATACTGTTGTCATTGGCTGACTGAACAAGGTTGAATATCACTGTAAGTCCATCTCCACGTGGGTCATTCACTTTTCATCAGGATAATAGATCAGGTGGGGCCGTGTGCCAGGGGCAGTTGGTGAAAAAAGTAACACATTATCCTAGTTGCTCCCGTGATCACATTCTTATAACACACTTTTTAACCTTAAGGAGGAAGAACATGGTGGTTATTCATTAATCACGTAAAAGTGTTCTTGGAGGAAGGAATACATAACAATCCCACCCCTGAGCGTCAGATTCAAATCTAAACTTTGTTTCCATGAAGTTTGAATCTATAAACTGCTGGGTCATGTGACCCGTCACAAAGAGGTTAATAAAGAGATAAATAAGATAAAGCTCTGTGACCCATCACCTGATTTGGTCACAGAGTAGTCAAAAGCTAGTCACCTGGACAGGTGAGTCACAGCTGAATTATGTCATTGAGGGACACACCAACATATGTAAGAACACATGAGAGGGATGACTGTTAACAGCACTTCCCTGTGTGTGTGTGTGTGTGTGTGTGTGTGTGTGTGTGTGTGTGTGTGTGTGTGTGTGTGTGTGTGTGTGTGTGTGTGTGTGTGTGAGTGTGTGTGTGTGTATGTGTGTGTGTGTGTTTGTTTGGGTGTGTATGTGATACAGAAAGAAAGAAAAACATTAAAGAAAGGAAGAAAGAAAGAAAGAAAGAAAGAGAAAAAGAAGGGAATCAGCCTAAAAGTTACTAATCACTTTCTTAATAAAACAGATCTCATATGAAAATCTAGAATAACAACAACTACGCTAAAACATCAAAAGGAGATTTGTAAAATCACTCACCTTCATGTGTTTGCGATGAAGTAGTATGTAGGTATGACAATAATGTCAAATATAGGAAAGTTGTTTGCCATTTGTCCATAATGACTTCCAATCTTGTCATAGATAAATGACCATGACCCAAAAGTCTTAATAATCCACCAGGAGCGTCCAATATCTTTAGGAAAGAACGTTTCAAGTTGAACTGGGGATATACAATATCTCAGTTCATAGTTTCCCTGACTGTCGCAAAAAGAAGAAAAACAACGATAGTAAATAATCCAAAACTACGAGGCTGTGAAGCAACCAATTTAAAACATACTCCCATATGGAACGGAGCAGTCAAAGTCCAAGCGCCAATTCAGAGTAGAAAAATATCAAGCGGCCGTCCCCTGACAGCGCTCTCAATAAGTCACTCGTGATTGGACAGAAGACAATTATCTCTACCAATGGGAGGACGTTGCGTCTTTTTTTAATCAGCGCATTATGCAGCAGGCAGCATAATTAAGAGCAACGCGGCAACACGTTGTTATGAGGACCATGCCTAATTATACATTTCGAAAAGTTTAAATGTAAGAGTTGAACTTAACTTCAAACGGAAGTGTCGAAAGGCAACCTGACTGAAATAAATTAGCTGAACTTGAAAAGGCTATATTTGTGATTTATTAAAGAAGAATACACCTTATTGTCCACACCTTATGTGTTTGCTGTTTATATTTACATTCCATGTTCTCTGCTGCATATGGAGCGCTCCTTCTTTTTATCGGCAGGGATTTGAGTGGCGGTACTGTTGGGCAGTAAAGAGCAGTATTGTCCCACCACAAGCCCTGTCAACTTGTTAATCACCTCCTAGATTCGTACGGAGCAGCCAGTCACAATGGGCACATTGTGACTGGCTGAGTGACTTCTGATCCCAAACAAGAACATGCCTAATTTGAGAAAATGTCCACAGAGCAGACAACATTCCAAGGCAAGAAACTGCTTAATAGAGGCTGTTTTTGATCAGCCAACCACTTTATAAAATAATACATAATTAATAAAAAATATATAATTATTAGTCCTATAAGCTAGCTATATGTTAATGATCAAAAATGTTGTTCTTCTTATTTTTAGGTCAACACTCATCAAATTCAGCAATTCAGTAGCCTATTGAATATTGCACATATATAATTATACTTATAATTATATATAATTTATTTGTTGTTATGTCTATAGCGAAAACAATTCTGAAACCAGTTAAATGTCACTCTTTAAGGTCAAGAAGTGCAATTATATGTATTATCCACCAGGCGGAGACATGGCATGAGGATTGGTGTCCATGCTATTATTGACTGTCTTTCGGAATATAACGTCATCGTTGTACTCATCGTAGATTTTTCAAGATTCATTCTCTATTGTAGTCCTAGGTAATATTCAGCGAACGTCTTTCCAAATGAATTTGCATGAATGGATATGAACGTTTGAACAATAGCTACCTAATGCTAATTCATGAAGGAGCTTTTATTCTAAGCCACTTTGTCAATATAGATACAGATAATAGTGGACAGGGGTGCTCAGGGATTTTCCCAGATTCATAACAATAGCAATCCTACCGTAATCAAAATGTGTAATAATAGTAATATGATATACATGCCTTTATTTGTTATATCTATCTATATATCAAAATCAGCTTGGTGATCAACATGAACACCAGGACACCTGTCTGCTGCTGGTGTTCCCCACCCCCCAGCATTCTGACCCAGCCCGGTGGCCCTGCTCCATCCCAGGCGAGGTGTGGGGGCGAGCGCCTTGGCCTTTCACTACTGCCACTCCCATCCCAGATTGATGAATTGATTGTAGAGCTGCTGCCAGTATGTCTGTGCCCTGCTCGAGGGCGTCCCGGTTACGGGAGGGAATCCCAGCTATGGCACCCATCCTGGGGCCGCTATTGTAGTTGTCCTGCAGGGGGCCCTGGGGGCCGAGGGCCCGGGGAGCCACTCTGACCCGCATACTGCTGTCACACCCCTGGAGACACAGCAGCGTTCTCCTCGAAGCAGGCCTCTGATTGGCCGGCCAGTCGTATAGCCAGGATGACTCTACACAGCAGAGCAACTCTAATGGGATTGTGCCAGACCTGTGTCAGAGCAATGGTTAAACGGCCAGCGGATAAGAATGGACTGACCCTACACTCTCCTGATGGGGGATAAAGAAGTGACTGACAGAATTGTCCTTATGGGGGATAAAGAAGTGACGAACCCTAGACTCGCCTGATGGGGGAAGAGGAGAAGCTCTTAAAAAGTAGTTTTAATGCTGCCCCATGTCCATCATGCCATCTGCAATAAGCATTCGGTTAGAAGTCATAGTGTAACAAGCGTAACTAGCATAACTCATAAATATTAAATATTAATATTAAAAAAGGAACTACAGGCGTATTCTGCTTTAGAGGATGGATGCTAATTGACCAGTTAGCATGTAATCAAATTACATTTAAATGGCTATATATTGAGCGATTACAGAACACCTCGAATGAATTAGAAAAAAATAAGAAGATTTACGAGGCACACAAATCAATTATTGTATTTTGGTATTTTTATTGATCAATCATTATCATGTCAGGAGCAACTGAATCATTAAACATCTTTTCACCAGTCTTTTATGTTTTTTCTTATGATAATATCCATCTTAATACATATGAATAATATTGTATGCTTTTTCCTCTCGATAATATCACCAGTCTGAGTAATATTGTCCATAATAATAATAATGATAATAATAATATCCATCTAAATATATAAATCAAGTTGCAGTTAATTTATTTTGGACTACACCAACTGGAACATAACGTTGGCTTGTTTTTGTCAATGTTTACGTTTTTTCAATCTTTAAATTACATTTTGCCACAACAATTGTTAATGCATCATTGTTGCTCTTTGAAAGGGGGAGCATTTGAACGTAGGAATTCGACATTCCTACGTAGAAATGTTATCAAAAATGAATGAACCACTGGCAATATTAAGGCCACAAAACAATGTTTCACGCTGAACTGAAATAAAGTTACATCACACACACAAGCAAGTTGTCACTTAAGCATATCCACCCAAGAAATGTACGCAGATATCTATCAGTATATCAACAATTTCAACTGAACCGTAAATATTATTGTATATTGTAACATGGACATATATACAGATGTGTTGACATACAAAACATGCTCTTGCATATTAGAAGTTTTCTTTTTTTGAAGTAAACTCAACACTTAATCCATCACATGTATCAGTCCAGCAGCGGAAACTTACTGTTATAACTTAGAACAACTTATAATAACTCTAGAGATCTTTTACAATATGAACATGCCTTATGATGCAGTCTCACTATCATTCTTATTCCAATTTGTTTTCTGCTGATGGCTCAGGGCAACGCGGCTGGAACGGGTAATAAAATCATGAATGAACATGAGATTACAGTTATGAGCTTACAGTTATCACTTTAAATGTGATCTAAAGTAAATGGCTCACCCATTCAGGGAAATAGACAACATTAGAAATGTGCATATTGTATCACAACAGCAGTGCTCATACAATATGAATTGAGCAACATAATAGACGTTGACAAATGTTTAGGCAATGCACACAAAATTACATACACACTTAATGTAATTTCCACTGAGTAGCCCTAAGCAGGGTGAATACTTAGCATGATAGAGCGTAGCTACCCGCACAAGCAACTAAATATATAAATAAATAAATAAAACGTTTGAAACTATATTCATCTCACAGCAGCCCTCTGGACGCTAGCCAATAGCAGCATCATCCTCATCAGTTCATCTGATGCGCTGGTGCAACACAGTTTAATCCTCATTTTACCAGTTTAAAGGACGAATTGGCTAATCGCTTATTCTAAACTGGTTAGTATTCACAATAGCTAACAGTAGTGGTTCCAATCTTCTACAGCCTAAGAGCTGGTATTGGGTTTATCTCCATGCAGTTTGGGCAGTTTTATATGAGGTGCAAGTATGTATTATATACCAGTGAGTTAAATATACACTGCATAAAATGTATATTAAGAACAGCAACGATTAATTGAATGAGTGTAGATATATAACAAATAAATTAAATGTTGAACCTGTTTGTGACTGTTATGATTGTGATGATTTAGAATAGCATATTTTTGAATACTGAATTAAACTTAATTTTGTAAAATGAAGAATATACAATACAAGTGACCTCTGCCATAATGATAAGCAGCAATGAGAAGTATGAATTAATAATGAGTGTCAGCTTCACAAACTGTTTCACCATTTCATCTAATGGCATTATTATTCTCCCAAAACGTTTATCTTAATGTGATCATTTAGATTAACGTTTTCATCACGCTTGTATTTATTATTATCACCATCATTGTCACCTTCGCTGTAACAAAATAACATGAACCAAAATAAAGTTTTCAACTTTTCAAAGTAAAAGTGGGAGCATTGCGAGTAACTTTACAGTGGTACCTCTCCATGTAAATGCAATGAACCCATAGGATAACCCCGTCTTTTAATGCTAGGCTCCTCCCCCGCGGCCTACCCAATGGGACGCTCACTTTTTGTTCTTCAGCTGATTGGCCAGCCAATCTAGGCCCTCGTAGAGGCCGTCTCCGCTGGTGGCGCAGGTGGCCTGGATGTACCAGTTTCGGTGGCGTAGCGAATGCAGGCCTAGTTTGTCTGTGATCTCCGCTGCGTTCATGGCGTTGGGCAGGTCCTATGAAGCAACGAACCACCAGTTTATATGAGTCGCTTTCTTTAGAGTTATTTTTTGTACATTTTTACTTTATGTCCTCTTGTGTATGTATGCACATTGTTCTATATATGAGTATGCTTTATTTACTTTTGTACTTTGGTGTTTTATATATTTTTTATTTTCAATATCTTATTATCTTGAGCAGGTAAACTGTAACAGAAACAATTTCACCCAGGACGAATTAAGTACAAATGATCGAATATTCTTTCTCAATCATTTCTCAATAAAGTGTCTAGATGATCTAATAAACTTTTCCTATACATTCGTAAGTCGTCTGAATCTGATCCAGCTACCAGTCAACCAGGAGTCCCAGCTGAGGAGGTACAGGTGAGGCGTACGGGGGGGGAGGGGGGGTTAGGAGGGGACACATAGGAAAGAAGACATAGGAAAGAGGCGTTACCTGCTTGTTGGCGAAGACGAGAAGAACGGCATCGCGCAGCTCATCCTCCGCCAGCATCCTCATGAGCTCCTCCCGCGCCTCGTTGACTCGCTCGCGGTCGTTGCTGTCCACCACGAAGATCAGCCCTGCCAAGCGGACCGTGTACTAGTATTACACAACATGCACACATGATGCTATTATTTGAGCTCATGCTGCAGCAGAGGTCTATAACCCCTTTACAGGACATCAGGATGGGACCCACCAAGAGGATAATGTCATTTTATTACATAATATACGTATATAACGTATATATTACATGTGTTATGTTATTACTGTATATTATACTGAACCAGAGTAGAGGTCATAACATAACATATGTATTACATGTGTTATCTTATCATTATATATTATACTGAACCAGATTAGAGGTCATAACATAACATATGTATTACATGTTATGTTATTACTGTATATTATACCGAACCTGCGTAGAGGTCATAACATAAAATTTGTATTACATGTGTTATCTTATTACTGTATATCATACTGAACCAGAGTAGAGGTCATAACATAACATATGTATTACATCTTATGTTATTACTGTATATTATACCGAACCAGCGTAGAGGTCATAACATAACATTTGTATTACATGTGTTATGTTATTACTGTATATCATACTGAATCAGCGTAGAGGTCATAACATAACATTTGTATTACATGTGTTATCTTATTACTGTATATCATACTGAACCAGCGTAGAGGTCATAACATAACATTTGTATTACATGTGTTATCTTATTACTGTATATCATACTGAACCAGCGTAGAGGTCCTTAACAGTATATGAGGATAGTCTATTGGTTAGGGTATGGAGGACCCAGCAAGAGATTGTGCACCATTATTATATATGACATATATGTAACATATATTATATGTCCGCAGCCTAACCTGTACATATCGTTGGCCAAGAGAAGTCCTAGCCCCTACCTGTGTGAAGTCATGTGCTAAATGACTTCATGGTAACAATAAACACCACATTTTAAACGTCAGTCTTCATTCATTGTTAAACGATTCCGTGGGACTAGGAGGAGAACCACCACATGCTGCTCCTAACCCGCCCTGGTCAAAGGTACTGAGCCGTGCGCCGAGGGATCAGGTGTCTGCTGGAGTCGGTGGGGGAAAGCATGCACTGCGACGTCACACCTGACCACTAGCATCGGCTAGCTCTCTGGCTACCTGGCTGGCTGGCAGACTGTTATTCCCTGATCCCCCCACCTCGGGCGTACCTTGGGTGTTCTGGAAGTAGTGTCTCCACAGGGGGCGAATCTTGTCCTGGCCGCCCACGTCCCACACGGTGAAGCTGATGTTCTTGTACTCCACCGTCTCCACGTTGAATCCTGCATGATGGCGGGTCAGCGGGGGGGAGGGGGAGGAGGGGGGGGGGGGGAGGGGTTAGTTCAACAGATAACTATTTGTTCATGTGAAATGAGGTTCATGCCAGGATAAAGAAAATAACCCGAATCAACACCATCAACAGTAGTGTGCTCATTATGTGCTATTTTGGGGATGCATTTTGATGAATAAATGATTATGTTCCGGTTGTAATATTGCTCTTCATCGTTGTTATTAGAGAGAAAATGCATGATGTTCCGTCATCCTTAAGAGAATTCGGTATGTAGGAATTTATTCAAAAGTATTTATTGTATAGTCTGTCATATTCAGTCCATAGCTACTTTACAGTATCATTCTGAATATAACAAAGACTATTATATTATAAAGGGGGAATTTGGAGATTGTGGTGTTTTTGTAGCGTCATCAAATGTTCAGACGGTGTGGATGTGGGGTGTGGGGTGTGCCCCCTCCTGACAGACCGATAGTGGGGATGGTGGTGACGATCTCCCCCAGTTTCAGCTTGTACAAGATGGTTGTCTTCCCCGCGGCGTCCAGCCCCACCATGAGGATCCTCATCTCCTTCTTGCCGATCAGGCTCTTCAACAGATTACCAAAGATGTTTCCCATGATGACTGACAGCTCTCACTTCAGTCTGTAGCAGATGTAACAAAGGTGACAAACAGTCATCACTCTTTTATCTTTTAAGAGTCAAAGCCACAAGAACATGTAAATGGAAGTAGGTGAATTATAAATAATGCTAACGTTACCAACAGCTTTAACAGCTAACACCACATTTTGAAAAAACAAACCTAGAGGAAGGGCAATACAGTCATTCACCTTGGTAGGCACCTGACTTGCTGTTGTTCACTGTACAGGAGCGAAACAAGCAGCTATGTTGACACTTGTACAACCTTACATGGGTCATGGTCAGAGGCTACCTTTTATCATGGCTGCTGGGGAACTGTGAGGTGTCACAATGGTTGTAAAGTGCAATGCTTTTGTGTAGTGTCATGCCGTCGTGGCCTGTTATTGAGCACACTGCGTGTAAGTGACCCCAAAACATTCTCCCAATTCCTCAACGGTATGTATCACTAACGATGGCTTTATTGAGAGCTTCGCGTTGATTTTGGACTTCAGCGGCATTTTGTCTGCAGGGGACATGATATTCAAGGATGAATTCATAAGCAGAGCGAATAATCACACGAATGAGCGCTTCTGAAAGCATCGTCTACTGTGTGGTTACAACAGTGGTCGCTGAATAGGCCTGTGCTTTCTGCACAACAGTTCTGCTGAATACAAAACGTTCAACCGCTTCACCGTCGCTCGCAGCTGCAGTGGAAGAATATCTGCGTCTCACAATGAAAGAGACGGCTGATGCCATAATACTACAGTCAGAATGTGGCGCCTTTGAATGTAGGTTATCCAAAATGCTTTTGTCAGAATTATCTTTTTGAAATACTGTAGCCTAATGTTATTGCATTCAGTATAGAAAAATACTTAATTGATAAATGCATAACGTTTACATGTAAGCCTCTCTAGCAGTCACGACAAGAAAACTAACGCGGCCTATAATGTCGTCGATCAACGACGATTCACAAAACGAGACGTATTTTACCAACAGGTGCAACATTATTTAATATACCATGACTTCACAGCAAAAGACATTGGAGTATTTATTTTTACAAATTGCATTTCATTCACACTTACCAGTCAACGTTATCAGCTGGATTCAGGCAGAGGCTGGAAGATAATCTCGCGATGTTTCTTGATGTACATGGACAATCTCGCGGTAGTAGAGCTGTCGGCGGTGTCAGAAACACCTTACCTTTTTCATTGCCTCATGACTTAATGAAAAGGGAGGCAGCCTATTGGTCAGCTACAAGTAGGTTTTTCTCATCCTTTCTTTTTTGAGTTTGAAAAAATAAAACATGGTCCAAACTTATTTATTGTAATATCGTAAACCTTTTTGATCTGCATGTCAAATATGAGAGCCGGTCCTAAATATGCATAGGCTTTATCTGTCACACCAAACGTTGCCCTGACTGTGTTTAAAAGGTCTATCACAATCAAATAAATGCATATTGTTCTAATCAGGGCTGTAATACAAAGACTAACATGCAACCATATTTAAGGGAAACAATCTTGAATAATTAACACAGGAATCCAGTGAATGGATTAAGTAATTGATGCCATCAGATGCTTCTTCTTGCAGCAGCCGGCAGTGTCGCAGATAATGATCTGATAGATAACGATGGCTCAGATAATGAACTGATAGAAATCGAATTGACAGAAAATGATCTAATAGATAACGATGGCTCAGATAACAAACCGATAGATATTGAACTGACAGAAAATGATCTGATAGATAACGATGGGTCAGATAATGAACTGACAGATAATAACTGACAGATAATGAACCGACAGACAACAACTGATAGATACTCAACTGACAGATAATTATGAGTTAGATATTGAACTGATAGATAATGAACTGAAAGATAATGAACTGACAGAAAATCTTGAATCTTGAAGTTAATCAATCTTAGGTCTTTTGTCTGTAAAAAAAATACATTAATATGTAATGACAGAAGTTGAATATGGTCATTATAAATTACCAACAACATCTCTCAATATCCTACTGTCCAATCAGGAGACACCTTATCCTCCTGTATGTGAAATGGTGTATGTTTTGCATCTTTCCAAATGTTTATCCAAATAATAACTGCACACATGGCCACAGTCTGTCATTGCAACATGTCAGGTCCTGTGATAGATGTGTTTATCACTTCAGTGGTGGAGGCAAAAAGAAATTAAACAAAAAGTGTAGGGGGGAGAGGAGGTGGGGGAGAGCAGATGTTTGCAGCTGCACTCCAGATTACGGGGTGGAGTGCATGTTGGGGAGCCAGCCCTGTTTGTGTGTGTGTCAGCATGTGTGTGCGTGTGCGTGTGTGTGTGTCTGTGTATGTTAGGAGTGTGCGAGAGGGTTACTGGGGGGTTACGGCGGGTAGAGGTGGCGTCGGGGAGAAGGTGGGGTGAGGGTGGGGTTGCCCTGCCTTAAAGGAGCCCTTTCCTCTGAAGTGTCTGCCAGCTGCACCCCAGCAA
>JACYXH010000160.1:685000-797500 GCA_026745465.1 Lota lota
GGAATTATACATTCAAAACTATTTATATACACATTAAAATACAAAAGTATTTTACAGTGCAATGAGTGGTCGCCAGGCAAGACACCAGACATGAGTCACCTCTGCTTCCATCTCTGACTTGGCATTTCGAGAATAACAACGGCTACAAGCACTAAATAAAACCCAGATGACAGAAAAAAAAGAGTAGAGCAGAAAACAGATTCCCTAAGTGACTTACACAATGGGAAACAAGACACACAGTCTACTCTGAGACTGGTGCGTGTGTCTACGTGTTGGTGGGGGAAGCATAAGAATCCTTCCGCCATTTTGAGTCTTGAGCGGGAAGGGGTTCGGGGGTACGAAAGGGATGCGGGGGGGGGGGGGGGGGGGGGGGGGGGGGGGGGGGGGGGGGGGGGGGGGGGGGGGGGGGGGGGGGGGGGGGGGGGGGGGGGGGGGGGGGGGGGGGGGGGGGGGGGGGGGGGGGGGGGGGGGGGGGGGGGGGGGGTTGAGGGGTCTGCAGCATCTACTTGCAGACGTTGACCCACTCGGTGACGCGGCACTCCTCGCACAGCACGTAGCAGCACCAGTGGAAGCGGCAGTGGCAGCGTTCGCTGCGCGTCTCCTTCAGGATGTTGTGTCCCCGGCCGCAGCACAGCGCGCCGCAGCTGTCCATGCTGCGGCTGGTCTTGTTGCAGATGCGGCCCTGCGTGCCCGCCGAGTCCAGCGAGGGTTCCTGCTCGCAGAAGTCCGGCGACTTCTCAAAGTACACCAGCTCCCGGGATACGCTGCTCCGGCGGCGAGCAGCTCCTCCTCCACCTCCTCCACCACCTCCTCCTCCTCCTCCGCCCGAACCCCCATTCCCACCGACGGGGTGCCGGCTGCTGGCCACGCGGGGGTTGAAAACACCGTTGTTCTTGTTCTGGGAGTTGACGAAGATGGCTGTGAGGAACTTCTCCTTGAGCAGCGCCCCCACCAGCCGGAACTCGGGAGACACGTGCCAGCAGGTCTTGAACTGGCAGCTGCCCGACGTGCCGTGACACTTGCACTTTCTCTTCGTGTTGTCTGTCACGATCTGAGTGAAAACACAACCTGACTCATGAGGGCAGGATAGTGTTGTGGCTAGAAAGGTGCTCGATTCGATCCCTCGCGTCTGCAGCCTAACCTGTAGGACTCATTGAACAGGATTCCCAGCCCCTGCCTACTACTAAATGAAATGGATCTCCATTCACTGCGACTTTGGATAAATGAATAACTAGTCACTGGTACAATAGTAATAGCAAACACAGGATATCATACATACATACATACATACATATATGCATGTATGTATGTATGTATGCATGGATGGATGGATGGATGTGGGATTATTGGATTATATAGTCTGTATAGGGGACTGAGAACATTAGAGAACATAGCGGAGAACCTTGTGGAGTGCAGAGGCAGTCTCGTCTCTCACCTGCCGCCCCACCCGGTTGTTATGTATCCTCATCCGGGCGTGGATGTCCCTGGGCGACCCCCGGGAGTCCAGCCAGTCCCGAGAGAAGCGTTCCCCGAAGCGGGTGTCGTGGCTGCAGCCGCCCCACTCCCAGGTCTCCTGCATGGAGCTCTCCTGGTCCGGCTGGGGCTTCAGCAGGGTGGCGGGGTGGGCGGAGTGCAGGCCGGCAGGCAGCCGCGCCAAGCCCACGCCCGCTCCGCCCTTCTGCAGTGTCCGCAGCTGCAGCTGGGTGAGCTTCATGCGGATCTTGTCGTCGTCCAGCCGTCGCTTGGCCTCGCAGCCGCAGCCCTGCAGCTTGCCCATGCTGCAGGCCGAGGACACCGAGTGGGCCACCCCCGCTGCCAGCAGGGACAGGGAGAAGGCGCTCTCGCGAAAACCTGCGGGCAGCCGAAATACATCCGTTAGGCCTGTTGGGTACATTTACGGATTCAGGCCTAGTCTCACAGGAGAAACCTTTCTCATACGCCACTGGAAGACAGAGACAGGAAATTAAAGACGAAGGATTTCTACTGTGTTCTTTTATCATTCTTTTGTTGTTCTTTTGCTGACGTCACGGATGGGCCGTCTCCAATTCCTGATAAAACCTTATTGTTGTCCTAAGTGCTTCAGCCTTCACAGAGCCAGATCCCTTTTGTCTGCCTAATATATCCATACTGATTCATTCAGTCATCACATTCTACCTCAAATATCGAATGATCTATGACGACAGAATAATTGTTAGGATTCTCTCTGCAGAGCAAAAGCAGCGGGCTCTGTGACTGGACTTTTAATGTGCTTTAGGACACAAATGTAAGCCAACAGTACTGGAGGTAACCAATATATGTGTCACACAGACAAGCAATACTTGCTGGAGAAAAAATCCTTGTCACTTTTGATAATTTCATTTGCGGATGTCGGCAATGAGAGAAAAGCAGAACTCCACCAGCCTTATCCTTGCTCAAGGGCCCTTACAGCTGGGGAAGGCAGGGGGTGAAATCTGGAGCTTTTGGCCTTGTCACTAAAGTATCATAACAATTCAAGAATTGGTAGGAGGCAGGATAGTAGTTGTCATGGTGACAGTCAGCTAAAGTACTGGGTTAAATCCCTAATGTCTGCAGCCTGTATGCTTGCTTGAGCTCCTCCTGAATGACCTGATCTGAATTCATTATACGTCACCTTGGATAAAAGCAGCTGCCAAATGTCTAAATAGTAGTAGTGATACAACTGAAAGCGATGGTTAGTAAATAGTCTAACCGGTATCCAGGTAAAACACACACACACATACACACACTAAATTCAACACTTACACCAATGCTAATCATCCATCAAGCCAACAGCCCCCCCCCCCCCCCCACACACACACACACACACACACTATTAAGACCCAGTGGTCCTATGTGGGTGTTGTCCCACCCTCTCTCAACTTCCCCTACCCCTGTTGAGGATGGCACTCTGGTGGGGCAGCTTCCCATGGCCCTCCAGCGAGGAGCAGTTCCATCGGTGCTCCCGGAGCTGGTGCTGGCACTCGTGGACCGCCACCTGGATGCCCTGCAGGGCGGAGGCCGTCACGTCGGGACTGCGGACGCACATCCGCATCTGGCGCTTGCTGAGGCCGGCCAGCCTCAGACACACCGAGTTAGGGGTCAACACCGGATCTCCTGCCCCCTTGAGGCCAAGTATGTCGTTACACAGCACCCTGCGGAGAGATTGATGGGCGAAGGGGAAGAATGGAGGACAGACAAGCAGAGACTAAGAGTTCATTACACTTGGCAGACACACAGACTCATTTGTCAACTGAGCTGGGATATTTTGACGGCGATTGTCCACAAAATAAGTTGAAGATTTGAACATTTAACTTACACCACACAAAGTTATAAAGTTACTTTTGCTAAAAGATGATAATTGGGGGTAATGCTAGTACACATTCAATTAATGAATTCCATTTTCATGTCCCCTTGGAGATGTCTAAATCCAAGGTGACAGCAGAAATTAAATGAGAAAACAACTTAAGTATAACATATGTATAATACAGAACTATTAATCTATTAATTATATTCTTATTATTTTAAAGCCATATCAAAATGTTGTCAATGTGACATCATCTTAGCAACATATTACATTCAAATAAAGACCTTTACGCTTTTATAAACAAATTCATATATTTTAGCTTTTTAAGATCTAAACGAGATTATTAAATCATCTGCACCCAATCACACACCCAGGTGTATGTCCGATTCCAAGGCGCCATAACGCGCCTTAACGCGCCGTAACGCACCATAACGCACATGCAACATCAAACTCTCCTGGAGCTCTCAAGCGCACTTACGTTAATGCAGGTGACATAAGCGCTGCTGCCAAAAGCACGAATTGGTCCCAACGGAGTTTTTGTGATAGCTCCATTTTGAAAAGTCTCTTTCCCGTCGTGACATTAAAACAATAGTGTAGAAGTCCCGTAAGCAGAAAGAATGGAGGAAAAGTGTTATCGATGCGCCTCCAAACCAACGAAGAGAGAAGACAGAACAGAACAGTTTGGGGTGCGCGTAGAAACGGGAGGGAAACAACAGAGGGGAGGGGAGATGCCGCAACACAAAAAATACTTGCCCATATTTTAAAACAAATATTATTAACGCTTGGCTATGATATTTTTGGAATGTGGTAGCATTATAATTGTGTAAAACGTCTTCAAATGCGCAGCACGTAATTGTTTACCAGTCCAATTCAAAGTTCCTACGTTCTCTGAGGAACATGGGGGCACTAAAAATATCCCTATAAAAAACAATGAAAACATATATCCTATGGAAATCAATGATGTTTGGTTTATACAGATCATATATTGATTTTGGGAGCAGGAAAACACAGATTTAATCTTGTTGCCTATCAAATGCTACTACTCATAAAGGATGGGTTAGTTTACAGATGGGTGGGGGGGAGGGGATCCACTGTACAGGGAGGCGGCAGCAGGCAGGCGCACAGCTCCAACAATACTACACGTTTGTCTCTCTCTCTCCCCCCCCCCCCCCCCCCCCCCCCCCCCCCACTCTCATCTCAATCTCAGCGTCTCTTGTTCTTCATTATTGTGTCTGAAACAACTTCACCCTTCAAGAGACGTCCTGACCCTTCATGACAACACATAGGCATAGGCCTATTGGTCACATGGTATTTTTAATATATTTTTAATGAATACTATTATAACCAAATCAGTGAAGCAACTAAGACAACTGATCCGAGCGGTTTTTTAGTTGATGTTTTTAAAGATAAACAAACATTTATTTGTTGGAAAGGAACATCTGAAAGGCTCCCAAAGCCGCGACTGCAGAAGTTTAGGCCCAAATGGAATTAATGAACATTCCTGGACGACATGGATCTGTCAGCAATTGTACAAAATGTTTGTTTGTTTTTTTAACCAAATACAACCCGTTTTTTTACTTATTAACGTAGGATATATTTATTTCATACTAATTTGGTCAGTGTAATATACCTATTTGAATAGAAACAGGATCAACAGGTGACACAAATGAGCATCCAAAACTCCGAATGTGTTTTCGTCTACTTAAACCATAATAGGTCATATATAATTAGATATATTATAACGAACGGAGACCTATAGAGAGAATGAAGTTAAAACCCCCCTCAAACACGCATAGTGACACCAACCCTCCATCTAATCTCTCTCCATCCTCTAAGCTGGGCCAATGAAAAGTGCATTAGCATTCTGCCATGGCGTGTATATCTAAGTGGCTTAAAAAGTGATTTGAAGTTGATTTGTATATAAAAGGCCTCCCTTTATCCGGATTGAGACTCTAATCTGCTCGGAGTCGCATGACTGCTCCAGGAAACCCGTTTGTGCGCCTATATGGGAGCATGGGGAGTGTAAACGTATAAATGGCTGTCATTAAATCCCTCTTTACAAAAACCCCACTTCCTTTTACTGTCACCCCAGAGAAAGGGAGAGAGAGAGATGGGGGAGAAAGAAAGAGGAAGATTATTTAACCTACAACTCCGCAATCATTGGATGTTGGATAGGTAAATTATACATGTCGTAATGAAACAATCATTCCGAACCACTGTGGTTCGGAATGAATGTTTCATTACGACATTTTCGGCCACCAAAAGCCCCGGGGAATTGAACTCGCAGCAGTCTGGGACTCACTGGTTCACTGTGGTTCCCGCTATGATTAGACTGCATGCGCTCCGAGGGAGGTCTGCGCACCAGATGTGTGGAATGGTTTTTATTCTCATTCTCAGACCCCTCCTCCCCCTCCTTGGTCATCATTCATCAACATTTTGATTGGAAGTCATAAGTCATACAAAATATTCTCCTTTTATGAAGAAAGTTGTAAAGTTATAGTTGGTCAGTGAAGGTGTAGTTCTTAATAGGCTGAGTATAGTTATTATGTATTTTTATTATTATGAATTTCTTTCGGTTTTAATAATTTTTGTTCCTTCAATACGTATATGTGAAGACACACACAAGTGTGTGTGTGTGTGTGTGTGTGTGTGTGTGTGTGTGTGTGGGCACACGTTCGTGCATTTGTGCGTGTTGTGTATGTGTGTGTGCGCAAGGGCGCGCGTGTAAAATATTCATAATATAGTAATTTTGCTAAATTATGAGATGTTCGTAAAGTCCAGTAAAAGCTCTAAGTTACTGAAAATATCTTGAGAATGTATATGTGTTTACATGTAGCCTGTGTACGTGAATGTACACGAGTGTGCTGTTGGAGAAAAGAAGGAGGAGACGCGTGGTTTCGGATCCGACCACTGAGTGAAAGAGATGGCTCATATTCCCCTGTACTGTACCGTGACACTCCGAGCGAGCAGTTGCCTACAGACGCACCCAACCGGGCGCACCCACAGCATCTAACGGTATTTTCAAGGGGACACGTACTGACTGGATGTGGAAGATCAAGGCGCCTGGGAAATTATACTTTATTTGTTTTACTCCAACACATAGGATCACTGAATCGATCGTTTGAGATTACACTTAGTATAGGCGCAACTCTGTGGATTGTTCTATTTTCCCCCTTCTTGCTCTTTCTCTCTCTCTCACACTCTCTCTATGTCTTTCACATTCTCCTGTTCTGTTTTTTTCCCTTCATTCATTGTGCACCCTATGAAGAGCATTAACTATCCCTCCCTCTAGTCCCATTGAATGGGGTGCGAAAAAACAGAGGAGGGAGATGAGAGCTGCAAATCCCTTTTTTATTCCCCTCGTAGCGCTCTCAATAACAGAAGAATGTCTTGCCTATCAGTCACCGAGGGGATCAAGTCTCCAGGACTGTCCCACGCGTTCAGTGCGCCGTGCAGAGCATCACTGAGAGTGACAGAGTGAAGAGGGACAGAGTGACAGAGATAAGAGGGACAGCAGCATCCTCCTCGCCTGTACACTTCACGCGAGCACAAGGAGTCATTTAGCAACCTGTCTCTCCACTTCACATACCCTTTTTAGTCAATTAGGTCGCTGCACTCCTCGACTTCCCCAAGAAGCCCTGCACTACAATGTGGTGTGGTAAGTAGCCTATAGACTTTACACCTTGCGATATGATAAGGCTGCATTGATTGTTTATCGATTTGATTTGGCTGCGATTAAACATGATCAATAACTTATTCCAATTATTATTTTTTTCTGTGAGGGAATCCAATTAGAATTATTTTTTTTCAGTGTAAGACAATCTATTGTATTTGGACATACGCCAAATAGCTCTGAATGAACCTATTATTCTGCGCATCGTTTGACTGTAGACACAATGCGGAGCCTGGCGCTTCTCTTGGGGGTGAAAGCTGCGTGCATCCTGCTGGTGTCCTCGCTGGCCGGCACGGGGGCCGTCAACAATAGCGGCCGGTGGTGGTGAGTTCACTTCGGTTGTGGTGCACTCACTCATGCCATTGTGAAAAAGACTCATGCTCATTTCAAAGCAAGATGATAAAAAAAAATGAAATGTTGGCCATTTGTCAACTTCAATGAAAAGGGTACAGCGTAAACGAACGTGCGAGGCACACGTTTTTAGTTTTTGTTGCCTGAAGCAACTGACCGACTGACCACACAATATTCAGCAGTCTGGCTTCTCATAGCTGGGTAAAATAAATTATTCAAATAAATGGTGTAACCTTTATTATTACCTTTATTATACATGCATTCTTACTTATTTGTCTATATTTCTTACTCCCTCTCCGATTTCTGTCTTGCAGGCCATCTCCCTGATATTAGGACAGATTTGAACACAAATCGAGTTATTTTTTCAAACACTTGGAGGATATAATAAATACTGATTTATTATATGACTTGGAGAATCGCGTAGTATTTTAATGGGTTCACGTTTGTACCATGCCTACTTTTAAATCCACATGGAAAATATGTTGAGGATTTGCTGACTTTCACGGTTGAACATTAAATTCCATTAACAACGTTAAATATTCAGATCATACAATGCAGATTGTTTACCTTCTTATTGGCCCCCGATCAATTTTTCTCGCTTTGCAGGCCGCCCTTGAAGTCTCTCGCCATAGTTGAAAAGCCGTTTCATCATAAATCAACCACATTACCTCACATGAGGCTTTTCTTGGAAAAAAAAGCAAAAAACACAATATGGGAATAATTGAATGGTGCGCATATCCAGAGATGGGAGGCCTACGGGAGCTTTCACCGCACGGTTGACTGAAGCAGACAGTTGATTAACAGGCCAAACGGACCCATTTATCTTAGTAGTGGTAGCCTAGACCCGCATTGAAGACTTGTGAAAATATTAGAGCCTTGACAGAATAATGCTCGAGGTTATTCTTCCTAGCTGTCTGTCTATCGAGCCCATGTATTGGTAATATATTGGTTAATCAATAATACATTGATGTGTATTTTATAGTGCAGATCATACACGCCTAGAGGTTATTTTAATGTTATTATTAAAAACAGCAGGCTGTTTAGTAATCGACTGCCCTGAGCTGCTTTCACTGACTCAGGTTGTAGCAGGTAACAAGTCTGTGACTTCACACACACGGCACTATTGGCAACTAGGCCACCACTAGCAATTCATTATTTAACCACAGGGGAGGAGCCTGATATCCTCCTGGGGAACGATTTACATTTAATTAGGATTAGATACACTTTTAATTAAATTTAATTTGACATAATAAATGTATATTGTATAATTACAATCTCATGTGATGACAAGGGTTTCCCACCTCCACCTCATTTACTTTGTCACGGTTGTCCTCTAAAATAATAAATAAATAATACTTTTACAGCCTGATCTCTTACTCGTTATCTCCCCTTGTGCTCTGCCAGGGGCATTGTGAACGTGGCCTCCTCTGCCAACCTCCTCACCAACTCCAAAAACGTACAGTTGGTGCTGGACCCCAGCCTGGCCCTGCTGAGTCGCCGCCAGCGTCGCCTGATCAGGCAGAACCCTGGCATCCTCCACGCCATCGCCGCGGGCCTCCACACCGCCATAAAGGAGTGCAAATGGCAGTTTCAGAACCGCCGCTGGAATTGCCCGACCACCCACAGCCCGGCGGTGTTTGGAAAAATCATCAACCGGGGTGAGTCCGTCTCTCCTCGCCAGACGCAGCGATTGGGCCAGTCGGCAATTGGTGTCATCACGTTTAATGTCTAAAAAGGTCTAAAACAATGCCCTGCTCATTTGGGTCAAGCTATGGATCTGGATCTTGGTCTGATGGAGAAGCTTTGATGTCGTCACCACAGGTTGCAGAGAGTCTGCGTTTGTGTTTGCCATCACCAGCGCTGGGGTCACCCACGCGGTGGCCCGGTCCTGCTCAGAGGGGTCCATAGAGTCCTGCACCTGCGACTACCGGCGCCGTGGGCCAGGGGGTCCGGACTGGCACTGGGGGGGCTGCAGCGACAACGTGGACTTTGGCCGCATGTTCAGCCGGGAGTTTGTGGACTCCAGCGAAAGAGGCAGGGATCTACGCTACCTCACCAACCTGCACAACAACGAGGCAGGAAGACTGGTGAGTGACTGACTGATGGGGAAAACGCTAAACAGGAGACGTGCACGTCAAATGATCACCTTGTAGCAATCAAACCCCAATCGAGAACACGCCCTTGTGCGCCTGTGCACCCTGTAACGTGTCTTCTGTCACCGTCGTTCGTCTCTTTCGCAGACGGTGTCATCAGAGATGCGTCAGGAATGCAAGTGCCACGGCATGTCGGGCTCCTGCACCGTGCGCACCTGCTGGATGCGACTGCCCAGCTTCCGGGCTGTGGGGGACCACCTGAAGGAGCGCTTTGACGGCGCCTCCAGGGTGGCGTACGCCGACAAGGGCAGCAACCGCGCCTCCCACCGTGCCGACCCGCGACACCTGGAGCCCGAAAACCCGGCCCACAAACCGCCCTCCGCCAAGGACCTGGTGTACTTTGAGAAGTCGCCAAACTTCTGCTCGTACAACGGCAAAACGGGAACGGTGGGGACGTCAGGGAGGACCTGCAACAGCTCCTCCCCCGCCCTGGACGGCTGTGAGCTCCTATGCTGTGGACGTGGGTTCAAGACCCGGACGGAGATGGTCACCGAACGCTGTCACTGCACTTTCCACTGGTGCTGTCACGTCAGCTGTCTGAACTGCACCAGTGCACAGACCGTACACGAGTGTCTGTGATTATAGCTGGGAAAACACTCACACCCGTTTCACAGTTGGCATTCAAATGTACCATGGGTGATCCGATCATAACAAGACAGTTAAAAACAGACTGGCGTCAACTAGCTACTACTGAGATGGCTCTCGTCCAGTCATTTTAAAGTGTAGTCAGGGGACCCCTACGGCCATACAGTCAATGTAGTGTGAATGTGTATCCATATATGACCGCCAGGACAGACCTACGCTACAGCAACACTGCGTTTTGTCACAAGGTTGTTTGCATTTTGGGCACGTGAAGCATTATCAAATCACAAGTGATCGATGGAGGTGCATGTAAATGCCAGATGTGACCTCAGCTACAGCTAGGAGAATTCTAGCCACGACATTTTATGTTTTTGTTTTTGTAAGGCTTTTGAGGATGGCACAAATACATAAACAGGGTAAATAGGTATACATTCCTTTTCTAATATAATGAAAGGCAATCCTTTATCCTCAAGAGCATTTCCTTAGTGGGGTGGGGTGCAACATAAGGAAAAGGACAATATTAGGAGACAATGTTCTTCTATTTTCTAGTCTTTCAGGTATTAATCTTCCCAACAGACGTGAGATAGACAGTTTGACGTGTTTACTCTAATATTCATCCGGACTGCTGAAACATTACTGAGGCAGTGAGTCATTTTGATTGGAGAATCTGTATACATATCGCAATGGAGCTTTAGGCAAATGTAATGTATGAAATTTTGTACATACAAAATGAGACGCGGCAAGACCTGCCAATTTTCCAGCCGACCTTTAAACGTACAATCTTTGTCATAACAGTGAGTTCGTGATGTAGCAAAAGGTTACTAGATGTGAGCGTGTGTGTGTAGAATTTACAAAAGGGGTCAATGGGAGTCTTACATCGAAATGAGCTGCATGAAATGTAACACCTTTTTAAAAACGTACAGCATCTGCAAAATGAATGATGTATATCAGCTAAAAGAACCAAATAATGTACATAATTATATGGATATATTTATGACGTTTCTTGCGTTTGACGGACCAATTTCTATTCCTGCTAATGAAGACGATTATTAGTGTCAATTCAGGAGATGCCTATTCTATTTTTGTGTAGAGTTTCTATGTAGAGTTCAGTCAGAAGAACCAGCTCTGAATATAAATTTTCATACTTCTCTGCATGTTTCCTCGAAAAACGTGTTTGCTCATGCACTGAATATAACCTTTTTTTACTTGTGTAAATATAAAATATTTATTTCTGAGGTTTTTATACTGTTATAGAGAACAGCAAGCCAGATAGATTTCTTAAACATGTTCAGAATAGAGTTGTTTTGTATAATAGCATAAAACAATAAAGTCTTTATTTTCAATAATCCTGCTCGGCTATACTGACATGCGTGGCCAAAATGTCAGCCGTACGTTTAGCGCGAGATAGTTAGTGAGCACTTCAAGATAGTTATGACAACCAACCAAGTGAACATACAAGATTAACCCCGGGTGTCCCTATGTTAATCCTTTTAGCAGCGCCAAAATGCTGTCTCCAGCCCTGGCTAGCCCAGCTCTCCTCCCCGAGCCATGAGGCACAGAGCTTATTTTAATACGGGATTCGAGCTTTTTTGGTTAACTGCAGTGAATGTTTTTGCTTCATTTACTTAATGTCGGAGAGAAATAATACGATAAGTAATGTAAAAGTCTAGAGTCGTCCCAGTCTCTCCCCCTCCACCCCACCCTGTCCTCCCTCGGTCGCCCTCCACCCCACCACCCATTCCCTGGCGCCCGGGCCTGACCACCCGGGCCTCACCACAGGCGTTTGGACGGCTCCTCCACACTCTCCCCAGCCCACCGCAGCACAGCAGAGGGGCATCGCGGGCCGTCCGGATAGAGCGTTAGCACCACACTCACAGAGCAGAGGGGCATCGCGGGCCGTCCGGATAGAGCGTTAGCACCACACTCACAGAGCAGAGGGGCATCGCGGGCCGTCCGGATAGAGCGTTAGCACCACACTCACAGAGCAGAGGGGCATCGCGGGCCGTCCGGATAGAGCGTTAGCACCACACTCACAGAGCAGAGGGGCATCGCGGGCCGTCCAGATAGAGCGTTAGCACCACACTCACAGAGCAGAGGGGCATCGCGGGCCGTCCAGATAGAGCGTTAGCACCACACTCACAGAGCAGAGGGGCATCGCGGGCCGTCCAGATAGAGCGTTAGCACCACACTCACAGAGCAGAGGGGCATCGCGGGACGTCCGGATAGAGCGTTAGCACCACACTCACAGAGCAGAGGGGCATCGCGGGCCGTCCGGATAGAGCGTTAGCACCACACTCACAGAGCAGAGGGGCATCGCGGGACGTCCGGATAGAGCGTTAGCACCACACTCACACCGCCGCTGCACAGGCCAGAGGCTTTAGGTTCCCATGCGGTGTCGGTTTTCACAAGCACGGCCGACGGGGAAACTTACGGCCAGGGAATGTTCCCATTATCACTTTATCCCAGATTAGGAGCAAGAATTTGTATGAACTGACAGCAGCGCAATAACCAATGACAAAAAACCTGGTCCAAGGCTGCATACCAGAGATGTATGAGAAGAACGACGGGTAAGGCGTCTCAAGGTTTGGAAGAAAAAGAAAAGAGTGATTGAATCAAAAACACTGCATCACTGTCATACGAATCAGAATGACGCACCAAGCAAAGCAGACACATGAGAGACAGCAAACTGACATTAATGATAGGGCAGCACATCAGATTGTTAGACAAAAACACCACTATTATATCCCATAAGCAGTCACTGACTGTGAATATGTACACGCTGGAAAATAGTTATGGCTACAGCAACTTTCACTCTGAGAGAGAGAGAGAGAGAGAGAGAGAGAGAGAGAGAGAGAGAGAGAGAGAGAGAGAGAGAGAGAGAGAGAGAGAGAGAGAGAGAAAGAGAAAGAGGCTTGCTGTCATTGTGGGGGAGCTGAGGAGTCAGTGATAATTAGCTCAATTAGTGACAAAGGCCGTGTAATAAATACCGACTTAGAGTCTGGGTCCCTGCTGGCCTCTCCCCGCGCGGCCTGCGACGCGGCCCTGGCCTGACGGACAATTCATTAAACCGACAAAATAGCCCAGCACCCAGGCGTGACGCGGCGCGTTAGCCCCCTACAGGCCAGCTCATTGTTCTAATTGTCTGGGCTGGAGCCACTTTGGGGCTGCCGCCTCCAGAGAAAGAGAGAGAGAGAGAGAGAGAGAGCCCATGGAGCTCGAACGCCCCTACCTTATTCTCTGGGGTAAGTAGGTGATCGGCAGGTTGCAGAGAAAAAAACACAGACAGAGAGAGAGAGAGCAAGAGAGAGACCTCTGCTGGGTGGTGTGTGTGTGTGTGTGTGTGTGTGTGTGTGTGTGTGTGTGTGTGTGTGTGTGTGTGTGTGTGTGTGTGTGTTTGTGTGTGTGTGTGTGCGTGCATGCGTGTGTCAGTGGGTGTTGGGGGGAGGGGGGGGTGGATAGTGGTAGGGATTAGGGTCTGGAGGTTGCCTGGGAGTGCTGGGAGCAGCCCTGATCGGAATGCTGTAGAGATGAGCCCGGAGCTGGGATGGGTCCAGGAGGACGCGGGACAAAGCGAGAGTTAATAAGGAAAGATTGAAGGGGCCTGGCGACAATGGGCCGCCACCCGAGTCGAGATGAAATTGCTTCCGCGGATTATTGGGAGAGGGTGTGAGTGTTGTAGGCTTTTTGTGTTTCAATGTGTGTTTGGCTGAGCGTGTTGCGTGTGTGTGTGTGTGTGTGTGTGTGTGTGTAAAGGGGTTTTATAAAGGGGTTGGTGGACTGGGGGGGAGGTGCACGAAATTGATGGAGGGGGGGGGGGGGGGGGGGGGGACCAGGAGAGGCTGACCGGCTGTTCCCACAGTCTGGTCGGCTGCAGCCACCTTTGACACACGGGTCTGCCAGGCGGCGGGCAGGCGGCCATTGTGGGAATAAACCGAGACAAACAAAACAACAACAGGCCGATGTGACACCCGCGTCCCTACCTCTCTCAGACCAGCATCCCTACCTCTCTAAACCAGCATCCCTACCTCTCTAAGACCAGCGTCCCTACCTCTCTAAACCAGCAACCCTACCTCCCTAAGACCAGCGTCCGTACCTCCCTAAGACCAGCGTCCCTACCTCCCTAAGACCAGCGTCCCTACCTCCCTAAGACCAGCGTCCCTACCTCTCTAAGACCAGCGTCCCTACCTCCCTAAGACCAGCGTCCCTACCTCTCTAAGACCAGCGTCCCTACCTCTCTAAGACCAGCATCCCTACCTCTCTAAACCAGCATCCCTACCTCTCTAAGACCAGCGTCCCTACCTCTCTAAGACCAGCGTCCTTACCTCTCTAAGACCAGCGTCCCTACCTCTCTAAGACCAGCGTCCCTACCTCTCTCAGACCAGCATCCCTTCCTCCCTAAGACCAGCTTCTCTACCTCTCTCAGACCAGTGTCCTTACCTCTCTCAGACCAGTGTCCTTACCTCTCTCAGACCAGTGTCCTTACCTCTCTTATACCAGCGTCCCTACCTCCCTCAGACCATTGTCCTTACCCCCCTTATACCTGCATCCCTACCTCTCTAAGACCAGCATCCCTACCTCCCTAAGACCAGTGACCAGCACATAGGCAGTCAACCCTTTACCCAGACTACCCTATACCAAGCCTACCCCATGCCCAGACTACCTTTACCCTGTCTACCCTATACCCAGACTACCCTATTGGTAGTCTGGGGCTGGGGACACAACGCAGAGGAATTATAATTATAACAACAATTAACTAAGGGACACAACTGAGTCACTTTCAAACAGGGTGTGTGATACTGTATCAACAAATACATATTGACAGGACAGAACCAATCCCAGCTGGTTTAACTGTAACCGTTTGGAAATATGTCCTGTATTGGAATGGTTTCATCTTGTTCTCCTGTCATTCTAATGTTGAGGATTAGTAATTGTGACACATTTCCTTGTGGTATTAATCCATTTCACATATTTCCAACCCAAAAAAACCTTAATGACAGCATCATACGGTACAGCCATTATCTTTGGCAGCAAATTAACAGACTCTGTGGCCGTGGCTTGAATAAAGTTAATTGAAAAACAAAGCTAATGAAGTAACTTGATAGGTAGCTGAAACAAAACCACACTATGTTGCATTGAGAAAAAGGTTGGAGGATTTTAAGTAGGTAGTTTCTGGGTCAAGCTGAAGCAAGGAAACCCAACCATCCACATTTCGCTCCAATTCAACAATGCAGCAATCAAGACGACCACCACACATTTTTTGTCCTTTACATGCATAGCTTACATACTATAATAAAAGCAACAAACTCCCTATTAAAATTCTTCCTAAATTGTGGAAAAGACGTTGTTGGGTGGGTGGGTGGCGGGTGGGTGGAGCTGGGTTCATTGATAGCTGTATGATAAAAAAAAGCAGAATTGGGTTTGGTAACCGCAGAGAATGATAGACTGCCTTGTGGTTGTAATGAACAATGTGGAATGGCATGGATGGCAAACCCAAATACAATACTTCTGTGATTACTGTGTGTCTTTGTGCAATGGTAATCTACTAATTTGCATGACGTGTTACAAACTAATAAGGTTTCGTTTTCACACAAAACCATGGCCACAGCCCTCATCTTTACAGTATCATTATGTAACCTCAAGGATCCTTCTTATGTAATAAGACATATCCAGATAGATTCATCACACATATAATAGAAAAGTCCAGATCAACTAAACTTTGAACGGTGGTATAACAAGTATATCAAACATTGAGAACACTGGGCGTAAATTGGTGTCCATGCACAGTGTTGCTTGTGTGTTGGTGTGCATATTTAAGAAAGCTATGTATGTGTGAGTGAGTGTGTGTGTGTTTGTTTGTTTGTGAGTGTGTGTGTGTGTGTGTGTGTGTGCTAATGTGTGTAAATCAGTGTGTGGGTGGCTGTGTGTGTGGGTGTGTCTGTCTGTGTGTGTGTTTGTGTTTATCTCTGCATATCAATGTATGTTTGTGTCTGTGTGTGTGTGTTGATTAGTGTGTGTGTGTGTGTGTGTGTGTGTGTGTATCGGAGTGTGTATGTGTGTGTGTGTGTGTGTGTATGTGATGCCATGACTGCGCGTGAGGATGACAGCTGGGAGGTAGACGCTGTCCAGGAGCATGGTTACCTAGCAACTGACCTTTTTTTTCCAGGGCAGATGGCAACTCCAGAGTTAGAAGCCACCCAGCATCACAATGGCCTCCTCCTCTCAACATCACTTCATCATCCTCTCGGCTCGGCCGCCCCGTGTCACACAGGCACCAGTCCGACGCTGATGACACACACAACAAATACACATACTTTTACTTTCATTATTCATTCTTCTTTCAAACACCCTTTTTTCTTAATTGGCTTCTCTCTCTCCTTCTCTCTTACACTACACAGACTTTTGCCCAGTTGGACTCCCGGCTGGACTGGGGTGTGCAACAGGGCAGGAAGGGGCAGTGTGAGATGAGGACCACATAGCAAACATTCATTTGTGTCCACGGACCTCCAGACACCCTAGGAACCGCTGCCTCTTCCCGTCGTCGACAGGGTGGGAATTTGGAACGACCGCAGAACCGCTGCGAGCGCGCTCAGTATGGTGTCTGTGGTCAGGAGCTGTGGCCCTATAGCGTGAGATGGGGACAACAGGGAGAAACAGAAACAGGAAGAAAGACTTGATGGTCACTATGGGAGTGAATGCATGTGCATATCGTCACAGGAGCACATGTGTGCACTTATATGTGGTAACAAACGTGTGCATGTGCTGTGAGACCCACTGGATTTCCATTTCCATGTGCATGAAGGCGCTTCATCTCCCTGATTCAACACGCGTGTCTATTGGGTTTGCGTGCGTGTACGGTGGCTCGCGGTGCACATTGTGATGGTTGATGCAGTTTTATTGACCCCCTGCACACAAAGACCATGACCTCTTGCTTATGTCTAGTGGCGCGGCGTCCGGGCCCCAGACGGCCTGTTGATCTCCCATACTAAATCATCTCCTCAACCGCATGACAGTGGAGATAAAGTCTTCAACCGCTTCTGTGTTCTGCATAGGGGAGGATTGAGGCGGCTCTATATTTATAGGGCCACATCCAGTATAACCGGAATAATTCCATTCCCAATAGTTATTGGGAATTGAAAGATACTGATCAGATCTAATCAGATGATTAAACCAAAACATAAATATAACAATGGGAGAATTGTCCACGGTGTGTTGGAATCCCACCGTGGTCAGTCCCCATGTTATGTGATCTAAATTCCTATAGACCAAACACATGCATTCCGAAATATTGACCATGGCTTTATATGGTGAGCCTGAAATTCATGCATTTTAACATGAATCAGCATTCTTTCACCAAATAATCAAGTGTCGTTACACACATTCCGCCTGCATGAAGGCTATTCTGGTTCAATTTAACTCAATGAATTTGTTTTCACGCTAGCAAAATGATGATGTCACCACAGCCCAAACATCTTTTTTTGTTCAATTATTGTAACAGACAAAACGGTACGGCACAGAACAGTAAGTCAGTACATTGTCTGTAAACCACACCTAACTCCGAAGATAGAGAGAAACAGAGAGAGTGAGAGACAGAGAGAGAGCTTGGTTTGAGGGGTTTTAATGGGATAGAGCGCGAAGGCCCAGTCCTGACACAGCAGCGGAGGAATGTTTATGTGCTGCACTTTAGGAGCCAGCCGGCGTGCAAGAGACTATGACACAGTCCCGTGTCACCCGCCCTCCATCACACTCTGCCAAGTGTGTTCCTACTTACACTGAGGCCCCTCATTCTGGTGCACAACCACACACACACACAAACACTTTTTCCCGCACCCTCCTACACACTGGGTGCATGTGGCACCTCAGGAATTTGAAAGCATCCCTGAACCTGAAATTACTGACATTATGTGACATATCTTCAGTAAATAGCTGGGTGAAGATCAGACCCAAAAGTGGGTGTCACAGATTGTGAATAAGGAATAATGTCAACCACATTACTGTACATAGATTATAGGTACCTAGCTTGGGTTTAGTGTGTGTGTGTGTGTGTGTGTGTGTGTGTGTGTGTGTGTGTGTGTGTGTGTGTGTGTGTGTGTGTGTGTGTGTGTGTGTGTGTGTGTGTGTGTGTGTGTGTGTGTGCGTGTGTGTGTGCGCGCGCGTTTGTTCGTGTGTGGCCACACTGCAGTTCGGCACCTCTTCAGTCCCATCAATTATACCTCTGCATCTGGCAGCAAAGCCAAATACATTTATCCTGCCAACTGTCTTTTAGAGGACGTGACACAGACCACAACAGGAGCATCTTCTTCCAATCCACAAAAATAACTGCATCAGATATCTGCCCCAATCTTTGTCTCGTAAAAACACCCAAAATGTGCATACATAGACTCAACTGTCGTCGTCTCTGCAGTATTCTCACACAATCTTTGAGGCTAATCGCTTCCAGAACCCGAGCTCTGCCGGACCCACTCTGCTGTCCGTCTCGTACCAAAAATAATAAAACCGATTAACTGAAAATAAAACGTTGAGGTGCATCACACGTGCTGTTCAGCACTAGAAGTGTCTGCTGCTAAGCAATGCATGTGAGTGAATTGAAACGCTGTATTATAATTATGTCAAAGTATAATACCGCCATCTAGTGGGCAGTCAATCACATTGCAATAATCCCTACGAAGATGCAAAGTCTGTCTTTGGAAAATAAAATTAAAAATTAAAAAAAGGTTATACAACAATTGGACGCCTGCGATACTGTTTAAATCATTAGTCAAGTAATATTTACAAAAACCCTTTAGATTGTGTGCTCGAACACCACCCGGAAAAGGTACTTGAACTGTCGGTTGTACTTCCGGTCTCTCTTTCCACCTCTCCTCGCTCCACGATGGTGAGTTCTGCTGCGCGAAGGGCCCTAAATAATTGTATAGAGTGCTGATTAAAGTGTGAATACGTTTACTGTAACTGTCAATACATATTTATATTAACTTAATTCTTACATTTGTTTGACATAATGATGGTCTTCGACTACCGATACCGTACAAAAGACACGAGACGGAAAACCTCGTTGCCGGAGACTGCTAAACGTGCTTAGCGAAATGCTAGTTGGCAGTGGTCGAAAATGTCCCTATTTATTTGAAGACCCCCACGCGCGTTTTTCAACCACGTACTGTGCGTTGACCAGGCGTTATAGATTTCTTCTGTTTTACAGACTAAGAAGAGACGTAACAACGGCCGTGCCAAGAAGGGACGCGGACATGTCCAACCCATCCGCTGCACCAACTGCAGCCGATGTGTGCCCAAAGACAAGGCCATCAAGAAGTTTGTGATCAGGAACATCGTGGAAGCCGCTGCAGTCCGTGATATCTCCGAGGCCAGCGTGTTCGACGGTGAGTTGGCCAATCCAAGCTTCAATTGTACATGGTGAATTAGTGATTTGTGGATCATTTTAATGTTAACATTTCGCATCCTTGTATACTGTTGTGTCGCAAATAAGAACCACGCTGATTTGGCTTTTGGGAATTTGAAATGTTGACATTGTAATCTCCCACCCCCAACAGCGTATGTGCTGCCGAAGCTGTACGTGAAGCTGCACTACTGTATAAGCTGTGCCATCCACAGCAAGGTAGTGAGGAACCGCTCCACTGAAGCCAGGAAGGATAGAACACCTCCACCCCGCTTCAGACCTGCAGTAAGTCGTTTTTCTTACAAGACTCAAAGTCGGATGATTGCTTTTCATACTCAAGTGAAGTCCCTGATTTCCTGTCTAATCATGGTTAACATTTAAACGATGTAATGGTCTAATATATTGAAAGCAAATGATTTCAAGTTGAACAATGTGCTGCATCTCAGAAAATTAACTTAAGACACCCCTGATGTTATAACTATGAATCCCATTTGCCATTCAATTACATGTGATTGTTTTGATGGATTTGTCATGTGTACACTAAGAGATTGAGTAATAATCCTTGTTTACTCTTCTAACTCCAGGGCGGCCCACCACGAGCTCCACCAAAGCCAATGTGATATGGAATGTTTTTATGTAAACATTTTGAAATAAAATGTCCAGCTTATTCTGCTGTCTGACTTTGATTTTGTTCTGTACAACATTAGTTGTCTGCAGTGAAGGGTCTTGCATGCATTTCCTGAAGGGTGGATGAAATGTCAACCAATGAGCCGCTAACTGTAGAAAGTCAATGATCCCTCACACCATTCAATGTATTTAGCTAGTGACAGGACGATGTACAAACACCCTTTTTTTATTACCATAAACATAACTTTATTGACAGTAAAAAGTTATAGAATATCCAGGTATACGCAAATAACTGCAATTACATCTCGGAAAGCAACATCACTTGGAATAATGAGGCAGTTGTACTTGTTGAGGTAAGTGTTTTGTCATTACATAAATTCCACAAAATACTACAGAACGTCAAAGGAAATTAAAACCCATGCCCCATCTTCACTTCAGAAAATGATACATATCAAATATTTCACAATTCATGTTTAAGCAGAAAAATGGCAAGCACACATGCTATACGTCATTCACACTTTTCTGTACAGTGCATTTCATATTTTTCCTAACAAGGCTTCAAGTACATTTTTTCCCCCAGCAATCAAAATTAAACATAAAAGCGGCCAACCCACAAAAGCATGTTAGAATACTGAATTTGGTCTCCATGTTCAAAACATATACATTGTTAGGCAACTCACCATACTGTAGCAATAAGGTATTTGGGTGCTAGAAAGAAGCAGGAGGTAACAGTTTATAATCTTGAGGAATATGCTGGATAAAATTTGGGATATAGCTAAACACCAAGACTGTAACAAACATTTAATACTAAACCACAAAGGCTTTTTAAATAAGATTTTTCTAATTACGCTATTTTTTTTAAATATTCTTAGCCATGACCACCTAGTGAAAAACCACAAGGACTCTGAAATTGACAAATAGTAAATCCTTTGACACACCCATTACACTTCAATATGAGTGCAGCACATAGCCAGCCACGAACAGAAAGCTTCTGTAGAAGACCGGTACCATTTTAGAAAACTGGGTCGTGCCAGATGACGATCAGTCAATCAGTGCAGTCAAATGATTAGAAAAGGGAAATTTGGGGGAGTCAAGTGCTTCCAAGGAGATCCTCATATTTATATTGGGAGACAATCTAAAAGTGCAAACATTCCCAGGACAGCCTGGGACTTCCTCAGTCAGACTGTACTTCACAACACTACCTGGTCACGGTCTGATCTGCACCAGAATTCCAAGGCTCACTTCCAACCCCAGCAAAGCTTCCTACGTCCTTGAACCAAACTTAACCCAAGGCAAATATTACATACAATATATTTTTCTTTCAGCTTTTGCCCTTGCTTTGATTATATTTTAAGCGCAGCAGTAGAACCTTTTCAGAGTGACTTTACATGCAATGTTTGCTGTAAACAAGAGGTTCTTACAATGTTTAAGGCAATCCACTTCTGTGCTTCATCTATGATAAAAGATTCTTCCCAACCCGAGTGCATATTAATCTAACCTGCCTCCCTCCCTTTCCACACCCCCTTCATAAACCACATGAATACAAAGCTCTCTCAGTGCATATTTAACATTCTAATTAGCTATTTCTAAGATGTATGCTTGTTCTTTGATTAGCTTCATGTTACAAGCTTTTATGAACAATAGATTTATTTTTTTTATCCAAATTATAAGTCAGTGCACGTGACCTATCAAAGTGCCAAATATGCCTTTTATTAAAAAAAGATGGTGTGATCATTTCTAAGCACCAGGTTTCCTTAACATCTTGTAATGACAGGAAGTCTCCCCCAAAAAGGCACTTTTGAAGCAAAACCAAATGTTTTGCGGAATGATTTGATTTGGGGGTGCAATCAATGATAATTTGTACCTCCATTTGTATTTTATGATGCTGAGAGAGAATGTTCTCATATGACCTGCTGTAAATTGTCTTAAATATGATGACAATTATACATCAGGGTCATACCACTACTATCATTAACTATTGTAACAATCGGACCTGGTGCAGAACAAACCTGATCCAACAGAATAATTGTTAACATCCTAAACGCAGCATCCATCTACCATTTATCCCAGCCCCGCCCTCCACAAACCAGCCCACCTGTCGCCTTCAGCCCACCTGGCGTCTTCAGCCCACCTGGTGCTCTCCCCGGCTGATGTGAGAGGAGAACTCGTAGCGATCCTGGCTACGGTGGCCACAGATGTTGCACTCGAAGGGCTGGCGGAAGCCGTGGCAGCCCATGTGGATGGTGAACATGACGTGGTCCAGGAAGAGAATGCGGCAGTGTGGGCAGTGGAAGCAGCGCATGGCACGGCCCTCCCTGTCCACCACCTGCAAGGTCTCCCTGGAAGACTGGGGCGACCCGGGGCTCTTCTTCACTGCTGAGAGGCGAACGGGACATGCCCTCTCCCACTCTGGGTCGGAGTCTTTGGCCTGACTGGGGATGGAGCTGGGGCGGCTGCGGGCTAGCGCTGGGGTCAGGGGGTAGTGTAGGTGTTGCAGGTTGCGGTGGTTGGAGGTACTAGTTGGGGCAGCGGCCCCTGTGCTCTGCTCTTCTGCTGTGCTCTCCGTGTCTGTGGAGTCCGGACAGTCGTTGGGAGAGTTGTTGGCACTGTGGGCTGAGGGAGGCTCGGTGTGGCCTTCGCCTGTATCCGGCCCCGCCCGACCCATGTACACAACCGCCATGCCACTCCCGCCAAGGACACATGTGCTCTGAGAAGCCTCGCGACCGTACACAGAGCCCATGGCCATGGGGAGTTCAGACAGTGGGCCGGGGTGGGGCTGAGAAAGCTTGGGAGGTTCGTAGGTCTCACTCTTCACCCTGCCTACCTGGAGGTACTTGGAGCTGGTTCCCAACAGCCTGACAGACTCCCCAGCGGACTGGGAGTTAAGGTGGTCCCCTTCCTTTTCTGAGCCAGAGGACAGCTCATAAGGTGCTTCAGGCATGTTAAGACGCATGTGCTTTTCACCTGCACAATGTAACAAAAATTGGACTGACTTCAAGATGAGGGATTGACTTAACCAACTATAACATGCAACCATTCCTTCTTAATGCACAAGTTAATGTTTATCCTATTAGATATATTTGAAAAAATAATTTTTTTAAATTAAAGAAATTTTATTTCTATGAAATGTAATATAATTTCTGATCTTTGATTTGACAAATTGGATCTCTTTGTTGGATAACTTAAACAAAAACCTTACCCAAAAACTTCTGGGGAGTGGACCTCTTGCGTTTGGTGATGCTATTCGCGAGCCTCTCCACAAACGGGAGCTTTTCAGTCAGCGGCTGGATTACCGGTTTAGTCATCGTCTCCGGATTGGGAGAATCCTCACCTGAAAACAACAACACGGTCTTTGTCATTGATAAGGTGCATTGAGAGTCTGACGTCCGTATAGTTGCATGCATTGGTGTTTACAATGGTTGAACTGGGACTCGTGTAACAAGAGAGGTTACCCTGTGCTGATTGTGTACCGGTGGTTGTCTGGTGATCCAGACTCTGCCGGCAGCTGTGGCAGCGCTCCATGTGTTCCTCCAGGGTGCTCTGCTGCTTGTAGCTGCGCCCACAGTGCTCGCACTTCAGGGTCTTGCCTGCCTTGGGGGACGACACTATGGGATAGAAAATACAGTTAGAAGAGTTTTCAGATGGAAGAATGTGTTGCATTATAACAGAACTGATGTTGGATAAATGTTGGACAGTTTCATGTGTTCAAGTCAATGCTTATTCAACTTAACATGTCCAAAGGAACATATTTCAACAGCATTTCCAGTTTTGACAAAGTTTTAAAAGCCATATTTTGTCACCTGTAAAGTACATTCCTCCTAAGCACAGAAATGTCGCCTAGACCTTATTTCGAAAATAGGAATGACAAATAGATCAGACTAAGTCAAATGTATTATTTACATTCCAATCGAATCCAACTTGTACCTGCATGTGTGCGCAAGTGTCCAGTTAGGGCGTCCCTCCGACGGCAGGCGTAGTTACATATGGGGCATTTGAATGGCTTCTCTCCTGAGTGAAGCTTGATGTGTCGCAACAGGTTCCCCTTCTGGGTAAAGGAAGCTCCACACTGACTACACTGGAATGGCCTTTCGCCTGACAACATATATTCAGAAAGACACAAATACAAATTGATGGTTGTGATTGGGTGAAATTCCTCTGCTTTCTTTGTCATATTGTGAATGTGACTCACTGCTGCACAGCTACCAGTTTACTCACTAGTCACCACTTCTACAGCACCACATTTTCTAACAACTCGATCTTACTTAACCTGTGTTTGCTTGAATTATACTACCATTATGTCTGCCCATTTGGAACCTATTGCACTCCATCCCTGGAAGGAGGGATCATTCTTCTGTGTTCCTTGGATTCTGAGAGCTTTTCCTTGCCCTTTAGAAGGCTTGAGGGTTAGGGTTAACCCTAAACCTAACTGTGATGAAGGGCTATACAAATAAAAAGAACTTGACTTGATTTCAATTTTCTCACCGGTGTGGCTGCGCTTGTGCACCATCAGGACATTGGGTCCAATGCAGATCATTCCACAAATATCACACTGGAGCTTGCCATTGGGGAGCCGAAGAGGCCCCGGAGAGGCAGGTTTGGGGCTGGTTAGCTCACTGTAGATGTGTCCCCTCTCTCCAGCAGACACACCACCACCACCATGCTCTGTGCTCTGCTCCTCTTTGGTCGAGTCTCTGTCCTCCCTCACAGACTCTCGGGGCTGCGGACCCACTGCCGGTTCATCGTCGCTGTACAACTCAACTTTGATGGAGTTTGCTGTGCAGAGGTGGAGATGATTGTCTGACATTGCGTGTAGGCCATACCTGTACTCATCTCATCTTATACTGGTTAGTAAAACATTCCCTCATAAATCAATACTTTGGTAAAATACATTTAAAATAATTCTGATTAGGATTTCCCTCCTTATTGCATTAACCTGGTAGTTAGAGATTCCAGGTTAAGAAGAAAACTGTATTTCTTGTGGAATAGCCTTTTGGTAAAAAACAACAACAGTTTTTGCATTGGTAAGATAAGGTAAGGTAAAAAATTAAGATATGCTTTGGAAGTATAAAATCCACACAGGAATTTCTCAAGTAAAGTATAAATACCCCTAATATTGCACCTCTGCACATTAGCCTACCAGAGTAAAAGTAATCAAGTACTTCCCACCCAAAGGGATACACAATAAAAGAAGACTGACCACTAAGGGAGCGGTGTGGAGAAGACTTCTGACTGTTTGAAGAACTGACCGAACGTCCTCGCAGCCCACAATAAAAGTCCTGTTCTGTAGCTGAGTCTCCTCCGCTGCCTGAGAATCCAGACCTCTGCATATTTTACATACCATTAAGGACATTTGTAAAAATGACTTGTTTTGCTCATCTAAAATGTGGCTTACCTGGTAAGTAGGAGTCATTGTGGTCATCAGCATTCATTCTCCCACCAGAAGCCTACAGAAAAGTTGAAAGGACATTGATTTAATCTGCAGTGGAAATATAATGAAATGCAAACCAAATATTGTTATTTTTTTCTTGAAACAGTAGCATACCAATACCACATTATGCTCACCATCTAGTACATATTTAGTAGGTGTATGTTTTACAGTTCACTTCTCCATGGTAATAGACGGCTACCAGTTCATAGATACGTGGCTGACTACAGCCCTTCAATAAGCTTTAGGCCGACATAAAGGATCATTATGACTTAGATTTTTAACAAAGCATTGCCTACTTTGTGAAAAAAAATAGATGTCTTAATGTTGATCAATTAAGCTATAGGCTACATATTGTCATCTATATTATATTAAAGATAATAAGACATTAATAGCCCGTGTGTATGGGTAAACCCTCACAGATACAGCGGTTAGCAGAGGCAATGGGGCGAACGGGGGGCGTTAACAAAGATCACGGGAATTTTGTGCACAGGTTGCGCATTAGGAGCAACAGGCATGATGCATCCGTGCATCAGTTGCATGGCAGTGACATTAAGGTACGCGCCTAACTGTCGACAGTTCTTTATACGACATGCGGTGTTGAGTTACATAGCAATTCTTTTCCGCGTTTCACCCGGCTTCACCCTGTATTTTTGCCAACTGGTTATAATACATTTCGTTTTGAGCTGTATTTTCTAACACATCTTCCTGCGTGTAACGTCCGAACTGTCATTTTTAATTGTTGTTTTTATGCCGATTGTCTCTCTGCATGAAAGCAGAAGACATATAACACTCGGCATGCCGAACAGGTCTTTGCTGTTCAATGTTGCAAAGCCGTTGCTATGGCACCCGACCACACGACAAATGGCATTCACCCCATCAAGTACTGAAAACATGTTTAAAATATATTGCGATTAATGTCCGTGTCAAACACTGCACAATCCGCTGCCGCGTCTCTTACCTGGCGACCGACAAAATATTTCCCGTTCTTAGATGTCTGGATGGCTGTTTGTTTTCCCAGGCGACGACAGCATCTCCGGGATTTTTTTATTGTTTTTTTTTACCTGGGAATCCCAAACAACTTCCGGGCCCATGCTGGGATACAGCCGAATAACAGCGCCTTGATCTGCTGGTGATTACCGAATGCATCGATGCATGCAAGGTACGTGGACTAAATACCGAATTAAACCACCTGTTGGCATTCACAAATATCAAACGAGAAATTGTTTCACCCTCCATTCAATTGAGTTGATTTCTAGACAACAATCTACTATTAAATGAAATACATATTGCAATGGTTGCCAATGTTTACGCCCACGGCTCACTTGTTGTTTTTTGGCACAGGGATGTAAGCCTAAAAGTTTGTGACAATAATATGCTGCCATGTGTACATACGGATAACGAGTATGAAAGACAGGATGTCCGTTTATTTAAAAGTACTTAAATCAAGCCAAGGCAAGCTTAGATCGTATAATTCACCAACATTAAAAGGAGGATCTGGCGACCAGTGTGTTGTTTAACTGTAAATTGGTCTATCTAAGAAACCACTACACAATAACAACAAAATGTAGGCCTACACTACTTTTAATTTACAAGTAAACATTTGAATATACGTGTGGTCAATTGTAATGCGAAGGATTAACACAACTTAACTGTGGATCAAAGTGAGCAACCAGAATTTAGCTTGTTGTAAAAATTTATAGGAAGCAATTTCAATAGGAAGTGACGTTGGTGGCACTGTTTTAGGGAGGGTCAAACAAGACAAACATGATTGCAATTATTGACTGTTGTAGATTCATTTCTGCTTCTTATGTATTTTGCTAATGGATATTTACAGTATGCTACTTTTCTGCGAGGCGTTTTGGTCGACAGGTGTATTATCTTTGAATAATCTAATATTGGGATTCATTATAGTATCTGTACACTGCCACAAGATGGCATCAAACTCCCGTCAAAAGTATGTTCTCCGTGTAACTTGATCATAGCTGAAAATTTGAAACAAAGGCACCTCTTCCAAAGAGAAGGTTTTATCTATTTGAATCGGTTGGGTTTGTGCCGGCGAAGAACCTCATAGGCGTCATTGATCTTTATGAACATTGCTTCTGCTTCCTTGCTGGGGTTGTGGTCCGGATGCCATGTCTTGGCCAGCTCCCGGTATGTGTGAGTGATCTCTTCAATAGAGGCATCTGCTTTCAGAGACAGTACCTGGACATATACAATGGACAGCATATCAGTTACCTTTTTTAAATTGAAGTTATTATTAAATGGTTACAATTAAAATAATTTTTAAGACATTTTATGAAAATAAAGTTATAATGTGACATATATATATATGATCATAATCACACAAGGACTTACATGTAATGCATCTATTTCTCTCTCTGTGTACTCTCTGAGAAGTATTTCTAGAACCTTCTTCCAGGCCTCTTCTGTGTACCCCCCGCCCGTTATAGCACATAAGATCCTATATGGGATCAGTAGCATATACTCTACCAAACTGCGTAGCCACGGGAAGAACCAAAAGAAATTAAGCAGCTCTGCGAGACAGTCCGAGATGTAATAAACAGTGGCTGTAGTGTTGTGGAAAATACAATAGCCCAGTGGAGCAGAGAAGGCCAGCCAGGCCATCCCTAGCTTATACAGGCGGGGACCTGGAAGGTACATAGAGGGAAACAATGAACAAACAAATGAATGTACAAATATTTATTGGCTGTCCACTATATATATATTTTTTTTTTATTATTGTAATTTTTTTATTCATTCAAATGATCCAGTTGAATAGTGAATCATATGAATGTATATATTTATAAAAATATAGTGACATATGGAAAACATTTTGTAAATAAAAATGTATTGCTATTAAGTGTCTGAACATGTAAGTCCTTATGCATTGCATGTTATATGATTGGCTTATGATTGTCCTACCTAGTCTATGTGTGCTTTCTGAACATGTATGTCCATTTAAACATGTAGGTTATCCTAGCATGTGTGCTTTCGGAACATGTCAGTCTACATGAACATGCAGATTGTCCTACCTAGTCCATGTGTGCTTTTGGCAGGTCTTGGAGATTTGAACCTGCGGTGCTGCGTGGCAGTGACACTGGCTACCAGACTAATGGGCAGGGGTGATAAGGTGCTGCCATAGAATATAGGGGAGGTGATGAGGCAGGCAGTCATCGTCTTCTGGATGTCTGAAGTCTGCTGGCCAATGTCGGACACCAAGTACACCCCCGCGCCCACAGATAGAGGCAGGACAATCAGGTAGAAGAAACTCATGGAGCTGAGCCCTATAAGGGCTACCGTCCCAAAATAAATGCCCACACACACCTGCCCAGCGAACCTGGCGAGGCCTATAGGGGGAGGAATGGCGGCATCACGCTGCCTTTTGATCTTCACTCCCACTGTCTCTTGGTTGGCCTCGTCAACATACGCAGGAATACGTAGGAACTCTCTTGCCCAGCCGATGCCAAACCCTCCAAACGTAAGCATCCACAGCAGAGCATGGCTGTCTCTACCTAAATATATATGGTGCAGGCCTAATGGGCCACCCGCTGCCCATAAAGCATACGCTACGGTCAATCTCTTGCCCATGCTGGGGCCCTTAGTGAATCAAGTGGTGCACAATATTGGACAGTTGATTCATCCTTAACAGTCAGACCTGAACAAGCAGAAATAGTATTAAAACTGGAAAGTAGAACCTATATTAAATTATTTTGGTTATATTTAGCCACTGATTTGGCCACATGAAGTCTTAATATAATCGAAGGACTGTACGTTGGCCTTTTACGATATAAAGTCGGAAGTATTGAACGTTTAAGCAGAGATTAAACTTTAACATACAAATCGAGATAGTGATAACCGTATCAGTTTATAAGAAATCCAATATTGTCGACTGATTACTATAGCAAGTCAGGAAACTACAATAATGATTTAAATGTAATTCCTTACCGCAGATAATCACCTTTACCCTCCTATTTTTCGTAGTTTAAGAGATCGGTCACAACATTGCCTTGGACTTTGTATTATGACACATTGCGCACTGAACAGCTTTACGCATAGAACTGACCACTTGATCATCATTTCCGATAGTGTCACAATGGAGATATAGGCTCTCAATTGTTTTAAATGAAACCACTGACTGTTTGAAGAATCAGTCGTGGTAATTGCAATGCTGGGCACTGCATATTGTGACAGCAATTGTATTTTATTAATATGCTTTGTGTGACAGGAATGTAATAAATTGTATTGTTTTAGGATACAATTGGACTATTGACTATTTGAACGAATGCAAAGACGTCGAAGACGGCTCAATTAAAACTCATGGCTAAATAGATTTAGTATTTGGCCTCTAAGTGCAATATAAAAAGTCGCAGGACTCTTCAATTCACCGTGGCTAGGCTGAGAGAGGATACTGATTTGTAGCGATACCCCGGTCTCCCGCAGCGATATCCCGGTCTCCCGCAACACAACTTCTGGTCTCTTGCTGCAAATGAGCTGTTTGTCCCAGAAGTGAGAACAATAAGAACACGACACAAATAACAACAACAACGACAAGGAGAATAAATACGGAGTTTTTACGTGTGATTTGACAAAGCAATATCCGAAACAAAACAACATGTATTCCTCTATCAGAGGCCCCGCCCTCTCTCTCACCGCTTAACCCATGTAACTGAAAGTCCCGCCCTCTCTCTCACCGCTTAACCCATGTAACTGAAAGTCCCGCCCCCTCTCTCGCCGCTTCACCCATGTAACTGAAAGTCCCGCCCTCTCTCTCTCTCTCTCGCCAATAATATCATTTTGAGCATCACGTTGCAGGCGTTCCGTCGGGAGAGAAGAACGCCTTGGAACGAGGTTACGCCGTGGCTGATTGCCCCTTTATCGGACCCCCTCTTCCTCGACCCACCTTGGCTGCACTATTCTCCAAATGCATGTAGTGGGCTAGCATCAACTCCTGGCCCTAAATTGAAAATGTAGCCCAACTAACCTGCGCATCCACCACTTTTCCAAGGAGATGGTCCGCACATTGGCCTAACGTTAATGTTCCCAGTGCTTTTAAGCAGGAGGATCTGTTATGGTTCCGGATAATGGAAGGAGACGACGTGTCGGTCAGGGAGCAACTTTTTCATAACCGTGTCCGGGAGACCATCGTAAGTAACACTGATAGGAATCGAACGGATTCGATTAATACGTTAACACTTCAGATGTTTGCTTGTCGTGTGTGAACAGCTCTAAAGCTCAATCAATGTTACTTTTTGGATTAATGTCACTGTTAAACTAAGAACAATTATTGTAATCATGGCATAATCAGTTATTTAAAGATCGCAATGCTTGCCATCTCTTATCTAGGGTTTTGTGATATTTGCCGTTTCCAATTATTGGATGGTTGCTACAGCTGGTTTCTGTTAAAGCCATCCATGCTCGTCCCGGGTTCATCTTTTTACATGTCCTCTTATAATGCCATGACACTACTGTGGTTTAGTTGCTTTCGACACTGTTTGTAAATGGTTTATTTACAGCTGTTTAACAGTTACCGCCTGTAACTGACCTCATCTTTAGTTTTCGTGACATTTGGCACTGCTGTGCCAAAATGCACAGCAGTTCCAATGGTGTAGGTCGGAAATGTATGTTGATATGCTTCTTGTAGATAAATTGATCCTCATCCATTATTCTCAAAGTTTTCTATATGTGTTTTCTATATTGAGGTCTGTCTCAGAATACATCCCAATGTATAGCCATATGAATTGCTCAGTGATTGGCACCATGTGGCGACATTGTCTGAAACATATGTTGACGATGGCTGCCTAGATAAAGACACAAATAACACATTTGATTGAAAGGGTTCATAGCCTTGAACGAATCAACCCATGGGCTTGTGTTTACTGTCTTAACCTATTCTAGTACGCCTACCTTTCCAGTGATGGTAATTACCATTTATTAAAGACTGACTACCTGACTCATAGGTTATGCCATTTGTCAAACTAAATGCAAGGACTCTCACTGCCCTCAACTATTGTTTTGGTCAAAGCTTATCAGTCAGTAGTTGTTATATACACATACAGCAAACAGTATTTGTGAATGTCACTCACCTTTTGAACAACCTCAACATTTTCTTAGTACGTCTTTAGATATTGTTTCTGACAATTTTATGTTTGATTATATAGAATATGCTGCACTGTGTGATAATCCAGTCAACTCTCTCAAACTACCTGGCTGGCACATGGAGCTTTAGGCAAAGGGGTTTGTCGGTTCCATTGTGCATCACTGTGCTACTTAGTGTTGACATTTTAAAAGAACCCCAAAAGTTGTGAAAGGACACGAGACAGTGTTTGCTTACTGCTGGTATTGCCTACTCAAACACTGAGCTGTAGATTCCCAAACAAACACACAGTTCCAAAGTGTACACTCACACCGTGGGCAGTATCCCCCTTCTTCAGCTGTTAATTGTCATTTTTCCTTTGTCCTTAGTTTAGTTGGTGGGAATATAACCGGGGATTAGCCTAATGTATAGACGGTTACACACTGTTGATCAAGCCCAAACCCTGAGCTGGTTAGTTTATGCGCACAACAAATTGTTGGTTAATTGCAACATCCCAGGGATCTGTTGCGCTACAGTGGCTATAATCCTACTGGCAACATAAGCACTGTGAAATTATCAACAGGAAGGAGAAAAAATATTTGATTTGAACACATTTGTCACATTTGACCAATTTCTTGTCCCTGTAATAGCATTGGAGTGGCAGATGCTTGATCACTTTTCCCTAAATCCTGTCTTCTTAACTGGGTCAACACCTCTTGTGCTTCTTCATGCATTATAAAGGCTAAAGAATAGGCCCCTCCCCCATTTGAAACATATGGAACTCTAGTGTTCATTAGTTCTTAGTGATGCTTGCAAAGGAGAAGTCCTGATGTGAAGGGTTACTGTGGGTCCTAGTTACTCTTGGCATGTTGTGAGATGTGATCCACTGCTTAGCAACTCTTAAAAGAAAAACACGGTGCTTTGAAATTCCCTGTAAATTAAAAGAAGTTGTGACATTATGAGTTTACAAAGTTATTACAAAAGTTATGAGTGCTCATTTTACCATTGTTTATGTGTGGTATGATGGCTGTGTTTGTATGTTGTTTGTGGGAACGGTTCTGGTGGCAAACATGAGCCATGTTGACAGATCTGAGGTGTGTTGGTTCTCTAGTGTGTGTGTGTGTGTGTGTGTGTGTGTGTGTGTGTGTGTGTGTGTGTGTGTGTGTGTGTAACTGTGCTAGGAGTGCTGAGGTCTAGTTTAGAGGTGTCTCCTCGGAATAATTTTGGCTGACTACATTAGCAACAGAGAGCTCCCTGTAGTCAGTGTTTGTCTACTGAGATACCTGTTAGGTGGGGAAAACAAGTTCAGACATTTAGCAGAGACAAATTTCTAGACTTATTCTGCAAGTGCACAAATGTTTTGCACAATGGAATAAACAAACGGGGCAAAAAGCAGGTTATTGTTACAAAGAGTGTTTCTTTGTTACTCAAAGTGAAATAGGGCTAAGTCGTATTGGTTTAGAGAATTTAAAAAAGCATTACACCATTAGACATACAAGGCTTGAATATTTTTTCAGTTTTACCTAAATATTGACATTGTGTATGTGATCTTTATCCCTTTCAAACATGAATCCTCCAACTGGAAACAAATTGAATTGTGTTCATAAGCGACTCATGTTGTCACTCTGCGATCTGTCTAAAGCTGTTGTTGATGAATCCCTGTTTAGTGCCAGGCTCCTGGCTGACATGTCACTGTGACCAACTAGCAGCCATGCGCTAGCACTTGGGGTGTAAGGTTGTGACTATTCCTAGACCAGAGATTGCAGCACAACTAATGGCTTAAGCACATTTGTGGGTCATAGTCCATAGTTCAGGGAAGAGTTGATCACCGTGTGCTGACGTCCCTCTGCCATCAATCGTCCTAGACCAATTTTCCCCTCTATGATAACGTGTGTGTGTGTGTGTGTGTACGTTTGCAGCGCTTGATCATTAGCAGAAAATGATTGACATTTTCACTGTAAATTGCCGGATATTTGCATCTGTGCCGATTTTTAGATCACCCATACAACTGGTTCCCTTGCACATTAAATACTCAGAATATTGTACAACTAGAGCTTTGCATATACAGCAAGTCCGCTGTCATCTTCACTGATCTGTGAAAGGCTGTCATGTGATCAGTCAGTGTGCAACTCTGTATGTAACACCAGCCTCTGGATTTTCTTGGGATGACCCCCCCCTCCCTCACTCTGGCTGCTCAAGTACCTCAAATCTCTGATGCTAATCAACCTGGTCAAACAGACCTTTTTGTCTGTGGCTACACTATAACCAAGGAACGGGCTGCCTGAAGCATTGCAACTAAAAGTAATAATAAGACCCATCTGAAGAATGACCGGAATAAAATGTATATGTCCTTTTTTTCGTCTCTTGCTACAGATCTGTGTCCTCCTGTTCACATGCCTGTACATCGTGTCCTACCTCATACTGACACACTTCAAGAAGAACGCAGAGTTTGTCACGGGTGAGCATGAGAGCCAGTCTAGTATTCCTGCTATGTGGGTAGCTAAGGCCATCAACACTGTTATCCCTGCTAGGCTAGCTGGTAAAGTAATCAACACATAGGTATCCTATCAAACTACAGTGCCTGGAGCAAAACTGTGACTATGTTGACAGCAGAGGTAATGACATAAAAGTTCAGCAATTTCTGTAGTGTGGAGGGGCACACCTTGCGTGCAAGCACATACAAATCTCATGCAGCAAATACATAGTTTTTCCCACAAGCCACCTCTTCTCTGCAAACACACGATCACAATCACTGTATTTTAGAGTACATATTGCACTACACATGTACTCACTATACATGCATCAAGGTCTGATATAGCTGTGATTCACTCTGTTGCACTCAGAATGGTCCCAGTCAATAATATATGTTCATAATTTGGCCCCCCTGCACATGACCAGGTGATTATCAATGGGTGACTTCTTTATTTTTTGAGTTTCAGTTCATTATGATGCATGTATTTATGAAAACCCCACTGTAGCCTCTCTCTCAGCACAGTCCACTGGACCTTGGCAGGCACACAGTCCCCCATACTGCTCAGAGATGGGAGTTACATAACATAACTCAACATTTACAGTACATGCATCACCTCCTCAGTCAGACTGACCTGCTGTGGGTCAGGTTAGGTGGTCGGGGGAGGTGAAGAATGTTCCTGCAAGATAAACCCATATCGCTATTCCTAGCCCAAGGCCCTTCTGCACAGACACAAACATCTCATGTGTTTACCAAGGATAGGCATGGATTATTATTTTTTTTTTTTTTCAATATGAATTTGCTTGCTGGTGGAAAAAATTGAATTAGATGTCTAGCAACCCAAACAAAAGGATCCATGATCCAATGATTCTTTTTTTATTTTATTAAACACATATCAATAAATATAACGATAACCAAACTTAAGTTACATGTCCAAAGGAAATGCTTATTGGATCCAGCTGTAGCTCCTCCTAACAGCTGCTCAGTATTGGTGCAGCCAGCTCCACTTATTGGACTCCTGAGCAGTCTGTGAATGGCTGTGAGACATAAGCAAACTGCTGGCATCCTCTGTGTGTCAGTAACAGCGGAGCTGTTGTGCCTCGGAGCGACGAGGCAGTTGTGCAATACAGGTCTATAAAAGCTAGTATTGGTTTTAAATGGAGCGCATTTTTCTCTTTGTTGTACATGACTCAACCTGATATATCGTTGAACTGCAGCAAGCCTCACTTTCCTTCATCATAAACAACTGAAATGTTTTTTCTTGTTGCTACATTTAGTCTATTTCTATTTTACAGTCCAAATGTTTATCATTTAGCACTAATGAACAAGGAAAATTAATTTGCTTTTTGGTTCCAATGCACTTTTGGACACTTCCAGTATGTCCTGGACATAATGTTCTGAAGATAAGCTCCCCCTCTTTCCACTTGGAGAGGTGGTCCCCCTCCGCTCACCTTGCCGGTCACTTTCCAGCTCTCCTCAGATCACTTCTTGAAGCACGTCCATCCACACATTATTATTTCCCCTCACTGAGCCCAAACCGATAGGAACCCATTTATTACATTCCAACCATTCCAAACAATCTCAATGCTTTCCATATCTTCCGTTCTAGCCAAACATTTGTTTGATGTTATTTAATGTTTTTACAAGCCTGCAGCTGTTATTAATGAAATGGATGTTATCACTAATTTCCTGTGCTGTCTTTCTTTCAGACGACGTTGAAGATGCGACCGTCAACAAAATTGCGTAAGTGAATGAGCCACAATGATCATTGGTTCCCACGTGTGTGTGTGTGTGTGTGTGTGTGTGTGTGTGTGACCTTTGTCCCTACGCGCTGGCAGAACATACCACTACCCCTCCCTCCCTATCAACTAGATGGTGCTGTACAGTCACACCCATATCCCTGACGAGTTTGATTACGTAGGTAGGCTACATAACGAGGTAGGTTCAACACCTACCCGACCTTTCCTTGGCTTGTCTCCTTAGTCAGAGAATAACAAGTCAAAGGGATTAAGAATCAAGTGTGAATGAGCAACGTGTTGGAGCAGAGACAAAGATGTGGTTATAGTGTGGGAGAGAGGTTGACGTGTGTGTGTGTGTGTGTGTGTGTGTGTGTGTGTGTGTGTGTGTGTGTGTGTGTGTGTGTGTGTGTGTGTGTGTGTGTGTGTGTGTGTGTGTGTGTGTGTGTGTGTGTGTGTGTGTGTGTGTGTGTGTGTGTGTGTGTCTTCCCTGCGCAGGCTGTGGTTGTGCACATTCACGCTCTCGGTGGCGGTGTGCGCGGTGCTGCTGCTGCCCATCTCCATCCTGTCCAATGAGGTGCTGATCACCTTCCCACAGAGCTACTACATGCGCTGGCTCAACGGCTCGCTCATCCACGGTACGCCTCGGTCCTCCTGACTGCCTCTCACCAAGCGTACACTCAAACTCCCTTGTGCTCACATACAGGACATTCCTCCCGGAGCCCGGCAGAAACCAAACCGACAAGCACTGAGAAATGACAATGACGAAATCAAAGAGGATAATTATCATGGCTCAGTGTTGACAATGCGTGTACTCTTCTTCCTAGACTAGGAGATCCACCTCAGGCCTGTACCTCCCTAGTTTTAAGTAACCGATAAGTCATAACGATTAACCGTATATAAAGAATGAAGAGTAAACGACGGGAAAGGTGTGGCTGAAAAACATTCAATAAGTACATTGTTTGTTCCACCATTTCAGCCATCTCACATTCACGACCCTCCCCACCATACTTATCTCACGCTGCATGGCAGGCCTACGCCACGCGGTGGTGGACAACGGTACCGCAGGTGGATGAATGCTTGGTTTAAAGGCTGTATGTCCTACCCTCCTCCTCCACTCTCTAGGCTTATGGAACCTCGTCTTCCTCTTCTCCAACATGTCCCTCGTCTTTCTGATGCCCTTCGCCTACTTCTTCACCGAGTCTGAGGGGTTTGCAGGGTCCAAGAAGGTCCGTGGTTCAATTCATTGATCGCCCTAGCCCTAGCCCTAGCCCTAACCCTCACATGGTAGCATCCACGATGCCATTGCTTCTTCAATGGGAAATAGCTGCATGTGCATGGATAATTTGACATAGGTCTATGTTTTAGGGTGTGATGGCGCGGGTGTATGAGGCGGTGGTGCTGCTGGTGCTGCTGGCGCTGTTGGTGGTAGGCATGGTGTGGGTGGCCTCCGCCCTCCTCCACCACAACATGGCCCGGGAGAGCCTCTACGGTGAGGCCAGAACACGATGCCAGGACTCTCTTCTGTCACAATGTAAACATTGGTAGCAACTTATTGGGTTCCCTTTGTTTCCAGACCTGTGGGAGTATTATCTACCCTACTTGTACTCTGGGATCTCTCTCTTTGGAGTGATGCTGCTTTTATGTAAGTATAGCAGAACCTTTTAAATACACATTTATTTGGTTAGCGATATGGTGAATACTAGAAGGATTGATTGTGTGTGTGTGTGTGTGTGTGTTCTCCTCCTCAGTGTGCACCCCCTTTGGCTTGGCCAGAATGTTCAGTGTGACCGGAAGCTTCCTGGTCAAACCCAGGGTGAGGTTCAACTCTTTTTAAACTCCAAGTGAATAATTAAAGTGTTGTGTGTGTTTACATGCACATCAGAACGAAACAACGAAACGATGGATGGCCTTACAGCAGTTACTATGTGGGATTGCAATATGAGTATTAAAGCTGTGTAGGTCAATTGAACAAATGAAATGGAAAGCAGCAGGAACTGTCAGGTTTATTAGACCAAGCTCTCCCGCTCTGCTCTGTATAAATGCAGTTTTTCCTCAGTTCAACTCGGATCCTTCTCATTGTGTCCCCCACAGCTGCTGGAGAACATCGAGGACACTCTGAGCTGTACCATCTTTGAGGAGGCCTCCCTCTCAAGAAAACTCCAGCGTGAGTCACTCGCTGGGCACCTTTTTAAGTGAATCATTTCACCATGTTTCCATGGGAGATGCTGAGCGTATGTTTGTGTGGTCTTGTAGGCGGTGGTAGTACCTCCTGCTGGGTCACACTGAACATGGAGGCGCTGAAACAGGAGTATCACACAGTCCAGACCAAGCGCCATGCCCTGGGTACGCATCCTGCTGGAGCGCTTCCAACGCTCTGGCAGATTCATAAGTCAAAACTTGGCTAAACGATGTAAAAAATAAATAATGTTTCTGTTTCAGAGATGCGTGGGAAGGCATCCCCATGGCAACGTAACCTGGGCTACCCACTGGCGATGCTTTTGCTGCTGGCACTGACCGTAAGTGTGTCACCACCACCGTCGCAACGCTGTCCTCTGTGACCTCCCCACAACTAGCATGGCTGCGCGTCTCCTTGACTTAATGGTGCGTTGTGTTTCGCAGGTTGTCTGTGTTCTGATGGTGTGCTTCAATGTGCTGGAGCTGCTCTTTGATGAGACGGCTATGCCTCGGGGCATGGAGGTGAGGGCTCTGTTTTGAAAAGACATGTCTGTGAGTGTTGCATGTTTTGGTTTGTTTGCCGGAGCTGACCTCTGACCTCTGATGGTGTCTGTGGGTTACAGGACCCTCGTCTAGGCACTGCTTCGTTCTCCATGTTTGGCTCACTGGGAGCCGCAGTGCAAGTGGTGCTTATCTTGTATCCTTTCATTTGAGGTCATTTACATAGACGAGCACATTGAAATGCTAATGAAGCACATCATGTTTCCCTGCTGTCAACTCATCTTTTCAAGATCTCAGACTGCCTTTCTGGAGGTAGAGGGTTATCTGCATGTGGGTGTGTAGACTAACTCTTGAGGGCTCCAGCTCTGTTAAATGTCAACAAATGGATGTTCTTAAGAAATGTTAATCTTTAATAAATGCTTCAGGCCTGCCGATACGAGTCGTCGATGTTAATGCACATATAAAAATAATGTAAACCTTAACCCTGTGCACCAGCTACCTAATGGTGTCCTCAGTGGTGGGCTTCTACAGCTCTCCTCTCTTCACCAGCCTCCTGCCCCGTGCCCAGAACACCAACCTCACACAGGTAAACAACAACATACTCGTTCTACTCCAGGTTGCAGACCAGATGGCTTGATTCAGAGGACCAGAGAAGGCACAATAACTACAGAAGGGAATACGATGCCGTTTACTCAATCTCTTCAAAGTGTGATTGCACCTATGTTCTAAATGGCACTGTGTGAAAAGTACGCAGCCATTATTTCCCCCTAGTCCTTTGAAATATTCAATGTATTTAAATGTATTTGAGCTAAGGATTTTAATTATTTATGCAGGTGTGAACAGGATTCCACTTGTTGTGTCCAATACTAGAATCATAAATCATGTCTTCATCTCCTGTTTATTGAAGACGAGAGCATTTATAATGCAATAACATTGTAAAAAAAAAAAAAAGTGACTGAATCAACCAAACAAACGGGTTACCTGTTTGCAATGTGTGGCAACATGCTTTAAGAAAACACGACAACCCTACTGACACTTCATCAGTGAGGGGAATGTGATGACTTGTGTAAGCATGAAGCATGAACCTTGCTATTTGCCATTTTAAACCATGACCTCTTACCTGGCCCCTTCTTTCAGATTATCGGGAACTGTGTTTCTTTGCTCATTCTCAGCTCTGCACTGCCGGTTTTTTCACGCACACTTGGTAAGCAGCACTTGGTCACAAGCTTCTAATGCACCATTCACCACGAGAAAGCCTCTCACAATGCTGTTTGTGCTAATTTAGCAACATTAGCTGTGAACCTTTCGTTGGCCACAAGAGGGCACGTGTGTCCAGTTGATGGCTGCGGCTAGTGAAGCCTGACTTGTTAATAGAAGAACCAACTCATTTACACCTGTCTTGTTAATAGAACCAACTCATTTACTCCTAATGTCTTGTTGATAGAACCAATTCATTTACACCTAATGTCTTGTTGATTGAATTAATTTCCACCTACATATCTTGTTTTCCCACAGGGATCACTCGGTTCGATCTCCTCGGAGACTTTGGCCGCTACAACTGGCTGGGGAACTTCTACGTCGTGTTCCTGTACAACATGATGTTCGCTGGCCTGACCTCTGCGTCCCTCATCAAGACGGTCACATGGGCGGTGCAACAAGAGCTCATCCGTGCCTTTGGTCAGTCTTTTTATTTTTGTGTGTTTTACACCCAGTGTTCCAGTGCCCCACCCCCTCTCCCAGTGTTCCAGTGGGCTGGTCCCTTCCTCAGATAGAAAGATACAATCCTTCAGGAAGGTGCCGGGGACGGGAGGGGAGCAGGCTCTCCTTGGGGACCCTCAGACCACACACACACACACACACACACACACACACACACACACACACACACACACACACACACACACACACACACACACACACACACACACACACACACACACACACACACACACACACACACACACACACACTCCTTCCTCGAGACACGGATAGCATCTCGGCTCTGATGCCCTTAAAACACTCTTTTGTTCTCTGACCATTGGTCGTTTGGTTTATTCTTTACTTATGTTTCCTACAGCTTGCTGTGTGATTAGTGGTCGTTTTTTGCTTCTCCCTGCAGGTCTGCACAGGCTGCCCCTTACAGTGTCCCGCTCCACCGTCCCCTTCAGACTCCTCCTGGCCAGCGGCTTGTCTAAGATCCAGTGAGTCTGGGTTCCTCACCATGTGCCTTGGGACCTACTGGGACCCTGCCTGCACTGGACCGCTGGCGCTGACCGGGACTTGAATTCAATCTGCCATGTGATTGGTCCTTGGGTCCCCCCCCCACCAAGCTAAAGTCTTTCCCCCCTCTGTTCTAAGAAGCTGGAGTGGTTTTGGGGGCGGGGGTGCAGAATGACCAATGGGAGTTCTGCCCAGGGCCCCTTTTTTTTTCCAAGGCTGAATCAACGTTGTATGAGATGCTAGCTGTGGCTAGTTGCTAACAACTTGGACAATTACTGACATGACAAAAAAAGGATCACGGGCGTTTTCCGATTCATGGCGTAATTTAAAGATGACTACAGCAAGCATTCCTACTCCCCTCCCCTCACAGGCCTTATAGAGAAAAAACTCCCTTTGGATCGTTGTTGCTATGGACACACGAATAAAACCAGCACAGTTATTTGGGAATATTTCGTTTTCTCTGTGAGCACATTTCCTCTTCCTGCTCTCAAGTCTTAGGGTTCCACTTTCCTCCTCATCGCTTCCCTCTATTAGGGTTCACCACTATTTTAGGAGGACTCCATTCCATGGTTGGTTGGTCTACTTTGCACTACTGCGATGTTGTTTTGTTAATGAGAGGAGCCTCTGCATGGGGAAAATGTTAAATTTGGGGGACCTTGGGAAGGAACAGGATAGACCACACTAATGCGTAACAAGCATTTACTGTGATGATCACTTATTGTGAGTCTATGCATTATTCTGAGACCGTAGACTTGCTGAGTATACAAGTCTCTGTGATTCCGAATGAAACACATGCACTAACAAAAATGGCTTTACACTTTTGACCTGTACCATTTACATGTCAAAGTTTTATTTCCTTTGCTGCATGGGTTTTCATAATGCAGAGTGACTTTGCATTCCTACCTTTAGACCATTCAAACTGTGAAACTTAAACGTGGAAAAAACAAAGTGCACTATTTTATACTAGGGAGTTTTACACTTTAGCTGAAGAAATTGTTTAGTTATTTTCTTATAAGGGGAGTTACTAGTCTAGGACTAGTTTGACAGGAACTTTTAGTGAATGTGTAGGATTCTTTTGTATTTATTTAAAGCAAATGTGACATGAAATATTGCATTCAATCATTCCAAATCCCTTTTTTCTTTTTTAAGAAATCTGTTATTTTTCTAACAAGATGTATTAGTGATTCCATGTCACTGTTGGCTAGTAAAGGCTACTTTGCTGTATCAGCAGGAGATTATAAGTGAGCTTGGTGGCCAGCAGGTGGCAGCCGCTCATATATTCAAATCCTTTTGCGCTCTCAATACATAATCACCTGACACTTCCCTTCCCGGCCAGTAATTACGTGGAGCACTATTGTGAGCTTTCATTCAATTTGATTTATCTGGTTCTTCTTTGTGGGAACTTGCATTTAGAGCAATTTGTGATGATAATTGTCAGTTTTGCATATTGCGTCTTTGGCGATGAGATTTTCACAGGTGTTTTAAAAGAATGCAATTTACGGCTGAACCATTTACAAAACGTCTTTAGAGCTGTTTCTCAAAGATGGCAACGCTGTTTTTTATGGTTGTAAGATGCTGATATTTCAGATTTTCTCAACTGAATTATATGCCACAATGTTGTTTATTGAGCAAAAATGCCAATAAATGTTTTGTATACAAAATTGATGTCTTTTTTTGTTAGATAAAGGATTCTACATAAAATGGTATAATTGTTTTATAACACACTTTGCATTGCGTAAAACCTCAGTGGCCCATTGTGTTAATGTACCAAGTAACCCACCCCCACGTCCCCTGTATTCTAGTTGTGTGTGGGTGTCTGTGAGGCGGTAGTGTGGCGGGAGTGTGCGTGCGTACCCCATGTCTGTCCGCCCATGTGGTGCCGTGTGTCTAATCAGCGGCTGAACAAAGCGGTGTTTAGGCCGGTCTGTCAGCAGGCCGGCCGCCACGCCACTACATCCAGGGCCCACGCTTTCCACACGGATGCAGCAGCTAGATAAATAAATAAATAAATGAGAGGGCGACGCTCGGCCGCTTTCTCTCATTCACCCCCCCCCCCCCCCCCCCCCCCCCCAAAATCCTTTCTTCTATTCGTCATCCTCGCCTATTGTTTATTTCCTGGGCCCATTTATTTAGTTCTGAAGTAGGAATGAGAAATCTGATTAAGGTCCTTCATGTTCCATGTTTTAATTGGGCCTTTTGTTTTGTGTAGCTCTTCCTTTTAAGGAGTGAAACTTGACATCCTTTGAACATTAGATGGATCTAAAGACTGGTTATCCTTTGAGGTGTGTGTGTGTGTGTGTGTGTGTGTGTGTGTGTGTGTGTGTGTGTGTGTGTGTGTGTGTGTGTGTGTGTGTGTGTGTGTGTGTGTGTGTGTGTGTGTGTGTGTGTGGCTATAATTGTACCCACTGAGCTAATGTGTCTGGGAAGAAAGAAAATATCCATTACATTAGCAAATGATTGAAAGGCAGCTTTTGAAGTCTCTTTATTTCAAATTGTGATACCTTTGCACTAAATGTGTCTTACCACATAGTAGCATGCTGCATTTTAATAACATATCACAAGTCTTCATGAAAAGGGGTACCCGCTGTTTGTTCTTGTTCCCATCGTACTAAACTCTGCAGGCCAACCTAATTGAATGGCTTTCAATGAACTTAAAGTCATTTTCAATCAAAAAAGTAACTATTTGAATTCCAATTGAGGACACCTTATTATTTCTCCTTCAAGGCAGAGTCAGTATGTCTGCATCAAACGTAGCATCTAGTTATATACAGTAATATAAACTGCTCAAAAAAATAAAGGGAACACTAAAATAACACATCCTAGATCTGAATGAATGAAATAATCTTATTAAAAACTTTTTTCTTTACATAGTTGAATGTGCTGACAACAAAATCACACAAAAATGATCAATGGAAATCAAATTTATCAACCCATGGAGGTCTGGATTTGGAGTCACACTCAAAATTAAAGTGGAAAACCACACTACAGGCTGATCCAACTTTGATGTAATGTCCTTAAAACAAGTCAAAATGAGGCTCAGTAGTGTGTGTGGCCTCCACGTGCCTGTATGACCTCCCTACAACGCCTGGGCATGCTCCTGATGAGGTGGCGGATGGTCTCCTGAGGGATCTCCTCCCAGACCTGGACTAAAGCATCCGCCAACTCCTGGACAGTCTGTGGTGCAACGTGGCGTTGGTGGATGGAGCGAGACATGATGTCCCAGATGTGCTCAATTGGATTCAGGTCTGGGGAACGGGCGGGCCAGTCCATAGCATCAATGCCTTCCTCTTGCAGGAACTGCTGACACACTCCAGCCACAAGAGGTCTAGCATTGTCTTGCATTAGGAGGAACCCAGGGCCAACCGCACCAGCATATGGTCTCACAAGGGGTCTGAGGATCTCATCTCGGTACCTAATGGCAGTCAGGCTACCTCTGGCGAGCACATGGAGGGCTGTGCGGCCCCCCAAAGAAATGCCACCCCACACCATGACTGACCCACCGCCAAACCGGTCATGCTGGAGGATGTTGCAGGCAGCAGAACGTTCTCCACGGCGTCTCCAGACTCTGTTACGTCTGTCACATGTGCTCAGTGTGAACCTGCTTTCATCTGTGAAGAGCACAGGGCGCCAGTGGCGAATTTGCCAATCTTGGTGTTCTCTGGCAAATGCCAAACGTCCTGCACGGTGTTGGGCTGTAAGCACAACCCCCACCTGTGGACGTCGGGCCCTCATACCACCCTCATGGAGTCTGTTTCTGACCGTTTGAGCAGACACATGCACATTTGTGGCCTGCTGGAGGTCATTTTGCAGGGCTCTGGCAGTGCTCCTCCTGCTCCTCCTTGCACAAAGGCGGAGGTAGCGGTCCTGCTGCTGGGTTGTTGCCCTCCTACGGCCTCCTCAACGTCTCCTGATGTACTGGCCTGTCTCCTGGTAGCGCCTCCATGCTCTGGACACTACGCTGACAGACACAGCAAACCTTCTTGCCACAGCTCGCATTGATGTGCCATCCTGGATGAGCTGCACTACCTGAGCCACTTGTGTGGGTTGTAGACTCCGTCTCATGCTACTACTAGAGTGAAAGCACCGCCAGCATTCAAAAGTGACCAAAACATCAGCCAGGAAGCATAGGAACTGAGAAGTGGTCTGTGGTCACCACCTGCAGAACCACTCCTTTATTGGGGGTGTCTTGCTAATTGCCTATAATTTCCACTTGTTGTCTATTCCATTTGCACAACAGCATGTGAAATGTATTGTCAATCAGTGTTGCTTCCTAAGTGGACAGTTTGATTTCACAGAAGTGTGATTGACTTGGAGTTACATTGTGTTGTTTAAGTGTTCCCTTTATTTTTTTGAGCAGTGTATATATATATATGTATATATGGCCAGAGACATCTTGGAGGTTTAGGGAGTTATTAGACCTATTAGAGGTAATAGCTGTGTAATCCAGGAGTCAGACAATGTCAGTGAGAAGGCGGGCAGTCTAATGGGATGTGGTACACTATCTCTATTGTGAAAACATGTGAATGAAGCGGCCGGGCAGATGCAGATTAGCTTTCCACACAGTTCTCTGTTTGAAGTGCATGCCAAAGTGCATTTAGAGCTATCGGTAGTCAGGCGCTTACAACACGCAGAGACGCTCACAGGAAAAAGGCGCGACTTGCTCGCTAATCAACTGATAATGGGTGGCCCAGTTCGCCCCACTCCGATCTCCCCCCGCCCTGTGTGCACTCACCCCGCCTTGCGTGCAACGCCGGTGCACCCTCACGGCACACTTGCTTCACGCGCTTTGTTGGCGCATGGTCTTCATGTAGACCACAGCACCATCCACCACCATCACTGGGACCACCATTGCATCCACCCACAGGACAGCTTAGTGCAGCCTATTGAACACAAGGAGCCAGCACCCCTCGATGCCTTTTAGATATGAGACATTTATTTTTAGATAAAGGTTTATTAAACAAGATTTACATATATATATATATATATAGAATATATATATATATATATATATATATATATATATATATATATATATATATATATACATACATAAAACGTTGCTGACCTCTGACCTGCTTGCATGGGGCCAGGAAGTTCCACCCTGGTCTAGTCTATTGTCCACCCCACTACAGCCCCCCCCCCTCCCGGTCCTTGGCCTGGCCGCTCTGTTCTTAAAGGTCAGTCCTTCAAATGCTCATGTTTATGCACATTGTGGTCTTGACCACTTGTTTAAAGTGATTAGAGACCATAGGGCTGAAGCGCAGCCACTGACCGGTATAAGACCCCATGTGGGTGACTAGTCCCCTTGTGTGTGTGTGTGTGTGAGTGTATGTTTTAGTGTGGTACGTGTATGGTTCAGCGTGTGTGTTTGGTTAAGTGTGGTGTGTGTCAGTGCTTGCCACACCAGCCTTTTCCTGCTCTGATAGCGAGGTGACGGACAGTGGAGTGAGTTTCTACTGCTGCATGGCTAGGAAGATGAGAGGTCCCTGACTCACCAACCCACCCTTTCCAACGGCCTCCATACAAGGAAGTCAGCGGTGCAGAGTGTATATTCAGCTAAAAAGACAAGGCAAACACCTTAATATGTCAAGAAGCCAGCATTGTTTGAGAGTAATGGGCCCACGCTTTATGATAACCCACTCTACTTTCTTTAAGAGACAACGCCTAATCTTTTCCAATGCAAAAAGCCCACACCTTCGTATTTTGTGTCGTTATCAACGGTTTTGGACACCCTACGATGTGGTTTTCCAGGAGAGATTGAGAGTCAGAGAGAGCAAGAGAGAGATAGAGACGGAGGACAGCTCTAATGGGATGGATGGCAGGTTTCTGACCCCGAGGCCAGGTGCTGCCTATGGGGCAGCCTGTTGGAGGGACAAAGCAAAGGGTAGACTAACCCAGGCAGGAAAGATCTCATTTTCTCTGCTTTGGTTGTAGCAGGAAACTGGGCCATTCACTCAGCTATATACTCCCATCCTGAAGTGGGGGAGTGAGGGCAGGGAACAGCCGGGGGGGGGGGGGGGGGGGGGGGGGCCGGAATGGGGATACCAAAAGAAAACTAATAATAATGATTGCGGTTCCATCTCCAGCCCACAGATGTTTGCTTCCTTCCGCTCCCCTTGTGTGGGCATTGCAGAGGATCAGAAACATCACGTTGTTGATATGAGCGCGTTTCTCTTTTTGTTTTTGATTGAGTCAATCGCTGCATTTGTCATGATGGCTGAAATCTTTCATCTGTGCTCGGGTCCAACTGAAGCATTCCTCCGTGTTTATCATAGACAGGAAGATGAGGTCTGTCCACGCCACCCCTCCCCTCAACATCCTGGGATCTTCTGGAACCTTCCTTACAAGGCTGACGTTCCAGGGCCACTATGTTGCTTCAAGTACATCACTATGCACAAGGACATTCTTTCCACTATCCAGAATGTGAACTGGGATAAATAATGTTTAGTTAGCGTGCATTAAGAATCAGTGTCGTAGGTATTATCAATCGATGTTTAAGATCAATTATCCTTGAATGATTCCCTTTAAATCTGTCACTTGGATTCCATATTGTTTTGTGAGTCTGCTACTGCCGCATGATTGAGGCAACAGAAAAGGGAATGCATTCATTAGTACATAGTCTTTTCTGCATATGTATGCTGAATAGGTATGGTATATTTTTCAAAGCACTTTGAAAAATATACCATACCTATCCAGCATACATATGCATAATATGAAAAAATATAAAACTTCGGAGTAGCTACAAAAAGCTACTTGTATATTTTTTCATTGAGTAAATGTAGGCTACATAACAGCCTTATAACAACAAAACTGGCTTGCATTTCCAAATGTCAAACCGTAAACCATGTCTAAAATATTTTTGGCATCCTTCAATTTAAAAAACTGTCGTCCTACTGTCAATTATGAGAGTTCAGGGATTCACACATGATAATGACAACCTTTGAACTTTAAGGGTACTTGTAGGGTACATTAATTAACCGTTAATCAACATTTGGTAATGCAGTAATGAGCATTATTAAATAGCATTAGCATAGGGGTTAGGATAGTGGTTAGGGTTAGGGGCAGTAGGTTCGGTGAGATGCAGGATTAAGGGTTAACCCTTACCCTATATTGAATAATGTATCAATTAATACCTTAGTTAACATGAACACCATTGGTAAACATGAACACAATTAGGTAATAATTCCTAAACCATTAGTAAACTGTTAATTAACTGTTTGTTAATGCTTATTACTGCATTAACGTATCTTAATTAATGGTTAATTAATGTACCCTTATGTAAAGTGTTAGCCTTTAATTCCTATTAATATTAACCTCCACAAATGACTAGACGTGATGTCTGAGACCTATCAATCTTCCCTCTATCCTCTGTAACCTGCTATGACAATATCTCTTGACAGATTTATTTTTGATGAATCCCCTATTCCCAGCTATTGTGTTGAGATAGAAATAATAAAAAAGGTTGCTGGGAGTTTCCAGCTTGATGGTCTTCTTTGGTACGCTTGGTTCAGAGATCACCTGGGTGTCACCTTGGATCTCCTGGTTGAACGGGAAACAAAGGAGAGTCTGGCTGATAGTGTGAGACGGCGTGTCACAGAGTCAAGGCTGACAAGAGGATCTGACGTTGTTCCCCACCTTTACCGCGGGCTGATGTTAAAATACAGCAGAGTATTAGCCTAACAGTAGACGTTGGACTGTGACTATGAGCCACGACAAACGAGCATTCTGATGGCAGAGCTCTTGTTCTGAATGTATGAATGACGTTTGAGAAAAGATGTGACATCATAAAAAAAATCCATGCTTTCATTTTCAACTTCTTCTTGTAGGATCATTTGTGTTGAATCAAAAACATTTTATTTGCTCATTTCTATTATATTACAACTGAGAATACATAGGCCTATTGTTACGCTTAACAAATGATATTAACGTAAGAAACATAAAAGCACGCTAATCATCGAGGACTTGTGGAGTTGAAGCTGGAGGCGTGTGCTGTGGGAACGCGCAAAGGAAGGGAGGGCAGTGTCGGCCAGGCTTTAATAAGATCCAATGGCTGGTGTACGGTGGCCAGGGACACTGACACGCCACGGAGGACAGTGTATGAACTTAAAGTCTTAAGCCAGGCACAACTAAAAAAGGATGAATAGGTGGCGTAGACTATGTACGGGCAATGCGTAGACATTTTTACGCGGTGGTATTCGGGCTAAATGCGCGCAGTTTTCTAGACAGGACCTGTCCGGCGCACAGTGAGTGAAGTGGTAAGTGACTTGAATCCACCTGCGTCAAGACAGGTAGCCTACTTCCGAAGGACCCATGGAGACTGCTTGCGATTGTAAGATGAATACTGCATTAAACCAACTGTGAAATATTTACATTATTCCATTTTTGCGGAGACTTTGTAGACTTTTTTTTATGTTATGGTTTGACGGCTAAACAATTTTTTATAGAATAGAATGAGTTATTGCAATTAACAAAAATCGAAGTAGGTCTATATTTCTGTCTAAAATGGGCTATAACAAGATAACAAGTATTACATTCTAATTTCTTTCTAATGTCAAATTTTCATAATACAAACCAAAAATAACATTCTTTTTCATTTCAGAAGTTCCTTTTTTTTTAACTCCATGATTTGGAACGGATGAAGATTCGACCCTCTTTCAAATGAAGCCAAGCACCTGGCACCCCCTCACCGTGGGCACCGCGGGCCACTGAGTCCCTGGACCAAGAACCCTCGCCAATGAAGAAGTCCTGGTGGGCCCACATGGCACGGCTGGGCCTGCTCACTGTGTGCGCGTGCACCTGGCTGGTCCAGGGATGTGGCCCGGGCCCTCGCTACGGGGTCCGACCCAGGCACAGGAAGCTCACGGCAATGCACTACAAGCAGATGGTCCCCAATTTCTCAGAGAACAACCTGGGGGCCAGCGGCAGGGCGGAGGGCAAGATCACGCGCACCTCCGAGCGCTTCAACGAGCTCGTGTGTAACTACAACCCTGATGTAGTCTTCAAGGATGAGGAGAACACCAACGCAGACCGCTTCATGACCAAGGTGAGAGGATTTATGGTCATTGTTGGTCATGAACAATTTGAATGAATGATCCGGGTGAGTTATTATACATTTGACCCATCAGAAAGGTCACACGTTACTTTACTTGAGCCATTACTTGAATGGCTTTTTGATGTTGCACAGTAAGTGTATGTTTTGACTGAACATGGGCGGAGGATAATTGGTTATAGATGAACTGAAGATGCTCTCATTATTGCTGTCACATAAACTCCAAGCCAGTCCTCTGCTGGATGACAGATTAACTACATTTCCCAGAACACCAAGGAGCACATTTCACACTGCTTCAACCTGTAAGCACCTACAGCTCACCAACGCTTCAACTGCAAAACAACACGACCGCATATTGTATCATATACTTTATAAGTTCATGCCCTTGTCAGACCTTGAACGTACAACAAATATTTAACACAGGGTGTATAAGTGTTCCCTCCCTTTTTGCAAGATAAGAAGATCAGGATGTAATCCAACACTACCTTCCAGGAGACCGAGTTCCCTTTTAATGAACACTTCCATTTAATCTTTAACCAAAGTCTTTGTTATCTGTAATAAAACTATTCCTCTGTTCTGGGTGAGGCATACACAAGTAACTGGACTCATGCTGTTTATTTAAGCAAGTAGTTCCAAGACAAATATCGAGTCCAGCAAAGTGGCAAGCCTTTAAAAGACAAGTCAGCTGTTGAGGCTTTACATTGAGGTTTGTATAGTGTGTGTGTGTGTGTGTGTCTGTGTGTGTGTGTATGTGTGTGTGTGTGTGTGTGTGTGTGTGTCTGTGTGTGTGTGTATGTGTGTGTGTGTGTGTGTGTGTGTGTGTGTATGTGTGAGAGAGAACTTTCTGATACAGTGTGAGGATGTTAAGAGAGAGAGTGAGAGAGAGAGAGAGAGAGAGTGAGTGAGTGAGTGAGTGAGTGAGTGAGTGAGTGAGTGAGTGAGTGTGTGTGTGTGTGTGTGTGTGTGTGTGAGAACCTTCTGATATAGTGTGAGGACGTTAACAGAGAGAGAGAGTGTGTGTGTGTGTGTGTGTGCGCCCTTCGGATGCCCAGTTCGAAGACGTTAAGAGTGTGTGTGTGTGCCCTTGTGACACCCAGCGAGAGCGCATTGACTGTGTGTGTGTGCCCTTCAGATGCCCAGTATGAGCACGTTGATGTGGGTTGTGAGTGTGTGTTGAGAGTGTGTATGTGTGCATGTGCCCCTCTTTAGCCCAGATGTGAAAGACAGTCTTTGTGTCATTTGGAGCTGTGAGGGGTCGCCTATACAGAATTCCCACTCGCTGAAGTAATGGCACCGTCGGAAAAGCCGCTATTGTAGCTGTGACAATGAAACGCCTCTCCTCAATGGCATTGCGAGTTTGTTTGCTACCCCTTCTCCCTTTCGCACTCTTGCTGTTACATTCCCAAGAGCATGCCCATACATTCCTCCCCTCTGCCCTGTGAGCTAGGATCAACCTTGGCTCTTCACTAGCATGCCCCCCTTCTCACCCAAACTACTCACTCTAATGCTCTGTCTGTCTCTGCCTCTCTCTCTCTCTCTCTCTCTCTCTCTCTCTCTCTCTCTCTCTCTCTCTCTCTCTCTCTCTCTCTCTCTCGGGTCCCATGCATTGACTGCCAAAGCACAAGACAGGGACAGTGAAGACCAAAGACCTCTAGCTTTTGTTTTGTGTCGCATCTTGGATAACAGCGTCACTATCCCGCCTGTTATTGTCCTGTTCATTTTGACACAGTGTGCAACATTATGGCACATGTGGGCGTTGGAATAACTTTGCTGCACATTTCTGATCAAATGCTACAGGGATGACATTGAAAAACTCTGAGGAAAACCAGGGAGAAAGGCCTTGATTCATTCTCACATAAAAAGACCAAAACATGTGCCAAACTAGCTACAGTAGTTTAGTTCTTGTGTTGAGAATGTAGGAGAAAGGAGGTCTTGAGGTGGCCTTTAGCAGGATAAAGGAGGAATTGATGTGATGATGTCAAGTGACAAACCTGCATGCAACCAGAGCCAAAGTGATGAGATATCACACAAACTGTACACAAATGTTTCCCATCTACTTTTTATGCTTCTTTATCTCAAGCTGTCATTCCTTTGATATCAAGTAATTAAAAGTGTCTCAGATGTAGGCTACACTTTTCTTGGACAAAATACCAATCTTCATGTCTGCTGAACCTATTATTAAATACATTGAAATACAAGAGGGCAGGATATTGAAGTGGAAAGTGTATTGGTTAGGCTGTTCGACTCCCGGATTTAAACCCGCAAGGTTCTGGGTTCAAACCCAAATGTCTGCCTTCTATTTAACTCTAAGCATCCTACATGCAACCTGTAACCCTTACCTACTCATGACCTCATGTATGAAGAAACAAATACCACTGGTCAAAAGTGACTTAATGACTAATTTGTAAATAGTATTGGGAACACTAAGTGTCTTTCAGCACATTACACTGTTTGAAACACTCCTTCTGGTTCTTTCCTTAGCGCTGCAAGGACTGTCTGAACCGACTGGCCATCGCTGTCATGAACCAGTGGCCCGGTGTTCACCTGCGGGTCACTGAGGCCTGGGATGAAGACGGTCACCATCCGGCAGACTCTCTGCACTACGAGGGCCGGGCGGTTGACATCACCACAGATGACAGGAAAACAGAGAAGTATGGCCTTCTAGCTCAGCTGGCTGTGGAGGCCGGTTTCGACTGGGTGCACTATGAGTCGAAGTACCACATCCATTGCTCGGTTAAGGCTGGTGAGTTTGGGAAGCATTAGAATCAGACGCAGAAAATTCTGATTCAGATTAACATTGTGCAGAGGACCAAATGGTGTATTATATGGTATCAGGTTGGATTTTGGATAGAAACTGTTTGTTTCTCACTGTGGTTATTGATGTTATTGATTTGGTTCCAGACCATGCCGTAACGGTAGAGAAAGGCGGATGCTTCCCTGGCGGGGCCCAGGTGAGTATGCCTGGTGGGGGAAAGAAGACCCTGGCCTCGCTGGTTCCCGGGGACTGGATCATGGCCATGTCTGAGACAGGCCGCGTGGTTTTCAGCCCGGTTATTCTGTTTCTGCACCGGGAGCAGCAGAGCCGGTCCACCTTCCTAGCGCTGCAGACTGAAGATGGCAACCGACTGGTCCTCACCCCCCAGCACTTGGTCTTCCTCGCCTCCCAGTACAACCTCCGTCACGGAGAGTACCAGGCTAGGTTTGCTAGCCGAGCCCAGAAAGGGGATTACGTTCTCATCCACGGATCAGGCGGCCGAGTGCGACCATCTCAGATCATCTCTGTTTCAGTAGAGGAAGGTGTGGGCATCTACTCGCCCTTGACACAAGATGGCACTCTGTTTGTTGATGGGGTGCTGGCATCCACCTATGCAGTGGTAGAGGACCACAGACTTGCACACTGGGCGTTTGGACCTGTTCGCTTTCTTTTCTCAATCTATCAACTGCTTTGGGGAGAGAGCCTAGGAGGATGGCAGGCCGCAGAAGACAAGAAGAGCTACGCTAAGAAGTATCCAAAAGGATTTGATCCGAACACTTTAGTTAATGGCAGAGTAGGTACATATGGTGAAAATGACAATACAAAGAGCAACGTGACTTTAATAATGGACATCAAAGAGGAGGTATCAAAAATACACTGGTATGCTAGATTGCTGTACAGTTTTGGACAAGTTTTCCTAGACTCAAGGATATTCCACCCCTAATCACCATGAATATAAGCACAAGCATATTGCACAAGTAACTTCCATTTCATTGATTTCCTGCAGTGTAGGCCGTTGCTTGAAATGCCTTCCCAATCACTGTTATATGCATTGTCTTGTATATTAAAGAATTCATAAGTAATATAATACATGAGATATAATTATATGAGACAAAGTATATTATTTTATAAAGACTTGATATTATATAAATGCTCTTACCAAAGTCACTGTCTCCATTTGTAAATTTTGTAACTTGTTAAAACGTGACAAAATATAAATACTTGCTGTTATTCTAATGCTTTGAGGATAATGCATTTAAAAAACAATAAAAAGCTTTATTTTTGTACATTCTTCGTCAATTTGCAAATAATTTACATTTATTATAATGATTTAACTGTTTTTTCCTCCTTATTATATTATTAAACAGTATATCTTAAAATCAATCCATTCGACAGTTAAATACCATGAGATTGTGCTGTGAATGGCTCTTTCAAATCCTTCAAAATATGTCAACAATTATTTCTCGGATTATAACTGTTCGAAGGGCAAAACATAGATCTGGTGGAAAAAGCAGTTAATGAATAACCCAGACTACTTGATATTCTACAGTGCACCATAAACCATACCACCCTGTGTCAGCAGTGTGAAGAACGAGATTACAGGTATATTTTGTTAACTATTCCCATATGAATTCTGATGATTTTCGAAGACCAATTGGCCCTTGCCAAATGTGTTGCGCACATATATGCTTGAACTCCTGTTTTTTTTTCCTACTTATTTTAAAACGTAACATGCCATTTATGGGTGCACCTACACCCTCTTGTGGCACAAATTAAATTACATGAGGATTTTAAGACGATGATCCACTGGGTTCAGGGGTATAGTGTATTATTTAGTATTTAATACTACTACTACTCACATTCAATATGAAACATTGTTAGCGAGTAATGCTTGCTAACGAATGTGCTTTTCTGTTCCTCAAGGGTTAATCTACACTTGCAGGGAAGAAACACTAAGAAGTCTAAATGTTAGCCATCATGTCAATAGCCAGAGGAACAACACTAGACCATCTTAAAGAGTACTCCTTAAAACACATAATATAGCCTATCTGATTTACATTTCAAAATAGTGGAAGTGATCAGAGTAAAATATGATAATTCTGCTGATTTTAAAGGATTAGAAGTATTATTTGTCCCTTCTTTATCACGTGGACTATTTTGATTTACAAGACACCTGAAGTATACAAACTACAAACATCCACTTTGACAATTGTAACCATAACCCCTGGGGAGCATTACATGAATAAAAGGTGAGTGGAGGTGTTGCACACTACACAACAACACACTATCTATTGTTCAAGTTGGTGCTGGTGGTGGACAGCTGTGGAGAGCTGGTACTTCTGAGGATTATCCTTAGGATACAAGAGACAGATGGGAAACCACCCATTACCTTAACTGGCCTATAGGACTAGTTGGTTGATGTAATTCCTCCCTCTATTTACATCCAATGGCCAATCACTGCACAGTCACTCTCTTCCAACCAGTCAAGACACAAAACAATCTACTCCAATTTTAGTAAAGCTTAAAACGAAGTTAAGCTTCTTTTTTTAATAAGTATTAATAGTAGTGCCTTTATTAAAAACGGCCTAATACTTATGCCCAATCTACTTCTACTTCTTTCAAATCATTGTAAAAGTTGAGGAAATAGATAACAACGTTTAATAAATCACATTTGATTAGAAGCTTTTTCTGTTAAACTCTTTATATTATCATTCAGATTATAGAAAAGGGCTTAATGTTGTGTTTCATTGATGATTTGTGGACTTTTGCCTGCTCTTTCCTATTGCACCTTTTGGCTGATGGAGTATTGATTTACTCAGGGTTTACTTTACAGAACTCAAACCTGTATATTTTGCATGATGGCACTCAGACTACCACAACCATCTGTTCTGTTTTTGGCCTGTTATATGTTTACAGTGCATTAAATGCTTTCAGTGTGTAAAATAAGGATTGATGGGTTAATTCCACAGAAAACCCAAATTCCAATGAAATACATTACAATGACATCACAGTCATTAGAGAGAAAACACCAACTAAATATACTTATAAATAGTAATAAGGTACAATTGAAATACTCAGTGGAAGAATAATTCTGAAGCCAATCTATAGGATATTATATATTCAGCTGATCTGAACATAGAGATCCAAAGAATGCTGCAGGCCTACCACCTTCGCCCTAATGCTCACCTACAGTTAGGCCTACCTATAGTTGACCTATATACCTATAGTTGACCCCAGAGAGATTAAATCAGCTATGAAATCAGACAGCTTCTGTCAAAAACATCTTATTCAGCCTTTCCAGTTAAAATAATAGGTCAGAGCAGCAAAACTAAATAACAGTGTGATTAACAAAGTTGTAGTATCAGCAAAAATTTTTTTCAAAACGTTGACTTTTAAAAAGAAAATCATCATGTTCATTTTGGAGGGGAAAACGCAGATAAAGGACCTAGGCCTACCACCGGCTGTTTACAATAACATACTACAGAATGACCTACCTTCGGATTAACCGATTGAACGGAGCTTTTCAGACACTGCGATGATTGATTGTGGTCTTGTTGAAATAAATAAAGCATTGATCATTAATTATTTTAATGAGGCCACTTTGGCCAAACGCTTGATACTATTATTGCATGCGTAATTAATGAATATGAACATATGTAGCGAGTCGTCTACCAAAGTAAATACTAGCACAACAATAGTAGCACAACCAGACGGGTTAGAACAGGAAATATTGAGGGTAGTGGCATTATACAGCTCGCATAAAACTTCACCTCGTATATTACATCAAATGTGGTATGCTAGTGTAGTTCTGATCGTACTATGCTACTGTCTAATAAAATGGCTACCTCTATGTTCTACAATCTATGACCTGATATGATATCTGTTATTCCCACTATATTCCATCTGTCCGCGCAACAACAGATTTTAATCTTTAAGCGTATTAACGTAATGAACGTTGACACGCTGCATTTTAAATATTGATGTAGTCAAACTGAAGTTCATAGCTTTATCAACCATATAACAGCCATTATGTTTGCTACGTCGGTGTGCTTAAATATATATTTGACGTAGTTGTTCGTAGCTAGCACTACTAGCCGCTAGCCTCTTAGCGAAACGGATCGGCGTGTAAAGACGCAACGCAACCGAAGTGAAGTGATGATGGTGACCCATACAAGGGTACCAAAGGCAAAGTTGAGCTGCAAATCCAAATAGCTGCATGCCAGGGAGCGCATACAGCCTCGGAGAATATGTACCGAGGCGTCAACTTTTGTTTTTAGACACATCGTCTGGTGGACGATTTAGTGCAAACTTGCAGTTAGTTGTTGTAGCGACCTGCTGGCGTGAAAGATTCCTGAACAGGGGCTGCTTTGAGAGCTAGCTTCCAGGCTAGTTTACACCAAGCAAGGACTTAGCCGACCAGCCAAGGAGGCTTTTAACACTGCATCAACTTGGGTGGACTTTTTCATTCTGGGATCCCTGATTTGGACATTTTTGTATTGAATCGGAGCTCATGAACTCTACAGCAAAGTGAGCGTAACGTTGCTAGAGATAAGGGATTAGTTGTGGCTTGCTGGAGCTAGCCTCGCGGATCAGCCTGCTACAAGCCGTGCACTTCCCCCACTCTTCCCCGAGCCGGCTAGCCACGTTAGTCCGGTACATAACATGAGAAAACCGTCAACATTTTGTGAAGCTGCATGGTTTGCTGAGTTAAACTGATGTATGAGGACTCCACATTTGGGTTGTAAGGTGAGTCATTTTTATATAAACCTCTTTTAAACTTCTGCAAAGAGACCATTCTGACCTTAAACCGTATAATGTTTGCTATGCTAACAGTTATGAGATGGTCGTGTGTACTTGCTGGAAAACTAACGCTAGCTATCATATTGTTAACTTGGGTTTATGCTTTCACAAACTCCAGCTTCGTTGTTTATAGATTAGCCCGCTATATTCACATACAATATAGGCGTTCTTTTAACATTCCGCGTTTGTTTCACCATTAGGGTTACCACTTGCAGCTATATGGTATGCGATTGTCGTTAGCTTCTCGGGCCTGGATAATTGCTGGCACAGGACCAATCCTTTGAAGTCACTGTTTACACTAAGCAGTGCGGCGAATTGCTCACTTTAATGTCGTACTATTTGTAATCGACCTTGTCTTTCATTTAGATACACCTGTGTATCATCTTCTGACATACACAAAACGGCAATTTGTGGCTAAAAGTAAATCTTAATCCTGCAATTGACATTACCAACTTATGTTCTACATGAACACTCACGAATCATTGCACAAAATCTGCTGGGGGTTGTGTTGGAGAGTTCCCCCTCACACCGTGCTCAGTGTTTATTACAACTTTATTCTTGGTTCACCGGTTTTTATTTATTGGTCGGTTGGGAGGCTCTTGTGTGACAACTCTTGTTTGTGGTGTATTAGGATTTCAGCACTGAGAGAAATACGCGCAAACGGTTCTCAGAGCAAATACATCTGGTTGATTTAGGTTAGTTTCCGTTTATATCATGCCAACTAGGCTATATCCTCCCAAGTTGTACACACCCTCCCGCTCCAATCTCTATTAACCCGAGGACTATTGAAAAAAATAGTTGTAATTGATTATCAACATTTCTCGGACACTACACGTATTATATAGATACATGTGCTGTGAATGATTAAAACATCCCAATGTACATTTGTCTAGTTGTTATGAAATGCATCGGAAGGCTGTAAATCTGGCTGTTTTGTTTCTAAAATGTATCTTGCATGTGTTTTAACATGCAAGGGAATGAATACCTGCTGGACTCCTGGGCCATGGCTAAACATTGACTAACGCACTTTCGCTATATTGACAATAGATATTCTTTAAAATCGTACGTGGAAGTCAAAACATGTTTTGAGTAAATAACAATTGATGTTCTTGTCGTCTGATTGACCGTATTTTTAGGACTTGTCGGGTGACGGAACTGCGTTGCAAATTGCAATAGTTCAACACGAAATTAGCACTGTTGCAACAGGAAGGTCTTAATACGGAAGTCGTATTGTCTTTGTGTACCCCGTTTTATGGTTGTTATTTATCAAAACAACATCTAATTTGTAAAATCTTGTTAATTTAGTGGTGTAAATGGAAGTAATTGGATTATGCATTGCTTCATGAACACGTATTCCAATGGTACAATAATTCCTAACGATGTCTATGTTTAAAAAGCTGGCGCTATATTCGTTTTTTGGTTACTTTGCGAGCAACATCGCGGTATATTGGCACTGTTCACATTAACTCGCTGTACGGAAATGATCTAAATTGAACCAATTGTTTGTCGTGAGCGGCCAGCAATACCTTTTTAATGACTTTGAATTTGTAGTCATGCTAACATATCTTTGTTTAATTTGCTTAAGCCAATGTATGCAAGTCTCACGAATGGGGCAACCTAAAAGTTATTAGTATACCCTCGTGAAGTTAAAAAATGTAGCTTTTCTAATTTGTTCTCTCCAATGCTTTATTTATGAAGGTATGCTAGAATACATTACGTTAAGACTCATGACATGAAATATTCAATGACTGTTAGCAGGCTGGGCATTTTAATTATTTTCACAAAATGTTCTTCTTTGTCTCTAACTCTAGATCTCTCTCAAGGAGGTCAAACTCGGTAGAGGGGATGGATGAGCAGAAATCTAACTGCGAAGAGAATGACTCGGAACCAACAGGTAATACAATATGCTCCCATTCCTTATTTTTGATCCTAGACAAATGTGTTGAATTACATATACATATGCTAATAATACTATGATGAACACCATGGTTGCTATATTGCCTGCCATATGTGTGTGTGTGTGTGGGTGTATGTGGGTGGGTGTGGGTGGTTTGACATTTATCTAATTGTACTTTTTTTTTTTAAACACCTTCCCAGCTGATGACAGCGCCCCTACAAAGCAACATGTCAAATCTGGGGAGGAGTCGGAGACGATTCCTCTTGAGGATGACAAGTCTGGCGCTAAGCCCGCCATGTCCAGCACATTTGTGTAAGTCCCGGCCTAGTAAAGACACCTAATAACAGTTTTCTCCAAAACCTAATCTTGGCTAATGTTGAGTTATTGTTTGTAAATGTGTAATAAACATTTTGTCTGGTATTGTACAGGGAGAGCACGAGGGCCTGTGCACTCTGTAACTGTGTGGAGCGCAGCCTTCATGGACAACGGGAACTCAGACACTTTAGGCCATCTTCCGAGCGGCCGACCCTGGAACCCACCGCTTCTTCCCTGCCAGGGCCCGGGAACGATGACCTGTCTTCCATCGGGTTCTCAGACTCCTCTTGCCTCGCAGCACTCTTTGACGACTCGGGTGAGTTGTCAAAGATATGAAGTTATCTTTTTTTCTACTCCACCACTTAATGTACATTTCACAGGTTTTATCTATTTGTCTTTGTGTTTACCCTACTTTGGATGTGGAGCTGAGAGGTGCATTTTGCGGTGCGTTTGGTTGAACAGGAGGATGTTGGGTCCATCACTGGTGTGCAGTGTGGTCGGAGGGAGTGAAACGGTTGGAGAATGACCAACTGGAGGATGTGGATACGGTTGTTATCTCAGGGACACAACGGGTACGTGACCGCTCTGATGGTTAACATTTAGTAACAAGCTCATTACAAAATAAGGTAAGACAACCACCGCAAGAAAGTGGGTAGTAGCAGCCTCTTTTAAATTTCCCCCCAGCATTGTGAATACTGTAAACGGCTGGGTGCGACGATACGATGCCATGCTGAGGGCTGCTCCCGGTTCTACCACTTCCCCTGCTCAGCAGCCAGTGGCTCCTTTCTGTCCATGAAGAAGCTGGCGCTCCTCTGTTCAGAGCACATTGACAAGGCAGAGGAGTTGGGTAAGAAGACGGGTCATTCCTTTCTCTGGATGTCCTAACACCCTACATCGATGGTGCTAACAGTGATCTTTGTCTTACAGCGGGTGAGGAGGCTTGGTGTGCAGTCTGCGACTCTGCAGGGGACCTTCTGGACCTTCTGTTCTGTACCGGTTGTGGGCAGCACTATCACGCCGCCTGTCTTGAGATCGGAGCCACACCCATTCAGCGGACGGGCTGGCAGTGCCCGGAGTGTAAAGTGTGCCAGACTTGCAGGTGAGTCAAAACACCCTCTTTCCGTCCAGACCCCATGGTTAAAAAAAACAACCGTTGCTGTTTTGCATCGTTGAAATATTTTTTCGAAGTTCGGAGCTTTACTCTTGCTTTGCATCAGAAAAAATACAGTTCTGTAAAATGACCTCTTATTAAAAATGCTGCAGAAAACCAGGCGAAGACACCAAGATGTTGGTCTGTGACGCCTGCGATAAGGGCTACCACACCTTCTGCCTCCAGCCAGCAATGGAATCCCTCCCCTCTGACCCATGGAAATGCAGAGTAAGCCTGCGTTGTTGAAAGCCAATTGTCCATCATTGTCGATATTTGATGTGGACTGTATATATCTAACATGCTTGTTTTTGACCTTTTTAATCGCCTGTCCTACCCCAGAGGTGCCGCGTGTGCTCAGAGTGTGGCGTCCGTGGGCTAACGCTCCCAGGCTCCACCCAGTGGTTTGATAACTACGCTGTGTGTGAGGACTGCCAGCAGCAGCGCAGCTCCATATGTGCTGTGTGCAGTAAAGCTGCCTCCCCATCTGTCACCTTGCAGAGCTGCAGTATTTGCCACAGGTCAGTCCCAGGTCCCTGTTAGCACCATCATCACTAGGTCCCTGTAGCACCACCACCATGGTTAATGGGTTGATTGTAACCGGTTAGATTTATATGGTCCTTGAGTGAGGCATTTTTCATGACTGTTATTGTAATGTTTTTTAGGCACGTGCACAGTGAATGTGCATCGGCGGCTGCAGCGTCTACAGAAGAAAAGTACACCTGTCTGCTCTGTAAGGAAGCTCAGCCTCCGCCTCCGCCGGACCCAGCAGAGACGCAGGCTGGAGAGGCCTCGGAGGAGACGGAGAACAACGCGCTAATAGAGATGACAACCGAGCAGTCGGATGAACCAGCGGTCACAGAGGAACCCACGACCACATCAGCAGAGGGGGTGATAGATGGGACGGAGGCCGTAGATGACGAGACGCCCATGGAGTTGGGTATGTTTGCCTAATGCACATGTCAGCTAACCATACCGCTGCTTGGCTATCTGTTCGTGTTATCGGACAAATGGTCTCTTGGTATTCATTCGTTAAGTCATTGTGCATCATTTTGTTACCTTATGGGTCTATTCAGGGGCTGCAGCTGTTGAGACGGTAGAAGTGGAGGAGAGCAGTGAGAAGGTGGAGCAGCAGCCAGAATCGGAGGAGGTTATCTCAGAACAGCCCTCTGCTCCAACTACAGGTAAACACAAGACCCATTATAGAAATTACATTCTTTTCTCCTTCATTGAACTCTTGACACGGGTGGATATTATTTGATGGTGTATCTAATCATAGACACAAACACTAATAACGTGCATTCTTTCAACCTAATAAAAGAATGTGGAGGGACGGAACAGGAGGCCACTTGTGCTCCCGCTGTAGAAGAGATGGCAGGACAGGCTGAGAGCCAACAGTCCTCAGCCTCTTCTCACCAGGCTGAGACCCATTCTACCGAGTCTCCTGTGAGGCCAACACCAGACTCACAGCAGGGCCCTGAAGAAATGGAGGAGCCTGAGATGCAGGGAGTGGACACCACAGCTGAACAGAAAACCATCTCCACCACTGCCCTACCATCCAATCAGGCTCCATCAACATCCACACCTGAAGAGGAGGAGGAGGAGGAGGAGGAGGAGGACTCTGAATCCATGGCAGTCGACCAGGCAGACCAGAAGAAGCCGACTCCATGTCTGGGGTCCAGCTCTCCTTCCTCCACCTCACCTCGGCCACCCTCCGTTTCAGCTGACACCCAGGGGTGCCCTTCTGCCGACGAGGCAGACAGCAGAGTGCTACCTCAATCCGAGGAAGATGAAGACGATGAGGAGGAGGAGGAGGAGGAGGATGAGGAGGACGGTGGCGAGCAGATGAAGTGCCTCCAGGTGAGGATCAAGGAGGAGCCGCAGGACTGCCTGGAGCGACAGGTGAAGGTGGAGCTGCTAGACGAGGCCTCCAACATGAGCCACGGGGACGGCAGCAGCAGCGGCTTCCTGGGGTCCCCGGCAGAACCCGACCCGCAAGACTTCTGCCTCCTGCCGTCACGTCGCTCCCGCGCAGACTCCCTGCTCACCGAGACGGACGACTCGCTGCCCTTTGAGCCGCACAAATGTGACAGCGAGAAGGTGAGACGGAGAGGGTCCCCCGGGCGCTCCCGGATCAAACAGGTACCGTGTTATTCTCTTGTTTTGGCTCGCTTGGTTTTTATAGTCCCTCACATAGGTGTGTGTGGAGGGCCACAAAAGGAATATCTAAAGGTTCCCGTTAAGTGTAGCCGGCAGCCCTGTGACAAGACCACGAATCTCTTCTCCTGTGAACCCCAGGGACGGGGCGGCGGTTTCCCAGGGAAACGGCGACCTCGCGGTGGAGGAGGTGGAGCAGGGCGGGGGCGCGGTGGGAGGTCACGCCTCAAAGCCATGGCCTCCTGCATTGATGCCTTCCTGGTATGTCGAAAACAAGATTAGTGTCGTTCTGCCTCCGTGTTTTACAGTTGGCAATTCAACAACAATAATGATGTCGTCCCCCAACAGCTAAGCATGACTGCAGAGACTGGACATAATAAGGAAGACGGAGGGGAAGTAGAAGAGGAAGACGATGCCATGCAGAACACCGTGGTGCTCTTCTCAAACACTGATAAATTTGTCTTGCTCCAGGTACCGCTCTGTCCTTTCACATTTCCATTCACTTGTGACATTTGCTGGCATTTGCCGTGTCAAGAACAAAAAGATGTTGCGACAGATCATGAACTGAAGATGCGTTTTGTAACACAAATTTTATCTTCCCTTCTTTTGTGTTTCCCCCACCCCCCATTATTCTTTCCCAGGACATGTGTGTCGTGTGTGGCAGTTTTGGGAAGGGAGCCGAGGGACAGTTGTTGGCCTGTGCTCAGTGTGCACAGTGTTACCATCCATACTGCGTAAACAGCAAGGTAACACTCGCTCACTCTCACTCTTATCACTCACTCTCTCCCTCTCTCACTCAGTCACACAAACTTGTAAATCCTCCTCCCTAGATCACCAAGATGATGCTCCGTAAGGGCTGGCGCTGCTTGGAGTGCATCGTGTGTGAGGTGTGTGGGAAGGCCTCGGACCCGTCGCGCCTGCTGCTGTGTGACGACTGCGACGTCAGCTACCACACGTACTGCCTGGAACCGCCCCTACACACGGTCCCCAAGGGCGGCTGGAAGTGTAAATGGTAAGGGCCAACAAACCCTCACACTGACTCCTTTTGATTCAGGACAGATGGAAATGAACGCTTGGCAATTTGAATATTATGTAAATCGTATATGCAATAGCCACGTTGATGGCCCAGTTCTCCTTCTCCGATGTCTGTTGCAACAATGGAAAATGTGTCCCCACCTGTGGCACCTGCACACTTAAACGTTCCCACGTCGTAATAATAAACAATATGATTTGCATGTGACCACAGGTGCGTGAGCTGCGTGCAGTGTGGCTCCAACTCGCCAGGGTTTCACTGCGAGTGGCAGAACAACTATACCCACTGTGGCCCCTGCGCCAGCCTGGTCACCTGCCCCGTGTGCAGGGAGAACTTCATGGAGGAGGAGCTTCTGCTGCAGTGTCAGCACTGCGACCGGTGGGCAGCTCATTAAAACGCAGCGTAGACGGAGCCACGGCTCATTAGACTTCCACAAATGAAGACGGGCGGGGAATGTATTACTGTTGTCGTGTGTTGAGACGGCTGTGTTCCCTTGTATAGATGGGTCCATGCGGTGTGCGAGAGTCTGTACACGGAGGATGAGGTAGAGCAGGCGTCTGATGAGGGTTTTGCATGCACGTCCTGCACTCCCTACGTTCCCAAGCCCGTAGGTAAGTGGCTGAACCATCACCGCGGGTGTGTATACAAGGGGGATACGATTTGAATGGCTGTTTGTTCACATAGTGCCAACAAAATAATCTCCCCTCACTGTCTACCATATTTCTTTATTTTCTGTAGTGGTGGAGTCAGCAATCATGGCCTCCATAAAGATCAAAGAGCCAGGTGAGTGGTCACACGAGTGTTGGGATGTGAACAACGTATGCTTATTTCAGTTGATGTCATGTCCACCACGTGTCTCTCCAGAGCCCCAGTTCTACCGGCTGGAGGGTGTGTGGCTGACTGAGTCGGGCATGTCCCTGCTGCGCAGCATCTCCATGTCCCCATTGCACAAGAGGAGGCAGCGGCGCTCCCGCCTGGGAGGTCTCTGTGGGGAGGGGGGAGATGGGCTGGAGCTCAAGGAGGGGGAAGGAGATGGCGACGAGGGCAAAGGTTGGCACCCTACTTCCTGTATACGAAACCCCAAAACATAAAGATAAACAATTACAACAAAGATACACAAAGTATTATAATCCCATTTTTGGAATGTGGTTTCATTTTTGTAAACTCGCCCTTATCAAGTTCCATTCTTTTTCTTCTTCCCCCCCCCCCCCCCCCCCCCCCCCCCCCCCCCCCCGTCTATTTTAGGCTGCGGGGAGCCGATGGATTGTGAGACTAAGATGGAGCCACCAGGGAGCCCCGAGAGAGAGCTGGGCGCAGAGGGCAGCGGTGAGGGCCTGGGCTACTGTGACGGAGTCAAGGGAGGTGCAGAGGAGACAGAGGACAGCAAGAAAAGAAAGAGGAAACCCTACCGACCTGGTGAGCACCAGGAAAATCAGTACACTGTTTACTACAACCATGTACTGGGTGTACGTTACTGGGTACAATGCTCCCATGTCACTCTCACCCACCTTGTCTTTCAGGGATTGGCGGCTTCATGGTGCGGCAGAGGAAATGTCACACAAGGATTAAGAAAGGATTTTTCGCCCAGCTGGCTGGAGAGACAACTTTAGATGGACAGCCATTGGAAAGAACCATTGAGGAGGGTCGGTGACCTAAACAAGAGTGCTTGTTATACAATTTGACTATTCAGATGGGAAGGCTTCTCTTAATATCCTTATGTTCCTCCAGGTCCCCATCCAGACACGGACAACATCATGGACCCTAAGCCAGCAGAGGGCGAGGAACAGAAGAAACGCCGGGGAAGAAAGAAGAGCAAACTTGAGGACATGTTCCCTGCATATCTCCAGGTACGTTCAATGCTCTCTGTCTCTCTGTTCTCACACAACCCAGTGGCACAACCACACACCTCCCTATCTCTTTGTTATAACAGGAGGCGTTCTTTGGCAAGACACTCATTGACATGAGTAAGAAGGCAGTCATAATACCTCCGGTCCAGAGGCCAGGAATGTGCCCTTCTCGACCCCCTGAGCCAGCCTTGCCGGGGGTTAAACCTTCAACTCAAGAGGGTACGTGCCACTACTTACTTGTCATGTAATCAAGGGTGCCTCTATCAATTGAGTTGTTATATCAAGCGGTTGATGCTCACTTTGGTGACCATTTTCTTTGATTTCCCCAACAGCTGAAGCCCAGGATCGGGTGATGGAGGCTACTCTGCCTCTCAAGCACGAGGTGGTGGACACACCCCAGACTCAGGGAGAGGGAGCAAGTGAGTGAGACTTCTGCTGGCTACCGTCTGTTGGGGCTTGGTTTTTTATAACCACGGGAGTGAGGATTGGGTTTAACCATCATGTCTTTCCAGGAGTTTCTCCGCCTTTCTCATCTGTGAAGGACCAGGCCTCCTCGGAGCCTCACGGCTCTGATGCAGAGAAAAGTGACGGTAAATAGTATTTACATTGGTGTCTTTGTGTGGATGTTGGAAGTCTTTAGGAACTTTGCAGTCTCCACTGGGAATAACGTTTGTTTCATGCATCAGGTCTTCCACAAGGCATGGAGAGCCAAGATTCGGAGCAGTTCTTCCGCAAGGTGCTGGGGGTGTCAGACGGCTCTACTCTGGAGGGCATGAAGCCCATTTTAGAGGGCAGTAAAGGAGAGCTCAATCGCAACTCATTGCAACAGAGACCTCTCCTCTCAGGTGTGCATAGCAATGCAATACAGTATTACACCACAATAATGACTGCTAGTTACTGTGCGAATGTATTTCTTTAAGACAATGTATTTATTTGAGATTGATTTTCATGTTGATATTACTATCTCTAGTTACTGAGGATGTTAAGCTAAGAATGTATCTATCTAGTTACCTGAAATAAAACTACGATTGTTTTCATGTTGGAGTTTTAAGTTTGAAAATGGTTTTTGACATCTTCCAGGGTCCCTGCCCTCAGCTGGAGTGATGGACACCTTCCCTGGCCTTGCACAGTCTCCATTCTTTGACATGCGGTACATATCACTCATACATTATATATTACTCATACATTACTCTTACATATTACTCATACCTTTTTACTCCCACGTGCACAGTGTTTATCATATAAACCTCCATTGGATCATTCACCAATTAAAACAATAATACATTATCTTTGTACATTATTACTGTCTCTAGGGACCGTGGAGGGCTGTTCAGTCCAGATGGGGGAGAGGAAAGTCCGTGGGCCACGCCCTCTACTCCGGCCACCCCTTCCACTCCACCCACCCCCACCGAGGTAGAGGGCGATGGGCTTTCCTACAACCAGCGCAGCCTCCAGCGCTGGGAGAAGGACGAGGAGCTGGGGGAGCTGTCCACCATCTCCCCCGTGCTCTACGCCAACACCAACTTCCCCACGCTCAAGCAGGACTACCCAGGTGAGCTTGTTTAAGGGACTGCTCGGGAACTCTGCTTAAAGTAGTAGCCAAAGGTTGATGCTTCTTTAGAATGATGGACAAACCCAGCTGTTGTGTCATTTAATTCTGCCACAGACTGGGCCAGTCGCTGCAAACAGATCATGAAAATCTGGAGGAAGGTCTCTGCTGCTGACAAGGTTCCATTTCTGGTAGGTTGTCATTTCCTGGGATTGGAAGAAGTCATCTACCTATTGTACCAGTAAACAATTATGGAATGAGTGTGACAAATTATGCATATAGGAAAGTCATCGTCTCAGCCTTAGTTTTGGACATAGTTTACATGACAAATGGTAATATCCACTGGTAAGATAAGGCTGATGTCATTAACCCTTGAGGGTAGTATAGTAGTAGGGTTTACAGCTGGTAAGGGCAATTCAAATAATGTCATGGTGTTTTATTTAAAGGAAGGTTTTCTGTCTATTTCAATTCCCAGTTCCCATTTTTATGTGATTCAAAATATGGTCATTGAAGATCATGTGGAGTTCATGTATCTTAAGTTGTCTACCTCATTTGGTTGCTTGACCTTCTTGTTTGTTTTGTCTTAGCAAAAGGCCAAAGATAACAGAGCATCTCAGCGCATCAATAAGGCACAGAAGGTACGTTACAGCCGACTATTGATAGAAACGATAAGGAAGCACCCATACTATTCATGGACAATGTTTGCTTGAACTCTGAACTCTCACTTGTTGCTTCTTAAAGCAGGCAGAGAGCCAGGTGTGCCGGCCAATCAAGACAGAACCAGGACGTGTGAAGGGCGAACGGCCAAGTCTCCATCTCCAGATCCCTCCACCCTCGGGCTCCGTCTCCACCCCGTCCCAGCCCAGCTCCGCCGAGAGCCCCTTTCCTTTCCCTCCAAACCACGGCTCCTCTTCCGCCTTTTTTCCGGATGGACCCTTGAAGACCCCAAGCTCTGCCGAGATCCGGACAGATCCGTTTGCCAAGCTGCCTCCTCAGTCCCCACATACCCACTCACAGCCCTCCACCCCCTTCTCCCAGGCCGGGACCAGCCCCTTGCAGGCCAACTCCTCAGGTTATCCTCCTCCTGGCCCACAAGGTCCACCTCAGGGACGGCCGGCACCCGGCCCCTTCGACATGCAACCAGGGACCCCTGGCACTCCCCGTCGGGCCCAGCAGGTAGACCCCTATTTCAGATCGCAATTACAGCAGCAGCAGCAGCAGCAACAACAACAACAACAGAGTCAACAGCTTCAGATGCAACAAGGCTCTCTGGAGTCCTTAGGACCCCCACAAAGTCCTCATTCAAGGGCTGGTGGACCTGGGGAGCCTCTCTTCTCTCCTCCGCACACCCCCCACTATGGAGATCCCTTCCGATGCCAGCAGGGGATGGGCCGCCCAGAATATGGTTCATCTTCCTCCCCTTCAGCGATGGCCTCCTCACCCTCGGGCCCGGGGCAGTACCGCGCTGATATGAATGCACCTTCACCCCGCTCCTCCTCAATGGGGCGGCCAGATATGGCCACGGGCTCCCCTGCAGGAATGCTGGAGTCCAGTGATGGTTTGTTTAAGGCCCCAATGATGCCACGGATGCACCAAGGGGAAGGCGGGCCACTTCATCCCGGAGCTTCCCCTAATCACCCTTCAGAGGCCTACAGGCAGTCTCCCTCCAACCCATTCTCTGATCCCTACGGCCAGCCTCCCCTCACACCAAGACCTCAGTCTGGAGACGGCTGCTCCCCTGTGCCACAGAGGCACCCTGTGGCACAACATGAGTCCTGCCCCAGAGTTCCCTCAAGCCCTCAGTCCCAAGGCAGTGCCCCATCGCCTCTCACCCCAGGGGGACTGTCAAACGATGCTTTCTCAGTCCAGTCTCCAGGCACCAATCGCTTCCAGTCTCCTGACCCTTACTCACGACCACCGTCTCGGCCACAATCTAGAGACCCTTTCTCCGCCCTCCACAAACCCCCGCGGCCCGCCTCCACTGCCCCTGAGGGAGCACCGAGTTACAGAGGTTCACCTCACCATAACCAGCCACCTCCTGCCTCTCCCGCTTCCAATCCCACCGGGGATCCTCTCTCTGGGAACCCCTCGGCACCCCCTCCTTTCAGCCGCAGCCCTAGCACGTCCACCTATCAGATGACCCAGCAGCAGGCTCAGATGACCCAGCAGCAGGCTCAGATGACCCAGCAGCAGGCTCAGCTGAACCAGCAGCAGGCTCAGATGACCCAGCAGCAGGCTCAGCTGAACCAGCCTCAAGTCCAGCTGCAGCAGCATGTCCAGCAGCAAGCCATGGCAATGGATGGTTTCAACCCCAGGCTTTCTTCCGCGTCCCATGACCCAACATCTGTCCGCCCTCCGGAATCGTCCCAACAACCAGCGATGCCCGGGAACCAAGAAATGCCAGACATGGCTGTGGTGCAGGATCCTGCGTTGGTGGGCCTCAGCCCATCCGAGTTGGAGAAACATCGACAGGTACGTACACAGCATGCTGGATGCTGCATCCTGCCCGTTAGTTCCAGGTAGGGATGCAGCGATTAACCGATTTCACTATTAACCGTGGTTTAAAACCACTCGGTTTTGTAACGGTCAAGGCTCAGCTACACAGACGTTTCTGTTCTCACGGGAGGTTATGGTGCATTCTTTTTCTGAAACCAACAGTTGCACAGTGAGTTTAAAATCGTATTAAACTTGCCATCACAACTTGCAGATGGCAGACAGAAGGAAAACGAAGTCATAACATTGGTGCACTAGCTTAAAATGCTTTGCGGATGAGGCACATGCTTCATGTCACAGGAGTGAAATTTGTGTTTGAGGGGGGCTGTATTATTTGGTACTGTATTATTTCTGTTTCGAAAGGTAGCAACAGTTGAAAACAAAAGCCAACAAAGAAATGTTGTTGAGAAAAAGTGTTAACAGTTTTGATAAATGGAATGCATAATAATCGTGAAACAGATTTTTTTTTTTCTTGGACTATTATCATACCATCAAAAATGTATAATCGTTGCATGCCTAGTTCCAGGTTATGTTCTAATCCACTGTTTGTGTTTTGACCTCCAGCGGCAGAAACTGAGAGATTTCTTAATCAGGCAACAAATCCTAAAGTGCACAAGGCAAGAGAAGGAGGCTGCTGCTGCCGCCAGCATTGCTACCCCTGGGTGGCCTGGAGGAGACCTGGCAGTCCCACAGTCCCACAAGGCTCCACCACCTTATCCACAGGTAATACTACAAAGTTCAACAAGTGTAACCATGGAATCAGGTGTGTTGCAGCTGTAGGGTTTTTGTGCTTTGGTTAACAAATCTACCGTTGACCAACTCTTCTGAAGGACCGTGTCGCTGCTGCTAAACCTGGACCCCAGGCTGCTATGGTCAGAAAGATGCCCATCGGTGTTGGTGGCATGGATGAAAAGCTCATCTGCCCACAAGCTCTGGGAACCCCTGCCGTTATGGATCCCAATGCAATGAGGTACAATAGCACTTATTTAGTACATGCAGTTGGGTTAATGGGGATTTCTGTGCAATGCTTTCTAGTATATGTTGCCTTGTTTCCAGTAATTGGTTACTAGTTACCTATTAGTGAACAAAATGGTTCACTTATTATCTCTAATCTGCGTGCTTTTGTATGAAAAATGCTATAGAAAGTACTTCACTACTTTTAAAGTATTCACTGTTGATCCCCCATTTGAATTGGCCTAGTAGATGCCTCTGTCAAATATTAGATTTCTATACATTTGTTTTTGTACAGACAACCCGGACCCGGCAACCCTCAAGGCATGTATGGTCGTCCACCATTCCCTCCTCAGTGGCAGGGTCAGGCCTCCGCCCCCCGGAGGTTCCCACAGCCTGGCATGGAGTCCATTCTTCCTAGGCATCACCTCAACCCTGCTGTTAATATGCAGGCCATGCAGGGAATGGTGAGCCCCCGCGGCATGATGGCTGGGCCTGGAGGAGAAGCCATGCAGCCATTGGGGCAGGGACCCCCGCCGCAGTTTATTGAGTTAAGGCACAACTCCCAGAGGTTGCCCCTTGGACCCCATTTCATGCCCAGAGGGCAACAGGCCAGACCACGCCTCTGTCCCCCCCAACAGGACCTTGCAGCACCTTATGTTCAGCAACATCCCATGCAAGTCGACAGGGGCGGCGACTCACAGATGGGCCTACAGCAGGGAGGACTATCGATGTTGATGCCTACTTGCCCTGCAACGCAACAAGGCCAGCATCAGCAACAAACAATCACTCACTCGTCCAACCATCCTGGCTCTCAACAACAACAGCAGCAGCATCATCATCCTCCACAGCCTAGCATAGGGCCTCAGGTTGACCCGAGTGTTGACCTACCTGAACCTGACCTGGAGGGACTTACGGATGCCCCTGGGGATGGAGGTGTGGAGGACGACGACTTGGCTCTTGACCTGGATCCTGACAAAGGAGACGATGACCTGGGTAACCTTGACAATCTAGAAACCAACGACCCACATCTTGATGATCTGCTCAACAGTGACGAGTTTGATCTGCTGGCGTACACTGACCCTGAGCTGGACCAAGGAGACCCCAAGGACGTGTTCTCAGACCAGCTCCGCTTGGTGGAGGCAGAGAGTGAAGCACCTTCTGCCTCTGGCTCTGCTGACATCAAGGTGGAGCAGAAACCCAAGTTGGAGCCTGGACAAAGTTTAGATACATCAGCCACATCAGCTCTTCACGCTTCCTCCTCAGAAATGGCCAGCACTTCCAAAATCAAACTAGAGGACAGAGGCCTGACGCCACAGCTGCAGGACGGACATACAGTTATCAAAGACGAAATGGGAGAGGCCGTATCCATGTTACTAGGTGGAACTGGTGCATCAGGCAAGCAAACACAACCGCAGCCTCCATCTGCTTCTCTCAGTTCTGTTCGCTTAGGGGGAATTTCCTACCCTCTGCCGGGTCAAGGCGATCCCCTCTCGTTCCCTCCATCCACCCCACACCCAGACTTGGGGGCTGACCCACTGGGGCTGCCCGATGTCGGGGGTCAGACCTCTCCTTCTGTAGATTTGGCCAAGGTAGAGAGTTCTTTAGATGGGGAGTTGCCTCTTCTCATTCAGGATCTACTGGAGCATGAGAAGAAGGAGCAGCAAAAACAACAACAGCAACAACAGCAGCAGCAGCAGCAGCAGCATCAACAACAGCTAAGCTCCATGCACCAGGGCGGCATGCCCACCCACATGCAAGGCATGCCTGGTCAACAGCCTAACCCACAGGGCCCTCCTGGCGCGATGATGCTTCACCAACACCACCACCGTCCACCTCCTCAAGTCATGATGGGCCAGCCAGGGATGGGTCCACGCCCAGCGCACCCCATGCAGCCCCAGCAGCAGCAGCAGAGGTTCATGGGACCAGGAATGGCCCCTCCACCTCACATGGCTCAACAGCAGGCCATGATGAGGATGGGTCAGCCTGGGGCCATGCACCCTGGACTAAATCATCAACAACAACAACAGCAACCCCAGATGGTCAAACAGCCACCCATGGCCAATAATTTCTTCCCAAACAAAGGTAGTACATGAAGTCTTGGCATCTAATACAATTTATTATTATATGGCATCTGACATAATTTATTATATTACCTATATTTATATATTTTTTACTATGCATTCTGTTTGGCCTTACAGATTTGGAAACATTTGCTACAGATGACAATATGGATCCCATTGCAAAAGCCAAGATGGTGGCTCTGAAGGGCATCAAGAGAGTGTTGGCACAAGACCCTCTGGGTGTCCCGCCTGGGATTAACAGGTACATTTTATGTTGAATCATTTTTTCTTAAAACAAGCTAAAATATATTTTGAACTTTAAAATTAGATTTCACTGCTTTGAATCCAAAAATGCTAATGGAGGAATAAATAGGTTAATCAGCTGTTTAACATATTTAACACATTCAAATTGCTTTTGATTTCCAGTAATATTCAATGATTGCCAGCAAGGTGATAGAAATGATCTAATGATCCAGCCGAAACGCTGAAGCTCTGTGTTCAGCTAATTATAGATACATTTTGGTTTTGGTTTTTCTTCAGACAACAAGTTTCTCTGCTGGCCCAGAGGTTGGCCTCTGCCCCAGGAGCTGATCCACATGGGCAGCCTGTACCTGGATCATCCAAGGTATGTTTCAAATTAATATACAAATATAAATTGTTCCTTTTTATGTTAGATGTATTCTAATTTATATTTATTTTGTTGTCTAGGAGGGAGAAACCAGTACGCCTCTCCAGACAAGACCCAATCCTCCGCAGTTTACTCAAGGAATAATCAGTATGTTTGTCTCATATCATCTCCCCAAGACGTTATGAATGAGAACTAGGATGGAGAAATTGGAAGTCCGTGGATCAGGTTGAATGGATTTGTCATATTTATCCACTCCCCCGTTTCAGATGATGCCGAGCAGCACCAGTATGAGGAGTGGCTTCTCCACACCCAGCAGTTGCTCCAGATGCAGTTGAAATTCTTAGAAGAACAGATTGGCGCTCACCGTAAGTCCCGCAAGGCCCTCTGTGCCAAGCAGCGCACGGCCAAGAAGGCTGGGAGGGAGTTTGCAGAGGCCGATGCAGAGAAACTCAAACTGGTTACTGAAGAACAGAGCAAGATCCAGAAGCAGCTTGACCAGGTATTAAAAGGAGCTGGAGAAACATTTTACCTAGCTAGTCAGTGGCCCATGGCACATTCAAACATAAATGTATGTTCCGGCTAGTTTGATTGTCTAGAAACATATCACATTTTAAATACAATTAATCCAAAACAATGTCTTCTAGGTCCGCAAGCAACAGAAGGAGCACACCAATCTCATAGCAGAATACAGAAGCAAACAGCAGCAACACCAGCAGGGCTCTGGTATATTGAAGCCAGGCCCTTCTGCACTGGCCCCTCCTCACATGCTCTCCAAGATGCCTGGCCAGATGATGATGGGCCAGCCACCTGGTATGATGCCTCAAGGTGGCATGCCAGTCAGGATGCCCCAGGGGCCGCCATTCATGGCAGGGGGTCAACCCCAGAACCCTGGAGCTCTAGGGCCCAGGCCACCGTGTCCCCCAGGCACTCCTGCAGGCTATTTCCCTCAGGGGCCTGGAATGCAGGGCGCAGACCCGCGGGTTCTCCAAGAAAGACAACTACAACATCGGCTGCAGATGGCTAAACTCCAGCAGCAACAGGCAATGATGGTCCAGCATCCAATGCCACATCCAGGTCCACAACCCGGTCTGATGCCACATCCAGGTCAACAACCTGGTATGCTGCCACAGGCACAACCTGGGATTATGGGGAACCCACTCATGGCTCCACAACAACAGCCAAATATTCAACAGGGGATGCCCGTGGACCAGGCTAACCAGCAAGGCATGGTGCCAGTTCCCCAGGGAATGGTTGGAGGCCAGCCAGTTCCCCAGCTGCTACCGAACATGGTGGGCCAGCCCATGAACCAGCCTTCAGGCATGATGTCAGCTCAGCCTGGGATCATGGGTAATCAGCCTGATGGGCCGTCTCAGCAGCAGCAGAGACCTCAGTTAATGATGGGTCCGCAAGGAATGGTTGTAGCTCCCGGTCACCCTGGCATCAGGGGTCCACAGGCCCAGCTGACTCTACAACAGCAGAATATTTTAGCCCAGCGCATGATGCAGCAGCAACAGATGGCACAGAGACAGCAGTCACAAGGCCTCATCAATCAACCAAACCAAGATCAGAGAACCTCCCAACCTTCCACGCCGCAAATGTGCGCCTCCCCTTCTGCAGGAAGTATTACTCCCCAACAACAAGGCAGTGCAGAGGGTCTGCAACAGGCCTTCCAACCAGACCCACAGAACCCAGGCCTTAAAGAAAGGGCAATCCTTAGCCCGGCACCCAGAACCCCAACACAGCAAAGTGGGCCTCCTACTCCCAGTCCAATGGCTCAACAAGGCTCTACAGGAGAACAACATATTGAATTGGCACAACAACAGCAGCAGCAGCAAAATCCAGCTTATACGGTTCAGAACCAACCACCAAATGCTCAGCAGCAACCAGGTTTGGTGGGAAACCAACAAACGGGCATGGCTTCTCATGTGCAACCCCAGTCTGCTTTGGTCACAATCAAGCAGGAGCGGCAGCAGATGGATGTCTCAACTTCCCAACAACAACAACAACAGCAACAACATGCTGTTCAGAATGTCCCGCAGCAGTCCCAAGATCCCAGCACACTGCAACATGAAGGAATGGGCCAGGTCCAGAACGTAATGGGCCAGAACCCGGGTCAGATGCAACCGCAGCCTGCTATGATGGGTCATCCCAGTCCACAGCAACAGGCCCTCATGGTGCAGCAGCAGAAGCAACAGGCCATGATGGGCATGATGAGAGCACAGCAGCCGGGCATGATGGTCCAGAGACCAGGGGTTCCCACAGGACAGATCCGAATGCCCATCAACATCCAGGCAATCATTGCTCAGAACCCCCAGCTCCGTAACCTTCCCCCAAACCAGCAGATCCAACATATTCATGCCATGATCGCCCAGCGACAGCTGCTGCAGCAGGGTCAGATGATGAGGATGTCTATGTCCCAGGGCCAGCCAGGTCAAATGAGGCCTCAGATGGCACCGGGCCAGGTCCAACAAGTGGAGCAGCGGATGCCGGGTGTGGAAGGACAGCAGATGCAGTTCGCTGCTGTGGGGAAACCCGGAGCAGTGGGTCCTCAACAGCCTAGCGTATTGGGACAACAGCCTGGGATGCCTCCTCAGATGCTGCAAGGGATGATGGTCCAGGGGCAGCAGGGCATGATGGTCCAGGGGCAGCAGGGCATGATGGTCCAGGGGCAGCAGCAACAACAAGTTGGGCAGATGATGCAGCAGCAGATGATCAGAGGTCAGATGCCGATGGTGCGATCGCCAATGGACCAGAGTCGTATGGTGAGGCCTATGTCTCCGCACCAATCCCTCCCAAACTCTCCTGGAGACCCACAACGACATGCCATGGCTCAGACCATGGGGATGTGTCCACCCACTCCCAATCAACAGCAGCAATCTCATATGGTCGTCGCAGCGGCGCGCATGCCAGGTTCCCCATCCCATGCAGGTTCTCCAAGAGGAACCTCTCTCCAGCGAATGGACAATAGCCCAGCCACTCCAGGGACACCCCATTCCACCCACGTTCCTTCCCCCTCGCTAGCTGAAGGCGGAGCTGGCAGAGGGAGTCCTTACAACCAAATCAGAGCGTCACCACTCAGGTCTCCTGGTGCTAAGAGCCCACATCATTACCCAAGGCTAAAAGCAGAGCCTCACTCCTCCGGCAATGAAACGTCCCAGACCTCCTTGGTTCCTCTCAACGGGCCACAGCAGGACGAGCGTATTCAGCAACAGCTCCAACCAAAGGTGTCCGGGGGCCATGCCACTCAACCCGGCTCCAGGGAAGGGGACCTGTGCAGGATGACTCTCCAGAACATCAAGCAGGAGCCCAGGGAAGTGCAGTGTGACAGCGAGTCGACAGCGAACGCTCACCCTGGGGCTATAAAGAGAGAGGCAGCCGGTGAACTCATGAACTGTGGCAACAGCTCTGGCTTCATAAACGCAGAGAACATGGGCGGAGACCCCGCCACGCAGGCCAGATCGGAGACAGGACAGCAGCTACTCCAGAAACTCCTAAGAACCAAGAACCTTCAGCTGGCTGCTCAGAGGCCCTCCGAAGGAATTCACAATGAGATCAATGGCCACATCAACAACAAGCTGGCCATGCTGGAGCAGAAACTACAAGGAACACCACGCAACATGGAGGTGAGCTCAACACAACAACACTCAGTGTTGTTTTTCCACTCATATCTTGTGGGTAGGGAGAATGGTATGACACCTCTCATAATAAAACGTGGCTTTTTGAATGTTGCAGGACCTGCAGTCCATCACCAAAAAGGCTCCTCTGGCCAAGGCCAAACGTACCAACAAGCCGACTGGGGACCGAGGGCCCAACCCTCGGAAGAAAAACAAAAAGGAGGATGTTGGAAAGAGTGCTGAAGCCCTTATGAAACAACTGAAACAGGTGTGTAGATAGACATAAATGGCTTTCTAACTTTATTGGCCAGTATGTTATTGTTTGACTAACGATTGTCTCCCTTCAGGGCCTCTCTCTGCTGCCGCTAATGGAGCCTTCCATTACTGCCAGCCTTGACCTGTTCGCCCCCTTTGGCAGCAGCTCAGCCAATGGCAAAGCACCCCTCAAAGGCTCCTTTGGAAACGCTGTGTTGGACAACATCCCAGACTACTACTCACAGCTGCTCACCAAGGTAAAACCATAGCCCACCAGAGACCCCGTAGTACGTGAGAGACCCCGTAGTACGTGAGAGACCCCGTAGTATGTGAGAGACCCCGTAGTATGTGAGAGACCCCGTAGTATGTGAGAGACCCCGTAGTATGTGAGAGACCCCGTAGTATGTGAGAGACCCCGTAGTACAGCAGAGACCCCGTAGTACAGCAGAGACCCCGTAGTATGTGAGAGACCCCGTAGTATGTGAGAGACCCCGTAGTATGTGAGAGACCCCGTAGTATGTGAGAGACCCCGTAGTATGTGAGAGACCCCGTAGTATGTGAGAGACCCCGTAGTATGTGAGAGACCCCGTAGTACAGCAGAGACCCCGTAGTACGTGAGAGACCCCGTAGTACGTGAGAGACCCCGTAGTACGTGAGAGACCCCGTAGTACGTGAGAGACCCCGTAGTATGTGAGAGACCCCGTAGTATGTGAGAGACCCCGTAGTACAGCAGAGACCCCGTAGTACGTGAGAGACCCCGTAGTATGTGAGAGACCCCGTAGTATGTGAGAGTCCCCGTAGTACGTGAGAGACCCCGTAGTAAGTGAGAGACCCCGTAGTAAGTGAGAGACCCTGTAGTACGTGAGAGACCCCGTAGTACAGCAGAGACCCTGTAGTACAGCAGAGACCCCGTAGTATGTGAGAGACCCCGTAGTACAGCAGAGACCCCGTAGTACAGCAGAGACTCCGTAGTATGTGAGAGACCCCGTAGTATGTGAGAGACCCCGTAGTACAGCAGAGACCCCGTAGTATGTGAGAGACCCCGTAGTATGTGAGAGACCCCGTAGTATGTGAGAGACCCCGTAGTATGTGAGAGACCCCGTAGTATGTGAGAGACCCCGTAGTATGTGAGAGACCCCGTAGTATGTGAGAGACCCCGTAGTATGTGAGAGACCCCGTAGTACGTGAGAGACCCCGTAGTACAGCAGAGACCCCGTAGTATGTGAGAGACCCCGTAGTACGTGAGAGACCCCGTAGTACGTGAGAGACCCCGTAGTACAGCAGAGACCCCGTAGTACGTGAGAGTCCCCGTAGTATGTGAGAGACCCCGTAGTACACCATAATGCTCCATAGTACACCAGGGACACTGTAGTACAGAATATATATAGTAAATGCATCAGGCTGCATTGTTCTCTTATTGTCCATTAATGGTGCTGGAAGAGCCACTAATAAATGTTTCTTTCTCTCTTTACAGAGTAATCTCAGTAACCCCCCCACGCCTCCGTCCTCCCTCCCCCCTACGCCACCACCATCGGTGCAGCATAAGCTGCCCAATGGGGTGACGGCTGTGGAGGAGCTGTCTGACACTCAGAAGCAGACTGAGACGACAGAAGACACTATGGGTACGATTATCTTGGCCAACACAAATGCCATCACCTATTTGTTTATAACCATATATAACGTGTGCATGTTGTTCCAGTGTCATTGACATTATATATAATGTGTCTTGATAGATCCTGTCAGTCAAGAGGTGAAGAGCGTGGACATCCTAGCTGCTCTCCCCACTCCACCACACAACCAGAACGAGGACATCAGGTTTGTAAAGCTCTTGTCCCTCTTGGACCATGCCCGGACCTCCTCTTCAGAGTCCTCTGGGATCCAGCAATCCTACTATGTTATAGCAGAACTTCTGGGGGTGGGGGGGCACCACAGCGTCCGGGCCGGAAACCAAAAAATAAGAATTATGCCTCGTTTCGTTTCGTTTCGTTAAGGACATAGTCACAGAAGAGAAACCCTTTCGCGCATGGAGACTAAGCTTTTAGAAGGGGATTATAATACTTGTATTGGCCAGTCTACACAGTGTTGATTTAAAACCTTGACGGCTGATTTGAAGACACCTTTTACTGTTTACTAGTGCTAGCCAAGTTTGTGTTCACTGTTAATAGCCAATGATGTGCTTACAGATCCCGCTTCCAGTAACATGATTGGTTGAAACAAATATGAAGTCTGCCATCAGACTTTAGATTCAAGTCTTGAGTTGTGGGACTACTTCAGACAGGCTAAAGTGGTCAGCACATGACCAGCATTCAGATTCGACTTTACCCCAAACTAGTGTTGACGCTCCCCTGGTTTTCTTCATTTGTAAACCTAAATACAGGTTTCCATGGTTTAAAAGCGTGTGCTGACTATATTCTTACGCCCACCTGAATGTAACATCTTGTTGTGTCTTCTACCTCAGGATGGAGAGCGACGACGAGGACGCCTCAGAGAGCATCATCCAGGCGTCGTCCCCAGAGAGCACCCTGGGCGACGCCATGGCGCGGTTCCCTTGCCTCCGCGAGCCCAAAGAGGAGGAGACGGAGCGGGCCATATCCCCCATCATCCCTCTCATACCGCGCACCGCTATCCCAGGTACAGAGCCGCAGCACCCTGGGCCAAGCATAGAGAAACAACCCAACACCAGTATACCTCAGGAAGTGTTTGAAGATGCATTGGTTTCTTGAGATTTGACCACGATATAGATCCTAGATCCTTTTGTAATGGTATTTTATGATGACTTCCCAGAATTGTCATGTTTCTCAACATGTATCAAGTATAATTGGTCCCAATACATCTTGAAACTGTGGTGGGCCCAAGCAGTCTATTGTGAAAGTGTTTATTGGTAGTCTTACATTCAGTCATACGAGTCATTTGTTTCAGTTGCATATTCATGGGTTAAAAGGCATTCGATTAATTCTAAAGCTGAAGTGACAACTTGCCTTGGATCAACAAGCCTGTAAGTTCGGCTTCCCCATAATGGCTGTGTTTTGCCATCTTTCCTGTTTCTTTGCATAGTTTTCCCTGAGAACAAGCCATTTGAGGCCGCTGACAGCAAGGCTGTTTCCACATCGAATCAATGGGACAGCTCCAAAAACAACGAGGTCTCCGTCACCTTCATGCTGTCCTCCGCTGCAGCCAAGGTACGAGCGCCGCCAGCTTACTTTAGCATGTTCTCCTATACAGATGACATACGATGATGTCATCTGACCACCGCCGCTCTTGTGTTGCAGAATCTGAACCACATGATGGTGGCCATGGCCCAGCTGCTTCACATAAGGATGCCCGGTTCCTACGAGGTGACCTTCCCCCCTAGCCCGGGAACACCTGGAGCCGCTGGGCCAGGTAATGCCCCTGAACAGCCAGGTACACGAAGCCCCCCACGTCCCACACCTCTCCTCCACGTCTTGCACCTGGAACGTCCAAATGCCGTCCATTGAAATATTAAGTTTATCTTTGTTGTTTTGCTTCAGGGGATGGCAGTATAAACGACGGCCCCTCCGCGAGCCAGGACGAGTGGCTGAGGCAGTTTGACGTGACGCTACCAGGATGTACACTCAAGAAACAGGTGGACATCCTCTCACTCATCAAGCAGGTTAGACAGTCATTGGTTGACTGTGTAGGTCTCATTCGTTTCTTTGACGTACTCTGGAGCTTCGATCTCACCTCCGCAACCTTTGTGTCACAGGAGTTGTCGCAGCTGGAGGACAAACCAGCGCAGCACCATTACACCACCAACGTAAATGACCTGGACGTACGCCACCTGCCCGTCATACCGGTGGAGGAATCTCCACCCCCTTCCCCCTCGCCTCCACCTCCCCCGTCGGACCCCGCTCCTGTTGAGGAGGCTACGTCGGAAGGCAAGCCACCCTCCACCCCCCCCGCGGTTCAGATCAAGACGGAGCCGGGGGCCGTGGCCCCGGCCCCGCCCGCCAACGCTCAAGAGCAACCGTCTGAATGTCCAGAAGCTGCCGATGCTTCTTCTGCTCCTGAAGCACCTGCCGACCCTGCACTCCCCGACCCCGCCGCTCCGAGCGAAGACCCTCCAGCCGCCAAAGAGGAGCCCACCGCCACAGACGAGCCCGCCCAGGCCCCCGGGGACTCACCCCACGCCATGGAAGTGGAGACCGCCAAGCCGGTCAAGCAGCGGCGGCCCTACTCCCCCGACGAGGCGGCGGTGCAGCCCCGGCAGAAGAAGTGGAAGGGCGTCCGCTGGAAGCGGCTCCAGATCGTCATCACCATCCGCAAGGGCGGCTCCAAGAAGGAGAACCACCGCGAGGTGTCGGAGCTGATGGACCGCCTGCGCGTGGCGCTGCGGCCCGACCGGCTGCCGCGGGACAAGCGCAAGTGCTGCTTCTGCCACGAGGAGGGCGACGGCGCCACCGACGGCCCGGCGCGTCTGCTCAACATCGACGTCGACCTGTGGGTGCACCTCAACTGCGCGCTGTGGTCCACGGAGGTGTACGAGACGCAGGGCGGCGCCCTCATCAACGTGGAGGTGGCGCTGCGCCGCGGCCTGCGCACCCTCTGCGCCTACTGCCAGAAGACGGGCGCCACCAGCAGCTGCAACCGGCTGCGCTGCCCCAACGTCTACCACTTCGCCTGCGCCATGCGGGCGCGCTGCATGTTCTTCAAGGACAAGACCATGCTGTGCACGCAGCACAAGCTGAAGGGCCCCAGCGAGGAGGAGCTGGGCAGCTTCTCGGTGTACCGCCGCGTCTACATCGAGCGCGACGAGGTCAAGCAGATCGCCAGCATCCTGCAGCGCGGCGACCGCATCCACCTGTTCCGCGTGGGGGGCCTCATCTTCCACTCGGTGGGCCAGCTGCTGCCCTCCCAGATGGCCAACTTCCACTCCCCCACCGCCGTCTTCCCCGTGGGCTACGAGGCAACGCGCATCTACTGGAGCACGCGCGTGCCCAACAAACGCTGCCGCTACCGCTGCCGCATCAACGAGCAGGACAGCCGGCCCTTCTTCGAGGTGCGCGTGCTGGAGCACGGCATGGAGGACCTGCACTACAGTGACACCACGCCAGAGGGTAGGACATGAACGCCACGCCGTGCGCTTCTAATGTACATTACTTGAAATAGAATAATAATAATCGTTCTCTTTTCCTTTGCAGGCATCTGGGACAGAGTGGTTCAACAGGTGGCCAAGCTGCGGGACGAGTCGGCGATGTTGAAGCTCTTCTCAGACCGTGTAAAGGGAGAGGAAATGTACGGCCTGACGATCCACGCTGTAATGCGCATCACTGAGTCGGTAAGAATCAACCTGGACTTCCCTCGCCCGTGTTGCAGATGTCCCATCGTGTATTGATGAACAGTGTTTCCCTACAATGGCTTTCCAGTTGAGGTGTGTGAGCTGCACTATGTTGATGTGCACGGTGCTGATGTGCGCATGCAAAGGGCTGATGGGCTATGATGCATCCCAACAGAAATGGTTTCATACAATATCGCATAACAAATGGCATGCAAGCTATCCACATATGTTTTTGCCCTTATTGTTAGCGCAAATACTGTTTTCGGTCTGCAATTTGTAGCCATCCCATCTTCTAGGTTTCATAATACTGTTGCTTCTGTAGGGTTATCAAAGATGTAGGCTACTTTCTGTTATCAAGTCACTTGTTGCATTACTTTTTATCTTTATTCTTCCTAGTCTAAAGCCATTCATGAGCTAATACCACCTACAGTATCATGTTTTTATATTCTTCTATAGCAGTATTTTTCCACAATATTTATCCAATGACAATGTAGCAATTGAGGTGGGTGCGAAGGGGGAACCTATTATATAGGTTTAAAAAAATAGCATTTAGGGTGCCTAACATAATGTTTTAAAAAATGGATGGTTGCGGTGGTGCTAGTAATCCAGCGGGGATGCTGTGCCACTGCGCGATGCATGTAAGAGGAATCACTGGAGAATAATTTGCCATGGTTACGGTCAGTCTGACAGCGTTTCAAACATGAGTTGATCACGTTTCAACCCTTTTGCTCAGCTGCCTGGAGTGGAGAACTGTCAGAACTACCAGTTCCGCTACGGCCGCCACCCTCTCATGGAGCTCCCCCTCATGATCAACCCCAGCGGCTGTGCCCGCTCAGAAGCCAAGGTCCCCACCCACTGCAAGAGGTGAGCCGACCCCCCCCCCCCCCCCCCCTCCCCCGACCGACCGTATGACCAATAATCCATAATGATTGGCCCACGGTGGAGACACAGGGAACCAACCCAACCACCGCCGTTTCCTCCGCAGGCCCCACACCCTCAACAGCACCAGCATGTCCAAGGCCTACCAGAGCACCTTCACGGGGGAGACCAACACGCCCTACAGCAAGCAGTTCGTCCACTCCAAGTCTTCCCAGTACCGCAGGCTGAAGACGGAGTGGAAGAACAACGTGTACCTGGCCCGCTCGCGCATCCAGGGCCTGGGCCTGTACGCCGCCAAGGACCTGGAGAAACACACCATGGTGATCGAGTACATCGGCACGGTGATCCGCAACGAGGTGGCCAACCGCAGGGAGAAGATCTACGAGGAGCAGGTACCCCTCACACCACTAAGCTCCGAACTGAAACGGATGTCCTCTTCACCGGCGAATTGACTATTTGACCTTCTTATACACATTTTAACAATTCTTTTCAACGAGTCTCGTTTCTTGATTTGCCATTTCAATGCACTTTAACATTCCTATTCATGTGAAGCACTCGGACCGCTCCAGTTGAAATAAAACGACCCACGTGGGCAAACGAGCCTCCGTGCAGGTAGCGGTGTCTTGGTTCGAGAGTGACACGTTGCCCTCGATGATCACCTCACGACTTGTGTTGCAGAACCGTGGCATCTACATGTTCCGCATCAACAACGAACAAGTGATCGACGCCACTCTGACGGGCGGACCGGCGCGGTGAGTTACCTTCTGGAAGAGTCCGCAAGAGCTTGTCAGAGGAATTCCAGCTCATCACGGATAGATGTATTTTCTGCTTGACCCACCTCTTATAAAATGCGAAGACGTCAAACTTTATGATGGGGAACAATTTCCTTGCCATCCTATACCGCTACACCGGAATATCTAGCGGACTCTTTACGTGTGTATTTTCCTTGTTTGGTTTTCTGCAGCTACGCAAATCACTCCTGTGCACCCAACTGTGTGGCGGAGGTCGTGACCTTTGACCGAGAGGACAAGATCATCATCATCTCTAGTCGCAGGATCCCCAAAGGAGAAGAGGTGACGTTACTCTATTCTTCTGTCAACTTGTATAAGCAATCATTTTATTGTTTAAGAATTAAGAATTTATTCATCAATACCAGTGTGCTGAAAGCCAGATTGACTTCAATACTAACCGCTATATTAAAATGTCCGGTGGCTTCCAGTCGGTGTGTTTTAACTAATCTCCCTCCTTCTGTTTCAGTTGACCTACGACTATCAGTTCGACTTTGAGGACGATCAGCACAAGATTCCCTGCCATTGTGGAGCCTGGAATTGCCGAAAGTGGATGAATTAACACAGGAGGGGAGCAATGAAGAAAGAAGGAGAGAAGTGCGTTCTCGTTGGCGCCAAAGCCTTGGAATAGCCAGAGCATAAGCTGTTGTGAGAGACATGGTGGTACTCTAGTGTTGACACCCGTAGCCAAAGGTTTGGAAAAGCATTAACTGTTCAAGCAACCAACCACCTCCACTAACACAAGCCTGATGGTGGGACAGTCATTCTGCTGGGACTAGGAGGATTATCCCTTCCTCTGCCAAACCCAGATCCCAATCTGCAACCCCCCCCCCCCCCCCCCCCCCCCCAAAAAAAAAACACCACCCTGCACCTTTCTACTGCTCAATCTCAATAAGCTCTCGAAAATCGCTGCAAGAAAATCCTCAATATTTACCAAATGATTCTGACCCTACTGTTCTGTCTCTCAATACTAGTAGTGCGAAGCTCGGTCAGACTGCTGGAAGTTAAACGACAAAAAGCCATCTTAAAGTACTAAGAATGAACTAATGTTTTTTTTTTTTATGTTTTAAGTCGGACCTATCCCCCTACCACCTCCCCTCTCCTTCCAACTCCTGGGATTATTAAAATGAATAAAACGTGAGACACTTTTCCCATCAAGACATCAATGAAGACACCGTGGGTATTGGCTAGACAATCCTGATGTGGCTCTCTGTAGAGCCGCATGCGATCGATGGATAAGATGTAAGTTGATATGCTATTGATATACTATTGACCCGTTTGGAATCTAACGGTGGGTTAGTTTGGACCCAGTCTACCTCATCCATTTTATTGGGAAGTGACTGCTTTGTATAAAACTAAACAAACTGTTAACTGCTACAGTGGAAGGGGAGGGGAGGGAAGGGGGGCCTCTCGGACAAGCAGGGAAACTATAGCAGCAGGTTTGCTCTTATCTACTCTATGCTGATGATGACGATTTACAATAATGAGCCAACATATTATTCATGAATTATTTATACAGAGAAATTATATGACCGTTTTGATAAGATTATTGCATTAAGTTCACAATCAAGCAAGCTTTCAGGGGTCCTATATGCTACCAGATAGACCTGTCTTTTCATCTTGAATCTTTATTTTTTTTTTCCACAACCTGCTCTTTCTATTTATGCATCTGACATCCAGACTTTTAGGTGTGAAAGCACAATAACATCCACCTTTCTATGAGTTGCTTTCACATGGAGTTACGGGTGCGAGCGGGTGGGTCCTCAGTTTCAGGGTCATGCTCTGTCTTACCTTCCGCACACAGACTACCCCCCCAAACACACACACCCGACCCCGCCCAAATGAAGGAAATGCGTGCTGGTCGCTTCACCCGCAAATCCTCCAGCTCTGTCCCGCTCCATTCAGCACACGTTTTAGTTTTGTTCCAGTAATTCCAAAGCATCTTCACTCCTCTACCTGAGACTTGGCCCACCCCGCTCTCTCTACCACGAAAGTGGACTGTGTAGAACTTTACTGTAGAGAGTCTTTCTCTGCCGGAGCCCAGTGTGTATCTGCGTCCCTTTGTGCTTTTTTTTTCTAGTGGTGGTCGAGTCTTCTTGAGGTAGGCAGCTGGCAGTGGAAGACTCATTTTAAAAAGGGCATTTGTTGTCAGTTCTTTGTATAAAAAAAAAAGATGTAAAAAATGAACGACAAAATTAAATATTTAAGTACGGGAGCTTTACTAAAACTCCCAATATCCCATGTTATGCGGTATCCTCTTCCCCTTAACCTAAGACCTCACAGAATAAAAAATGCAAGTGTACAAACTGTATGTATGTGTGTGCGTGCGTGTGTGTGTGTGTGGATGTATAAAACCCACAGTAGGGGACAGCAAACTTTATCCAAAACATTTTTAATCAATAAATTCAAGTGTAGAGAAATAAAATTGATGTAAATTTCAACCACTGGATATCATTTTATCATGAAGATAAAGATGTATGTATATATAAATATATGTAAAATGGCAAACTAATATCTTTATGTATATGAACCAGAGTGTTTTTTTGCATTTACCTGTTTTTTCTATTAGTGATTTTTAAGCTTTCAAAGATGAGTTTGGTTTTCTCCAATCAATTGGAATGAGAAGCCAAAGTAATTAGGACGTTGTTTGCTAACGGATCCGAGTGGAGAATCATGATTAGATGTAAAATCACTTGCATAAAAGCAGTACAATGGTGCATAGCATTTGTGTATTTATGTAATGTTCATGTTTTATTTTTATTTATGCTACTGCTTGTTGATTACCAAAACCTTTCCCTTAGTTGGTCTCAATTGGATAAGTATAATCTATGAATGGAAAAATGCAAGTTCTTTAGGGTAGTACTGTTTTTAGTGTTTTAGCTTTTTCTATTTTCCATTTTTCAGATCCTCCCTATAGAAGTGAATGTGTTGAGATATATATATATATATATATATATATATATATATATCGTGAAATGTTTGCTTGGCCTGATGTATGTTATGTAATACTCATTTAATCCCGTATTTACCAGATAATGGATTGCACTCAGTATGAACAGAGTACTTCTCTAAAGTGGTAGATAATGAGGCAGTGATATATAAATATAAATATATTTTGGTATGTTTCTACTCGAAGGGAAGACATTCAATACAATGCCCCTCACTGGATTTTAGGCTCAATGATTTTTACCTTCTCTGAATTCTTAATTTAAATTCTCTGCGTATCTTATAATTTAAGATTGCTCAAATTGTTTGTTTTTTAAACCTAAACAACTTTTAAAAAAAAAGTGTGCATCTGTACAGCAGATACTTCTAGGGACGATGAATAAATGATCATTTTTATTATATGTGGCATGTTTTGTATGGATATTATTTTCAACTGTAAATATTTTTTGATGAAGCCAGAGGATGCATCTTTATATACAGCTTTCCCCACCCCCTTTCCCAACATCTAATTTCCTGTTTGCTTTTATTTCTTGTAAAAGGAAAATAAAATGCATTTTAAATATGTGCCCATTGTTGAGAAATGCACTACATTTCATGAAATGTTTCTGTATGTGTCTGATACTTTATTGCAGACACTTGGACTTAAAAGAACCGTATAATTTAAAGCTTTGTATCGTTGAAGATATTATTTCATCCCCTTTTCTGTTAGTACACAATGTTATGTGGGCGGGGCTTAGGGTGGAGGCAGAAGAAACCCAGAACGTGTAGCAAACACCAGCACTATTATTTATAACGTTTATCTATCTGGTAGAATAGTACAGTCTAAGGAACACAACCAAGCTTTTAAATTCAAGTTTCAATGCTGGACATATTCAAAGTGTTTATTTATATGGCTTAATGATGTTAGGTCTTGGCTAGCCAGTGGTGTTGCCTAAACCTAACCTAGTAGTGGTGTTGCCTAAACCTGACCACACTCGTCAGGCTGAGCCAATCTACCTCAGTACCTCGGTGAGGGAATTAGCCAGGGCAGGGCCCACAGTCAGAGGGCCTGCACTGAAAAGTAGGACAGGATATCCCTTATAGTATTAAAATAATATACTTTGTACATGACCACAAACCTTCACCCACACATTGAAATTGTGAAATAAAGATGAACAACATAAGAAAAAAGGTCTTTATTGTTCATCCTCTATGTACACATTTAAACTAATTCTGAAAAGATTTGCATCACTGGAAATATTTTACAGGATATCTTGTGATAAAATATCCACGGCAAAACAAAAAAAAGGACAGGACCAATTTGAGATTTTGGTTCACCTGACAGTCTTCCATCAATCCTCTGCCCCAGACATCGATACATTTTCCTACAAACAAGCAACAGGTTTGGCCGACTATCAGAAGTTAAAGTATGTACGGTAAGGCGAAGAAAATGGACAAGATAAGGGTTTAAAAATCCCACAGATGGCTGCAGTGTTAGCGACTACATGCAGAAGGGAACTTGTTCTGGGAACATTGACCTGGTTCAAAAGAATAGTGAGTTATGTGAACCTCTCGTGCAGGTGAACAGAACAATGTTAAGCCCTGGGATAGCCAACTGCCAGTGTGATACTTTCGATTCAGTTGTCTGTTAAAAAGAAATATTATAGAGCCTTGGGCTGCAGATGGTTTCACTCTACAGCACGTAAATCGTTCACATCCAATATTTTGCCCAACCCTGTCAACAGTTAAATTAACATTTCACTTGTTCCTACTCCTGAATAAATAAGCAATTGGTGAGATTCCAGATTATAAAATGATGCCCCATAATATTCCAGTGTCAACGAGATCCCATTCCAGAGAATGTAGGATCAGATTTGGTTTCGTGAGCTCTAAAAAGAGCACCATAAAGAGAAAACCAAACTTAAACGCAGCAACATGAACTAGGATCAGTAGTACCAAACTGCTCAAAAGTAGCATGTAGGAGTTCAGAATCCAGCAGACTTTCTTTTCAAACGTACAAACTATGCAGATGATTCAAAATAAAAGTACCTTCCAGTGGTGCATGTGGGCATTAACAGGAGTGTTTTATATACACAAATCATACATGTACCCATCAGTAGTGTCTTAAGAAAAAAAAATCAAAGCAAACACCCTTTACGTCTTTAAAAACACACAAAAACATGAAATCAACAGTATTTTTCCATTGCCATTACTTGCGCTTATTTGCTCAGTGTGCGTGATGTCATTGTCAGTTACCAATGGGATTATGCAAGCACTTTAAACAATATAATAAACCTTTTCTTAAATATAATGGGTTTGGTACTAAACAACAAAGTTGATTATATATCAGGACACTGGCTTGTAGCACATCACAGTGTATTCATCAATATGAAACGAGAAAAAAAAACTCAAATAAATTAATAGAAATTCAATCCGCTAAACGCTATCCCTGCGACATTAAAAGTAGGAGAATGACACGTGACGCGAGAGACAGCTGTGCACAAGGTGCTGAAAGCTACAATACAGCGCAATGCACGTCTGTTGAGGTAAGGAAGGGGCCAATGTGATAATATTGTTCATTCTTAAACCATCGTCACCACGTCAAGATGAGGGACTCCTCCACTCCTTCCACGACCACTATAAAATAAACAGTGCTTGAGCCTCTTCCCTACACACAAGTTTACATTGAAAGCGTTTGCCGTGACAAAGGTAATATGGAGTCATCTGCATTATCAGCCCATAACATTATGCGCTGAGTCTTCTGGACAAAGTCGGTTCACTATGGGGCCAAACGTCCAGAGAGGTATAAAATAAAACCACTAAAAACAATCCCGTCACTGTATACTAGTAGCATATCCTGCTAAGGGGAGTGAAGGAGGAGGAGAAAGAGGAGGGTATCGCAGCATATCCAGTTTGGGGGAGTGAAGGAGGAAGAGGAGGGTATAGTAGCATATCCAGTTTGGGGGAGTGAAGGAGGAAGAGGAGGGTATAGTAGCATATCCAGTTTGGGGGAGTGAAGGAGGAAGAGGAGGGTATAGTAGAATATCATGCTATGGGGAGTGAATAAGGAATAGGAGGGTATAGTAGCATGTCCTGCTATGGGGAGGGAAGGAGGAGGAGGAGGAGGAAGAGGAGGGTATAGTAGCATATCCTGCTATGGGGAATGAGGGAGGAAGAGGGGGGTATAGTATCATATCCAGTTTGGGGGGGTGAAGGAGGAAGATGAGGGTATAGTAGCATGTCCTACTATGGGGACTGAAGGAGGAAGAGGGGGGTATAGTAGTATGTCCTGCTATGGGGAGGGAAGGAGGAAGAGGGTGATGCTATTAACAGTTGTAATGCTGTGGTGTTGGGGCCCATGGAGATAATGAAGGAGGGGGGGGGGTCTGATGTGACAGAAGATCTCAAAATAGAAAAAGCTGAAGAAGAGGGTGAGGAGAACAGGAGGAGGAATGGAGTGGGGGGGGGGGGGGGGGGGGGGGGGTCTCAGTAGTTTTGGCTAAAAAAGGTGAGGTAGGCCTTTGTCACAACTTGGAGTGTGTTGGCGTTTTAAAACTGGCAGGGTTGTTTTCCGGTTGCAGTCCGTCTTTTAGTGTTCTTTTTTCCCATCCATTATTTAGTTGCGTTGGTTGTTCCTGGCGGCGCGCGGCGTCAGGCCGTCTCACATCTTGACGTCCTCCTCCACGCTGAGCTGCGACAGAGTCTTCTTGATGCGCAGCGCCGTCAGCCGCGCCGCGCCGTTAGCATACCAGCACTCACGCATGATCTTACCCATCACACGCAGCGACTGTCACGCACACGCACACACACACACACACACACACACACACACACACACACACACACACACACACACACACACACACACACACACACACACACACACACACACACACACACACACACACACACACACACACACGTTACTAAACAGCGATGTGTTCTGTTGAACATTTAGTAAAACGTATTTTAAAAAGACAGCTTTTCTCAATAACAAGAACGGAACCCAATCTAAATCCTGTTTAAAAGCGCAATGTCAACAGTCTTGGATAGTCGCTTATAAAAAAAAGAAATCTAAACAAAACCCCAACGATAGCAAAGATTTACAATATTACGTTCCCCGTCCTCATGTCTTATCATCGTGTAGAGCAGCGCTGCTGTCTGCAGTGTGTATTGTTTCGGGAGACTTACCTCGTAGCTCTGCCACCAGTTGGGTACGTTGGGCCTCAGTCTCTGGTCACAAACCACCTTCCTCATCTCCTCTATGGACGGGTCTGACGGCACCAGGTCAAAGTAGGGCAGCTGGTACTCCTCGTGGATCCCTGAGAGCATGAAGAGTGGCTTAGCGCTCCGTGTCTTACATGTTGTGTCGACGCCCGTTACGGAGCGACGCGCTGCACAGCCTTACCGCCGGTGTTGCAGCGCCGGGCGATCTCCCAGTACACCAGGCCCAGGGCGTAGATGTCGGCGCACTTGAAGGAGTCAAAGTGTTTCATGTTGATCGTCTCATCCAGCACCTCCGGGGCCATGTACCTGAGAGAGCGAGGAGGGGGGGGGGGGGGGGGGGGGGGGGGGGGGGGGGGGGGGGGGGGGGGGGGGGGGACGACACACACAGTCAGAGCTGGACAGTCTCACGCGGCGGTCATCGGGGGACCCTGAGGGGACCCTCGTGATGCGTACCTCTTGGTGCCCACGCGCTGGTTGGGCGCGATGTCGATGGTGTCGGTGATGGACTCGTGGCGCACGGCCAGACCCAGGTCGGCGATGGCACACATGCCGTTCTTCTTCACCAGGATGTTTTTGGACTTGAGGTCGCGGTGAGCGATGCCAGGTTTGCCTGCAGACCCAAAAACCACCAACATTAGAAAACTAAAAACCAACCACAATTAGAACCAAGAACCACCACAACTAGGCCCGCAACCACATGACACCCCCCAACCCCCCCCCCCCCCCCCCCCCCCCCCCCCCCCCCCCCCCCCCCCCCCCCCCCCCCCCCCCCCCAAAAAGAAAAAAAAAGAAAGCTACTGTGTGAAATGTTCCCTGCTGATGGAACTAACCCTGCGTGCCCAGGATCTCCATGTGCAGGTGGGCCAGGCCGCTGGCCGCGGACAGGGCTAGCTTGATCATGCCCTCGATGGTGACCGAGTAGTGGTTCAGGTAGTCGAACAGGGAGCCGTGCTCGTGGTAGTCCGAAACCAGCCACAGCTGGGTCCAAGTGCCGTTGTCTGACCGAGAGGAGACGGAACAACGAGGACAGGGAATGTCAACTAAACATCTGAGCGTAATCACAACAACATAACATGTTTTCATTACACATAGGGTGAAATGTTCCTTTTATGTACATTTGTGCCTGATGTGTGATCTCTTCATTTATAATCAACTCCCCTCCGACTAGCCCAGGTCAGTCACCACCCACCGCTCCGCTGGGGCAGCCATTTGGCCTCTGCTCACCTTTGTTGTCGGCGGCGATGAATCCCAGGATGTTGTCGTGACGCAGCATGATGGTCTGGTAGATCTCCGCCTCGCGGAACCACGAGCGCTCCTCCCGCGACGAGAAGATCTTCACGGCCACGTCGCCGCCCCTCCACTTCCCCCGCCACACCTCGCCGAAGCGACCCTTCCCGATGATCTCCTGGAGCACGATGGTCCGCGCAACTGTCCGCTGCACAAACAATGGCAGGCCTGCAGGGGGCAGCACACACACACACACACACACACACACACACACACACACACACACACACACACACACACACACACACACACACACACACACACACACACACACACACACACACACACACACACACACACACACTCAAGGGTTACATTGAGCGTCTTTCAGGAATACAACAATACTGAGCTCCAGTATTATTCATTTTATAATACTGGCTCTTTAATCTGTCACGACGGGGTACATGTGGCAGTGACAGTAAAAGGTATTATTATAAACCAATATTCACAGCCCCAAATGAGTTTGGGAAAATGGAGGAAAATACTGATCTGGACAATATTTACAGTACTCGAATAATCAATTATTAATACGAAATATAAATGATATATATATATATAAATATTAGAGATGAGAAAACACTGACCGGAGCCAGACCCTGAGGTGGACATGTCGTAGATGAGGTCTTGCAGCGTCTTGTCCTTGGCGAGGTAGAGGTGGTCACAGGAAGGGTCCTCCACGTCCAGACGCTGCCGGTGGCTGTAGGCCCGCTGGTGGTATTGGAACAGGAACACGCCCACCATCAGCAACACGCACAGTAGGAACACTGGGCCCGCGATCACCGCCACAAGCTCCACGGGGCCCCAGGTGCCCGACCAGCCGTCCCCTATCCTGGGGACTGAGTGGGAGAGAAACAGAGGGAGTTAGAGACATAGACAGAGGGAGAGATAGGACGGGACAGAGGGAGAGAGAGAGGGGTTTGTCACTCCAGGTTTCTTTAAAATTTTATATTCTATACTGAAACAAAATAAACAGAAACAGTCAAACAGCAATTAAAATTAAAATCGTTCAGACAGGAGCAGCACTTTCTGTAGTCGTTCCAATTATGCTTTGATTTCCCTCAGTCAGGCTTTTCCTCACCAGGAGCCTTGAGGTCCACACTGTTGCAGTAGTCCTCATAGCAACAGTGTGTGTTGAGGAGTCCCTCAGCACTCAGGCAGTAGAAGGGCTGTCCCGGGGGCACCAGGTGGTCCCGGTTGATGCAGATGCGCACATGCTCCTCCTTTCCCTGGCTGACGAAGGTGGAGGCCATGCACGCCCCGTCTGTCACGCACTCAAAGCCTGTTCTCTCACAGTTGGTGCAGTTACAATGAAGGGCTGGGCAAGAGAAAGAGAGGGACATGGAGAGAAAGAGGATTAGAAAACAAGTCTTTTATAGAAATAACAAATAAAAGTAATTAGATTACTCTTCTTTTTAGTCCTCTATTTGTTCATTAAAACCACCCAGGTAAAGCAAAGGGCAAATTTAGAGAAAACCAAAATATTCAATAAAATGGATGGGTTGTTTTTGGACATTACTTGTCCAGCAGGGGGCACTGTACCCAATATTAATACATTGCTGTGGCCTCCTTCTAGTGGCGTGTGTCGGGGTGGCGTGAAGAGAGAGACAGAGTTTCGCAGCAGCCAGACGGCCCCTGGCGGCCCTGAAATCAGATCTACCACTGCAGATGAACCCAAACACACTGGGTGGAGATAGAGCGGTCCACCAGGACAGAAACCCAACCAGGGGAGAGAGAGCACGAGAGAGGGGTGGGAGGGAGAGAGAGGGGTGGGAGGGAGAGCGAAGGCCTGTGCCACATGCCCAGTGCAGTAGATCTCTATAGTTAACTGAAGTTAATCAAATGTTTGTAAATGATGATGCCCACCCGCCACCAACCAATAGTGACCAACTATTATCCTCGAGCCCCACGATAAAAGTTGCATGCTAATGCTGGGTACACAATACAGGATAATTAACCCGATTTTGTGCCCGATTTCCCCCTTCCGACTCGTCAGCAAAGCCCTGATTTTGGTGATGATTCTACCATTTTTCCCCCTCCAGATTATCCTGTGGTGTGGGGTATGTTAAGTGTGTGTTTTTAATGTTCGGGGCCTCACCGATTCGAAATCGCAAATATTAAACATGTTCAATATTTACGATCCGATACCCTGTAGTGTGGGGGAACCCCGAAGACAGCCGAGGTCGCAGGCAATTGATTGTCACGTGGGAAAGACGATAGCCAATTGGGAGGCACGTTGACTTAACGTAATACCAACAATTCATAAAATAATCATAACAGAAGCCATGGCGGCAAAAGCCAAAGTGGGGTGGTCTTCCGAAATGGAGGAACAGCTTGTAGAGTAAAAAAAAAACGATGGCATAAGCTAGCATAGCTAGTTCCTCCTGACCATCGACCACACATCATCTTTAAATCAAGCTGGGAACTACTGTGCAAAATCATATCAAGTATTGACGAACTGCTCCTCTCACATCATTTATCTGCAACAAATCCTCGTAGATAAGTAAAATCCCTCATTAGGTTGACCACAGGGTTTGCATTAGAAGTATACATTGTGGCAAAATAATTGACCATGGAGTTTTTCCTCCACCTCGTAATCAATAAGCAGTTTCTAAATAAAATCTAAACCAGTTGACAACCCTTAAGCAATTAAGAGAAAGAGCCTATATATTCGGGCTGCATATCAATCGTCATTCTATGTGTGACAACCATGGATGGGAATATGAACGTGACAACATAGGGACGCTATAGGTGCATGATAGGAACGCTATAGGATGCATGATAGGAACGCTATAGGATGCATGATAGGAACGCTATAGGATGCATGATAGGAACGCTATAGGATGCATGATAGGAACGCTATAGGATGCATGATAGGAACGGTGACCACATACTGTACTAATAAGTTGTGGAATGCAGACCTGACACAACAAACATACACACAAAACACATTCAATCAGTCATTTAGATTTGCTGTCCAAATGTGTTTAAACTAAAAACCAACAGAAACCTTTATCGGATGTGTCACAGTAAAGTTGTGTAATCTAACTTAACAATTGTTCTGATCGGAACAAGTATGACTCCATTCATGTGGATTCTGCCCAAAGACATTTCCAGCTCCTCTGAGAAAAAGCACCTCCTGTTAAACAAAACATGTGAGTGTGTGGAAGGGGTAGTGCATTCGAACCATGCCTCACACACAGGGGCCCTATTAAAAAAGGTGCCGCAATGGAATGAAGCCGCCCATTAAAACGAGACCCAGTAGTCCACCATGGGTTGAGAACCCAGCTGCAGGGCCCACCACCACCCAGGGGCAGGTTTGTGCGACTCAAGAAGCACGGCACTGCAAGTTGATTTGATTAGAAGTGAAATAGGGAGCTTGAGTCACAGCGCATATGCTTCTCATTTAGAGGAAGGTCAGCACAAAAGACTCTTTACTCTGCAACCACATGTGGAGCCGGGCTGATGGGCATGTTGTAGAGCTGTTGTGCCACCATGGAAAGGGGGTGGGGTGCCTGAACCAGCCAGTTTATGACGAACTGACTGACAACCCAGGCCATTTTAAATTATATATCGATATATAATAATGAATTATTTCATTATGAATGAATGATAGAGATGGGCCAAGAAGTCATCTGAACTGGTGTAAGGAAGAGAATGGAAGGGAGTAACCAAGACCACAGGAGGAGACTCAGGACTTCCCGTCCAGCCTGCTCTCAGTGCCAACAAATACCTCCGTCTGCATGGTGGTGGTTAGACTGACAATGTGTGTGGGAAGCTGGCGCTAGTCATGTAAATGTTTGCTGTGGTTGTGTCTAAATGAAGTCACTCCTTCCCCCTCCAGATTCTCTGTGAATGAACTGCTCACACAGACTGCAACACCCCCCACAAACAGACACATTAACACCCATAATCTTTCCTATCACAGCGTTGGCCCCTCTCCACAAGGTCTTCCCGAAAATTACTCGGCCCAAAAGTGACCGATGATGGGCGGAGTGATGCGTGGATTATTGCACCATCTGAATGCAACATCCAAGAGTTCAACATGCATAACCCTGCCATCATTCAGGGTGGATCCCACACATGCACATCAGCTGCGTGTTCAAGCCTGCCTGCCCGTCTAAAACTCTGGCTGTTAATTGAGTTTGTTGTTCACCGATGTGTGGTGAGACTGCTCGTCTGCCTTGACGTGAGAGTGTTTCCAGGAGGTGAGCGGTAAAATCTCAGGAACCGATTGTGGCGAGTGCCAAACACTACAATGGTTGCATGCAGTCGGAATTTCCTGCAGATTACGGATAAAGTGAGGCAGGCCCATAATTTAGAGAAAAACAATTCCTGTGGACCAATCAACAGGCAGGACCACATCCGTCCAATCAGCAGGGGAGCTGAACCAAGGATTCCACCAACCAACGATGGCTGGTGTCCATAAAGATAGTCTAGTGATATCACACACACACACACACACGTTTTAACCCTACTAACCCTTGCACTGAGATCTGTGTCCAAAACTGCTTATTTTGGCTAAAGAAAATGTCAGTGTCAAGCAATGCAATGAAAAAAGGTGTGTGTGTGAGGGACAGACAGAAGCACAGGAAGGAAAACCAACTTGACTAAAAACACACTCTTCTCCTCAAGACTACAGCCCATGGTTTGCGGTCTACCAATAGTTTAGATTGTGGCAAATCTGGCTTCTAATTTCTTCTGCACTCAACCAGTCAAAAAGCTGGTGCTTTCTCACAAGCAAGAATCTACACAAAAGGAAAAGCATGGACTAGGGCAAAACCGAAATCAAATAATGAACCAAGCAGGGAAAGTCTACAACTTTCCGTCCCCAAATTATCAGCATGATTGTGCCCCAATGTACCGTGCAAGAGCCTGACAAAGTGGACCTGTTGGGGGATTGAAAATGCATATATACGTAGCCTAAACCGGACAGAGATCTGAGGCAAGGGCAGCAAGAGTTTCCTGATCTGAGGCAGGGGGTGAGGCATTTGATCTGAGGCAGGGGGTGAGGCATTTGATCTGAGGCAGGGGGTGAGGCATTTGATCTGAGGCAGGGGGTGAGGCATTTGATCTCAAGCGGGGGGTGAGGCATTTGATCTGAGGCAGCATGAGGTTCCTGTTCTCAGGCAGCATGAGGTTCCTGTTATGAGGCAGGGGGTGAGGTTCCTGATCTGAGGCGGCGGGGGGGGGGGGGGGGGGGGGGGGGGGGGGTTCCTGATCTGAAGCAGTATGAGGATCTTGATCTGAGGCAGCATGAGGTTGCTGCAGCTTTACAGAGGGCCTTTGTGTTGAGATTAGGACGACATGAGCTTTGGACTAGTCTGGGATCCCGACTGAACAAAGAATAGAGAAACGGTGGAGGAGGAGGGGGGAGCATGGTGTAGAGGGTGAGAGCAGGGGTTCCACTCTCAAGATATGGAGGCAACAGTAAAATACTACTAGGGTCTACTTGTGGCGGTCAGGGCCAGACAGCAGAAGGGGTGTCAGTGGGGAGGAGGAGGGGGTGCTCCAGTGTGGGTGGGACAATGAGGCAGTGGATTGGTTTGGGGGAGGGGTAACATTAATGGCAGCTTACAAAGCCCCAGCCCCAAGAGAGGGGGTCTGACTGACCAGCTGCGACTGTCATTAAAGCTCAGTCTAGACTTTGACTGAGAGAGGAGGGAAAAAAGACAAAGGGGGGGGGGGGGGGGGGGGGGGGTGCTCTAAGACTCCAGAGCAAAAAGAGTCGTAAAAGAGTCGCTGGTGTAAAGTTCCTATCATTCCGTTCGTGTTGAGGCAGGAAATGGCAGACATAGTTAGGATTAATAAAACACAGACACAATTATAATGGACAAGAAAAAGAGGAACGGTGAATCTTGGACGGAAAAATATTTATTTTAAGTCTAACCACAGTTTGTAACAGGATGACAGTCAGACCTACTCATAAAGGTAACCCCCTCATAAGGCATAACACAACCATGTAACCATGTCAAAAATATAGATTACCTAGTAGTCACCCTAAAACAAAGCCAGACCTACTCTATAACCTAGTAGTAACCCTGTCACAAAGCCAGACCTACTCTATAACCTAGTGGTAACCCTGTCACAAAGCCAGACCTACTCTATAACCTAGTAGTAACCCTGTCACAAAGCCAGACCTACTCTATAACCTAGTAGTAACCCTGTCACAAAGCCAGACCTACTCTATAACCTAGTAGTAACCCTGTCACAAAGCCAGACCTTCTCTATAACCTAGTAGTAACCCTGTCACAAAGCCAGACCTACTCTATAACCTAGTAGTAACCCTGTCACAAAGCCAGACCTACTCTATAACCTAGTAGTAACCCTGTCACAAAGCCAGACCTACTCAATAACCTAGTAGTAACCCTGTCACAAAGCCAGACCTACTCTATAACCTAGTAGTAACCCTGTCACAAAGCCAGACCTACTCAATAACCTAGTAGTAACCCTGTCACAAAGCCAGACCTACTCTATAACCTAGTAGTAACCCTGTCACAAAGCCAGACCTACTCAATAACCTAGTAGTAACCTTGTCACAAAGCCAGACCTACTCTATAACCTAGTAGTAACCCTGTCACAAAGCCAGACCTACTCAATAACCTAGTAGTAACCCTGTCACAAAGCCAGACCTACTCTATAACCTAGTAGTAACCCTGTCACAAAGCCAGACCTACTCAATAACCTAGTAGTAACCCTGTCACAAAGCCAGACCTACTCTATAACCTAGTAGTAACCCTGTCACAAAGCCAGACCTCCTCAATACAAAGCCAGACCTACTCAATAACCCTGTCACAACAGTGGTTGCCCTCCCGGTGAGATAAGGAGGTGAAGTCAGTGGAAAATAGTTGAAGACCATTTGTGCAGGGCCGGAGGGGAGGAGGGGGGTTCTGGGGGCGCAGACAGAGAGACGGTCGACTGCATGCGTGCAGAGCACAGCGACCATTACCAAAATGCACAGGCTGAAATTAGATCCATTCAGATACCAGACTGAGAGCTGATCAAGACAAGCAGACGCCACCAGACAGCGTGAGTGCAGCGTGCACGCACATACACACGTGCTTTCTGTGCGTGCACACTACAACGTGCCCTAATCAATGGTGGAGAAGGAGGAGTCATTACCTTTGTCTGCATCTCAGGGTCAGATTACTGATCTGATTCTAAAGTGAAGCCTCTGGGGCTCGGAAGCACCAGCTATCTCTGAACAACCACCTCCCTCTAGGCTGCAGCGTATCCTGTCTGCTCCCACGCATGTACCGCTTGCCAGCGCACATACTGGTGCTAGAAATGGCTACACACCGGCCTTGGTACCCGGGACAGGGTTTCATCCAAAACCTGGCTTCGGTCACTCAATAAAACTTGTTGCTCGTTTGTTGTCGTTCTATTAGTCCACTTGACCCCCGCCTGCTGTAAACCGTACACCTGGATGTACTGGCAGTGGAGACATTTGATTAAGAGCTGGCCTCACCCATTGCACCTGCACACGCTACAGCATTATACCTTGGTATGGGAGTGGAGCTGGCCGCTAGTTCTGGTGTGGCACCTTATGTGCTCAAATCCCACAAAGGGCCTGTATAGTTACTCTTCCTAGTTAGGGCAAGAACAAACAAGTGGTGTGAATTGTGTTCAATACGTAGCAATCAAAAGGACAAAGTATAAAAGACAGAATAGTATAGCCTTGATTGAGAAGCACAGGCTCCATAAAATAGGCCACCCTGTGCTCATGTCAGCAGTAAAACGTACCAAAAACCTTAGATAAGTTAAATCAGTGCACTGGAGAACCTTGGTTCCCTGATTCAAATCAATACAAAAGAGAAGCCAAAGGACGGCCAACTAGTTAAGATCCTTATACTGGAGAAGCCAAAGGACGGCCAACTAGTTAATATCCTTATACTGGAGAAGCCAAAGGACGGCCAACTAGTTAAGATCCTTATACTGGAGAAGCCGAAGGACGGCCAACTAGTTAAGATCCTTATACTGGAGAAGCCGAAGGACGGCCAACTAGTTAAGATCCTTATACTGGAGAAGCCGAAGGACGGCCAACTAGTTAAGATCCTTATACTGGAGAAGCCGAAGGACGGCCAACTAGTTAAGATCCTTATACTGGAGAAGCCGAAGGACGGCCAACTAGTTAAGATCCTTATACTGGAGAAGCCAAAGGATGGCCAACTAGTTAAGATCCTTATACTGGAGAAGCCAAAGGACAGCCAACTAGTTAAGATCCTTATACTGGAGAAGCCAAAGGACGGCCAACTAGTTAAGATCCTTATACTGGAGAAGCCGAAGGACGGCCAACTAGTTAAGATCCTTATACTGGAGAAGCCGAAGGACGGCCAACTAGTTAAGATCCTTATACTGGAGAAGCCGAAGGACGGCCAACTAGTTAAGATCCTTATACTGGAGAAGCCGAAGGACGGCCAACTAGTTAAGATCCTTATACTGGAGAAGCCAAAGGATGGCCAACTAGTTAAGATCCTTATACTGGAGAAGCCAAAGGACGGCCAACTAGTTAAGATCCTTATACTGGAGAAGCCAAAGGATGGCCAACTAGTTAAGATCCTTATACTGGAGAAGCCGAAGGACGGCCAACTAGTTAAGATCCTTATACTGGAGAAGCCGAAGGACGGCCAACTAGTTAAGATCCTTATACTGGAGAAGCCGAAGGACGGCCAACTAGTTAAGATCCTTATACTGGAGAAGCCAAAGGATGGCCAACTAGTTAAGATCCTTATACTGGAGAAGCCAAAGGACGGCCAACTAGTTAAGATCCTTATACTGGAGAAGCCAAAGGATGGCCAACTAGTTAAGATCCTTATACTGGAGAAGCCGAAGGACGGCCAACAAGCAGAGAACCACAAATCAGAGCAAGTCTAAATCCACATTCCTGAAGCAGACAACCAAAGAAAAGGACATCAAACACGTCTTCAAAGAGACAGGTAAAATGGAGGCCTGGTATCAGGTGAAGCCCTATATGCTTGAGCCCACAGCTACTTGAACTAGCTCCCCACACTCCCAACATTTATACTACAGCAGAAAATCGAGTGGTAAATTGCCCTTGCAACCGACGTCGCCTGTCTCGCCTATTTTCTCTACAGCACTGAGAGGCCGAAACAGAAGCCCCAGCCCCTCAAAGTCTAAATGGTGGCATGTCAAGAAGTGGTGTGGAGAAGAAGACCGGTTAACGGGTGAACTGTGTGGTGGTGGTATGGGGGGGGGGGGGGGGGGGGCAAATCCCTTGTGGCAAAACAGCTAGTTGTTGGTGGGGCCAGGTCAGTCAGAGGCTACGATGTCTGGAGAAGCAATTAGGACCCCATGCCTCCGGAGGTCCCTAACGAGACTCTTGTGTATAATTGCGGAAAGGAAGGGGTGAACGAGAGTCCAGACTTGACCTGACCCAGGCCAGTGTTACACAGTGCAAAGAGTTAAGCTACATACACACCGCCTGCATCCCTTTGTTGTGTTGCGCGAAGTGTAACACAGCCAACGTCACTACTTGAAAGCAGCGAGAGGGGCAATTGATGCTATTAAAAAAATGTGTGGAACTCCTCTTCATACAGCCGAAGCTCCCTCTACAGCCTGTTTACGGGCAGTCAGGTACGGCTGGACCCACACAGACCGGTGCTTTCGTGGCGGCTGCTCTACGTCCAGCAGAGCACCCTTTTCAGCGTTGGTCTCATTGTTGATGTGATAACCAGGTCTTATCTTGTCTATTTACATTACAATTAATTCCCTCCAAAATTCAAACATAGGCGGGAGACAACAGAATAGGTTTTAGATCGCTATGATTGGACATCATATTTTGTGGGAAATATACTTTAAATTAAAAGGGCTCACAATCTCATATAATTAAATTAAATTACTAGCTAGCTAGCACAACACTGGATAATTTTGATACGTCCAGCCTGGTCTCACAGTGGATTTGATGCATGCGTTCGATAAATCCAATGCATGCATCACCCGCCGCAACGCAACTGCTTCGGCGTGCAGCCAAACGCAGCGTTACTTTGGAAATGAATGGAACTTCCGACAACACACACAACGCAGTGATGCAGGCGGTGTGTATGAGGCGTTAGTAAACATTGAACAATTGATACCTAGAATCGGCATAGATACTTTATTATACAATAAGAATGCAAGTAAAGGTTTCGGTCCTGACTGAATGTCTGTTTTACAATCTAGGTCTACATGACGATTGATGGCAACAGCTGCCCGACCAACTGGCAACCATTTTGTGAAGCTTGGTTGGTTTCGCCCATTTGTCTCGCTAAGCTTGGGAACTTGGTTAACGTATGTGCATTTTATTACTTAGTTGTTTTCGGAATTGGGTATAATGACACAGCAACATTAGAACTCCAACATTTTGGCTGATGAAGACCAACGTGTATGTATGTGTAAAGTATGTGCACATACTTTACAGAAGAGCAACTTGGATTTATAATGACACACACACACACACACACACACACACACACACACACACACACACACACACACACACACACACACACACACACACACACACACACACACACACACACACACACACACACACACACACACACACACACACACACACTGGATGGAGGAAATAGGCAACCTCTAATAGGTTAGAGACAGTATAGCTGGGACTCTGAATGCAGGGGCTGTTTGATAGTGTCACATCAGGAAGTAAATAAACAAGTGCTCGACGTGGAGAGACAGTATGTACCGTTGTGGATAAAGAAAACCCTCCCTAATGCGTGTGCTTGATTAAAACAGAGCACCACTCAGCTCTTTGATTTTCTCTATCACCGAGACACAGGTCTGTTAGTAAATACAAAAACAACTCTGAACCAACATCTTTCTTCAGGCTCTAATCTAACAAAGACCTGTACGTGCATGCCTCAATCTTAAAGAAATGTACACCTATTTCCACTTCATCACGTCCACCACGACAGAAAACAGCACCTGTACCTGTCAAGTTCAACACTCCTACAACCAGTGACTCTTATCTATAACTTGCAGAGCTACTTCAGGGAATGACCCTAACCTGGCGGGCGTGGTGACAGTGTTTTGAACAACTCAACCCAACAAGCACTCATATAATCTGATCGTTTGAACCCTGCCCATCCGGGGACTTTGTATGGCGGAGACAGCGATCGTCCTGAACTTCTCCTTTACAGCCCTGGGGGGTCTGAGAGTGAGCAGAAGCAGGAGTGTACTCAAACTGAATATAATCTCAGACCCAGCTCTATTGTGTTGAGTGAGCGTAAAAGAAAAGCTGGTAGAGAAAGAGACGCGCCCAGCCTTAAGGCAATCTGTACAGTTCAGCAGCCATATCGTATTGCAGTCGGGTAGAATCTATACAGGCCCCCGAACACAGATGACTTCTGTTCCATGTTGCTAAGCACACATGCTGACAGATACATCCCATTCCAGACCTTCCTGTGGATCCCCCTCCATAGCCTGGTTTCTGCATTAGTAGCCCAGCTACTTTTGGGTTGGTCTGGTTTCAGTCATGCCATGCTATAATCCATTATGTGGTGTGAAACAGTGGCTCTAGACAGACGCCCCTTACACAACAGGCATGTCCAGCTGGACAAAGTCTGGAGTGCACAGGTCCTCCCACTCTTCCTCACACTTCAGTGTTGCGTTAAACTAACCAGGCCATTCAAACAGTCCACTCAGGTGGCACTACAGCCATCCAGAACTGACTGTCCTCTATCGTTCCTTTGCATGATATATTGACCAGACCTTAGTGGCGTGACATTATCTCAACTGGGGGAGGGCAAAATCTCACTGGTTCTTGGAAGGAGGATGACTCACCCATTTACAACACAACACAAAGGCTAATGGCAAGGGACGCATGGAGGATATTCAGCATACACTCACCTTTGTTGCTTCTCTTAAGTGTTTAGTTGCAAAGGGACAAGACTTACTCAATAGTAAAGAATACTAAAAGAGTGAAATGAGTACCAGCCAAGGGACTCCAATAAACAATGTCTTGCAACTAAAACGATATAACTATAAAATAATACCACTGATTGGGACGCATATCACAGACATCGTAAAAAAAAACACCGCATAGTTAATACCATAGGTTTTGGGAGCCACGTGAATCAATGCATTATGCCTGGAACCGGGAGTCAGCTGCTCAAGGCAGTCATGAAAGACTGAGGCCGTGACAGCCAACCCAATAACTACCGCATGTAAAAAACCCACTATCCATCACAAAGGACCCAGACTTCAACTCTGACTTCAGTCTGGGCAGCCTGAATGGACGGCTGTTGTCGCCCTATGAGACCATTCACACAATGCTGGGGGGCCACTAAACATACTTTTTACTACTTAAAATGCACACTGGGAAAGGGGAAAAAAACAGACTTCATTTATTTAAACTCCACCAACACATTTGTCTAGATATATTATACACATTTTAAAAAATCCAATAACTATTTTGTTCCATTTATAATTTGGAGGTTCCAATTTAGGGCAAACAGTGTGACAAATGCATCACCACGGCAAGTGCACTGCGCGACATCTTGGCTTATAGTGACAACATGCCGACAGTTTATTGTTTTGAAAATAACTATTTAATGTAACATAACAACATAACAAAGCCGCCCGTGGAGTTAATTCCACACCAACACACACACACGCACACGCACACGGGTTGGGACATTTGTGGTCGCCCATTCCCGATTAGACTAGAATAGACGATTTGTAATGTTTTAATATATAGCTTTAGACTTGTAACCAACACATGAAGCAACACAGGTTACAGGGTTTATCCTCCGCGTTTTTATAGCTCGTTGAGGTTTGCCAATAGGACCACTCAGTCCATAGCTCCTCGAAATAAGCAAAGCGAGCGTGTTGTTGTTTGGCCACTTCGTGCGGCTATTGCTCACAAACATCACTTCGTGTGTTGCTATGAACGAGCGATACAACGTTATTGGTGCCGAACCTACAGGCTTACCGGTGGTCAATGCAAACCGCGGCGATAAAGGTAAGGGCTAGCTAAATAAGGTTAGCCAAATCCCCACATATAAAGCGCCATGATGATGAGCGACAACAGGCAATAGCCGCTCCAAGGAATGCCGTCTTTACTAAGCACACGGAACATAAACCGAAGGGATATGTACATCAAACTTACCATTGCCGCAAGCCACCAGCGCCAAAAGGACGACCAACGTAAGAACGTTTTGATTTAGAGCCATGTCTTCTTAATTCCCATCTCTTTACGTGAAATTCGTTGAAAGCGTGGCGTTATCAACACGGCCCGACCTGATACACAACCACAATCCAACCACATACCACACAGCAGCCCGCTGCTAGCCAGCCGAGTGACGTCGTTAAAGGGGTGTGCGCGCATTTTAAAGGGGTGGGCTATATGTGTCCTGTTTGTGACTGTCTTTGTTCTAAAGTGAGATACAATTCAAACGCAATGCACCTTACGGTGATCGTGGAGTTATCATTATATTATTATATTGTTATGACGCTATCTCAACAGCCATTCCCATGCCACTCATTTGGACTGGTCTAGGCCTCCATTATCTGCAAGGGCAAGACTAGAGTGAAAATGAATCAGCAGTGTCTTCCAAAAAACCTGTTGTTTTGGTTTCACGTTTTCGGGTGTATTGATTGTAGACTCGTTCATTCTAGGGCACATTGTTTTCCAGGAAGCGAAGAGATAAGGAAACTCACTCTCACTCTACATATTCTGCAGCTCAGATCAATTAATGTGAGCCGAGCCAAGCCAACTGGAGTGAAAGGCTTGTCGTGAAAAGAAATACGCAACTTGAGCGTTCAAAATAACCATCCCTTAACCATCCCTTCATCCGACTGACCAGACAGACTGGGGCTTTCAGAGTATTATCTGTAGAGTTTGGGAAACATCCAGACATTTACACACACACATACGCATGCCACACACATTCATTCACGCACGCACACACACACACACACACACACACACACACACACACACACACACACACACACACACACACACACACACATTCAGTGTGAAAAATACAGTAATTGGTAGGCCTAAATAAAAATTATAACCAATCGCAAAGCCGATATTTTTGTATTTAATATAATCTTTATTCTTCTACACTGAGTGGAGTATACATGTGAGATAAGGCATAGGTATCTCGATACCATGTGATTTCATATCTATTGATATGTCGATAGATATACGATAGAACAATTGGCACTTTTCGATGATTTCTTCTACCTCTTTTTACTTTGGATGCAAACATTTTTACAAAATAAAATATATTGACCGAGTTGCCTATGAAGGCGCTTAAATCAATTAAAAGAAGAACGGATAGGTTGTGTGAATCATTCTTTCCATCTCAGCTCTGCTGTAAAATCACTATTTGCTGATGACCCCTACTGGTCAACTACAAAACAGCGTTTCACTGTAGAGGCTTATATTAGTGTTTTACCACAACACAATCGCCGTTGTATACTGATAAAAATCCGATAAAAAAATAGGTCAACTATTAAAACAAAAACAATAATAATAATGATACAAATAAAATAATAATAGTAAAATAATAATAAGAATCATCTTCATCTTCATAAATACATCCTGGAGGATGAGGGTTATGACAGGTTTATTGCTTTATGTTTCAGTTGAAGTCCAGGCTGACATGCTCAAGAAGGTTAATTGAAGTATGAACTCTGTGTTTCAGTACAATGAAAGCAGAACACTAGTGGAGACATTTAGCTGTGTATCAGGTGCTTTTACGTCCTCACGTTAACGGTCTTGGCAGATAACAACATAAAGAGGAAATATCAAGCGGTAAACAGCACTCATCTGTGGGAGTGGGATATAGTGCTGTAAATATAATAGACTGAAAAGTAGGCTAGGCGGAGAAAATAGCCTCAAGGGGCTAGATCGTCTAGACACCATCGCTGAAAGCCAATCGTTTAGCATATCGTAGTGACAAAATTATGCTAATTGTATTCCCTGCAGGAATATGACCAGAAAAAGTGAATTTACTGCTTCTCCTTGAAGCGGATTTAGAGGTCCTGCTTGAGCTTGTCTAATGCATAGTTATTGTCCAGGTCCAGTTTAGACAGCGTCTTCCTCACGCGCAGCGCTGTGAGGCGGGCCGCTGGACATTGGGACCAACACTCCTTCATGATTTTCACAACAGTGGACAGGATCTGTAGGCACACACACGCACATATATATATATATATATATATCATATGAGTAGTCTTACAGATGTACAATTTGACTCATGGCAAAATAATGAATTTGCCTTGTTTAGAATAATTTAGTTCAATATGCATTTGTACTATGTGTCCTCTGTGCTATAGGGCCGTTTACAATTAAACAGCACTAAGTGGTCCATTGTTGTCAAAAGAGGTGATATAATTGTTATGCATGGTGGTTAAAAGCTTGATAACAAGCACTAATTAGTTTCTTTGTTGAACCAAACCAAACAGAAGTGTTCATAGTTTGGTTTTGATGAGGACAGAGCAGGGTTTGGGTTTTGATGGGACCTGTAATAACCCTATGTGTAGTCTCACCGGGTGTGAGTGCAGCCTGTTGTGCAGGCTGGGTCTCTGCTGGTCCACACACACCACTTTCTTCATCTCTTCGTAGCTGGGGTCTGAGGGCACCATGTCAAAGAAGGGAGGCTGGTACTCTTCCACGATGCCTGAAACACAGCAGGACAAACCAAGGGATTGCATTCTGTTACATTTAACTTAATAAAAAACACAAAATCCTAGCGGAATATTTATTGGGTGGAGGAGATTAGAATGAAGGTTATAATCTATTTCAGAATAAAGCATTAGATAAGCATGGAACCCCTGTAATATATTTCCTCATAAATATGAAGGGCACAGCCATCACTTCATGCATTACTGAAATAGCATAATCACAACTCAAGATAGGCTTATGTGAGTGTTTTCCCAAATATGTTGGACTTGAAAAAAAGAGCAGGGGACAGATAAAGATTCCCCAGCGACTACACAGCTCAGTGAGATCAACTTGTTTGTGTGGTTTTTTGGCAGTGTTGTAAATGCGTTCTTGCAACTGGATGTGTGCGTGCACATTAAGCATCTGGACTTTGTTAGAGTGAGTGCTGACGCCAGATAACGCTGTTTATAATTACTGGACTGCTAATCGTAATAGAAGATAAGCGACACAGACACAGTCTGAGCTCCACACACAGATGGGCCAGAAAAGAAAGGGCTGCTAGACACAGCTAACTGCCTCCTACACATAATATTGCAAGCCACAGATTTACAACATAACATCCAACACACACAGGCCGTGGATAGAAAACACTATTTCAACACAATTTAGCAAGCCAAAGACAGGCCACAGATAGAAAACACACTTTCAACATAATGACCTGGGCTGATTCTTAATATATCCATGAACTTATGTTCACTTAGCTATTGAGCTAAGATTTTCTACTTTAGATCTAGTAGGACTGGAAAAGTACTCCTTATGCAAAAATATTTCTCATTCTGGTTGCTAACCATTAACGATGGTCCTTCGGGTAATCTCCCAGAAGACCAAGCCCAGCGCCCAGATATCCGTCTGCTTGTAGGATTCAAAGATGTCAACGCGGATTGTCTCGTCCAGGACCTCGGGGGCCATGTAGCGCTTGGTTCCGACGCGGGGGTTGTTCCCCACATCCAGATCGTCATTAGACTGCGAGTGGATCACTGCCAAACCTGGAAGTCAGACGATAAGAAATGCTGTAAAGATTACAGTTCATCACCGGATGTTAATTCATGCTGCATCTCAAAGTGGACACAACCATCAAGTAGTTTGAACCCAGATAAAGGAAAGAAATGTATGCCATTTGCTCAGGTTTTTATCCAAGGTGTGGACACATACTTGTAAGCAGGGGTGGCTACAGCAGGAATTTACCCATCGTCCTGACAATCTTACTATCAGGGTGAAGGGTACACCAGTTGAGCTAAACAGGACCTCCAAAAATCCAATAACATCCTTTTGATGTTGCACCCCCCTCCCACCTCTCACCAAGGTCAGCTATGCAACACTGTCTGTTTCTTTTGACCAGGATGTTGCGGCTCTTCAGGTCCCGGTGGGCGATGGCTGGCTTGCCCTGCGAGCTGAAGATCTCTGTGTGGAGGTGCACCAGCCCACAGGCTATAGACAGACACATCTGTAGGCAGTTCTCCGGGTCCAAGGTGCTGTACTGCAGGACGTCGTAGAGAGACCCCAGCTCGTGGAAGTGGGTGATGAGCCACAGCTGGGTGCTGGAGTTCTTGGAGGTCATGTCAGACGCTATGAAACCTAAACAGGTCGTGGGAGACGAAGACCAGGCATAAAGGTTTGATAAGGAATATTAAGGTTGTTTTTAATCTTTTTGTGTATGTTTTAGGGTCTGCTACTTTCAATTGTACAAACATTGTATAAAAGCTCTGCTTTAACTTTAATGCACTACCAATACTAATAATAATACTACCAATGCTACTAATAAAGAAAGGCCATGTGCAGCACTTTGGTTGTTCTCAGCCTCACCTTTAAGTCCATGATGAACATGTCTGTGAAATGACTAAATGTAAATATAATGCAATAGATACTTCTATCTATGAATAGTATAATAGAGTTTAAGAAAATATCTTCCTGTCCTAGTGTGAAACCAAATGCCTTGTTTATGCTTTATTACCCAGGATGTTTTAGTATAATATACTATAGTATGCTTTATTCATGCTTCATTACCCAGGATGTTTTAGTATAATATAGTATAGTATGCTTTATTCATGCTTCATTACCCAGGATGTTTTAGTATAATATAGTATAGTATGCTTTATTCATGCTTCATTACCCAGGATGTTTTAGTAAAATATAGTATAGTATGCTTTATTCATGCTTCATTACCCAGGATGTTTTAGTATAATATAGTACAGTATGCTTTATTCATGCTTCGTTACCCAGGATGTTTTAGTATAATATAGTACAGTATGCTTTATTCATGCTTCGTTACCCAGGATGTTTTAGTATAATATAGTACAGTATGCTTTATTCATGCTTCGTTACCCAGGATGTTTTAGTATAATATAGTACAGTATGCTTTATTCATGCTTCGTTACCCAGGATGTTTTAGTATAATATAGTACAGTATGCTTTATTCATGCTTCGTTACCCAGGATGTTGTCGTGTCGGAGCTGTACGGTGTTGTAGATCTCGGTCTCCCTGAACCACGACTGTTCATCCCTGGAGGAGAAGATCTTAACGGCCACGCTCTCTCCCATCCAGGTGCCCCTCCACACCTCTCCATACCGCCCCTTACCTTGTTAGAACAACAACACAATAAAAATACAACAATTATCTGGCTTTTTTTCTTAACGTGCATAGATAACTTTAAGCATCTACATGCAAAGATTTAGTGGAAAACGGCTGCTGTTTCTGTTTTTTAAGAAGAGTTATAATATTTGAAGAAGGTACACAGACTGACCGACACACTCTGCCAAAGAGATCTGTCTGGCCATTGTCCTCTGGACCAGATAGGGCAGCCCAGTCCCACTTCCTGATGTACAGAACTCATCAAAAAGTTCCTAGAGAGATAAATAAATATCACAGATGTATTGGTGATTAAAATCGGACTTTAAGCTGCTTCATATTACATAACACTACATTTGTAATAAATATATAATCATTCTTACTCCGTATGTGGGATCTTCTCCGCTGGCAACTTTCACCATAGTTAAATCACGGCCCTGCTCATTACCCAGAAGTCTGCAGTGCGTCCGTTGAGATCGCAGCCACAGCATCAAGCTACACAAAGCTACACCCATGATGAAGGCCAACGCAAGAGGCACTGCGATCCACAGCAACAGGCTCTTCTCTGGAGGATCTATACATTTATAGTGGTTGATAAATACATGTTATAAATGTATATTAACATTAAATGTTTTGGGGGTTCACTTTTTTTTTTTTTTTACTGATGCTACAATAACTGCTGGTTCTACAATAAATGCTGATTCTGCAATTACTGCCATTTAAATGTAACTTACACTAACCATCCAACAGAGGGGGCTAGGCTCTGGTGAACTAACTAACCAACTGAAATCAGACTGAGCGTGAAAAGTGTCCTCTTTATTGGAGGATATCACCATCCAGCCTTGCATGTGTGTCCCACAATGCTTTGCCCTGCATTTGTAGTTCAGAACCAGATTAATTAACCATTAAGGCTATATGCTCACTGAAGTGTTTCATCCACAATCGTTAAGCATTTAGATGCATGGTTGAAGAGTTACAAAGTTAGAAAGTGAGTTAGTTTGTAGTTAGCTGTCAAGTAAATTGATTAAACACATATTTGACCATGAACTAGCAGTGTGCGGGACTGACTTTTTTCCGGGGGTGGTGTGGTGAAGGTGTTGCAGCGGTCTGTGGTGCAGCAGTAGATATAAAAGCCCTCAAAAGAAGAGCCACAGTTCTCCTTGCGGTTTCTGTTGGAGAAGCAGCCACGATCCTCTTGTAGGTTCACCATCGAGTAGAAACACACGTCTCCCCTACAGGTTGCATTGCTGCACGTTCCTTTGATGTTCTCACACGCACACAGCAGCTTCGCTTCAGCTTCATCACCTGCAGGAGATGATAAGGGTGGGGTTGCTTCAGGTAAACAAATGTGGAAATGAACACACACACACACACAATACCAAATTAAGAAATCCATACTTTAAAGACAATGACGGCAGTGACAATTGATCTGGAAAGATTTCAGAGACTAAAGGGTGAATAAAGAGATGAATTATAAAGCGTAAACACACACACATACACACACACGTGGTAGTGGGGGGTAGGATCAGACGTCTTTACCAATAGTAGGACCTGGTCTTCCTCCAGGCGGAAACACTTGTGTAATACAACGAGATATGT